>CM062297.1:665824883-666355079 GCA_031216915.1 Pictodentalium vernedei | reverse complement strand
ATTGCACAAGGTGTGAAATGACATTTGAGTGGTGCGACAAAGCACAGAGCAGTCCTTCAAACCAAAATCTGTTTTAAACACCTCTGCACATGACAAGCTGGAGAAAAAAAAAGAGACAAACCAATATAATAATTACTTTTTATTAATTCAGTAAGCATAATTATAACCATATGTAAATAAAATCAATAGAAAATTTTTTTTTTTTTATTTCCAATAATGACACGCCGATCGACAAGCCAGACCACCATACATCGTAACCCTAGCTCAAACATGCCCCGAAATTTCGTATTATATTTTTTTTGTTTTGTCCCCCCCCCCCCCCCCCCCCCCACACGAGTCATGAAACCCCCAAAATTAAAATAGGTCTTTCAGACAGGAGATTTTAGTTCCTCTATCGGAGATTTTCTGGCGCCACCCCCCTGATTTTTGCGTGCAGCCAGCACATCAACAATTTCAGTGTCTTGGCAGTGTAAGATTCAGTCATCCATACCACTTCCTAAATGGTGAAGTAAATAGCCCTCCCCTCCCTCCCCATCCCCGAAACGAGGCAATTGGACCCCCAGACTCCCATAAACCCACACGCACAAATAGGCCTATATCATTGATTGATTGCCCCCCCCCCTCCCCCCCCCCCCCCCCCCCCCCATCTTGGCCAGTTTTCCTTGCTAGTGCATGCAGGCGCTTCAATATATGGATTCCGAAGCGTCTTGGGCTGAAACGTCCCAGGGCCACCACAAGCATTCCTTTTTCGTTAATGTAGTTTATTTATGTTAATTCCACTCTCAACATTTACATTTTAACATTCCACTCTGAACTTAACTTTTAAAATCGTCAATTCGGATTCCCTTCCTCCCCAACCCACAATTTATTCAAAATTCAATACCGGTAACATGATTCTTCTCCGTCAATAGCTACAGTTAGGTAAAAGACCGTCGGGGAAATGTCCAGATATTGTACTGGTCAAGTTATAATTTTTTCAACTTACATCCATGATTTCAGTACGGTATAATATTTATTTTTTCGTAATTCCTCGAGTTCTAAATCGATTTTGATGAACAACATTACGAATCGCAATAGTTTTCAATAACCTTTTCAAATATTGAACTATCTTTTTAATATTTCAAGTAAAAATAAAAGTAATATTTCACTGACTGTGAAAAAATTTGATCTAATTAAGAGCCGGTGACTGAGAGATCAAAAGATAAACCGACGTCAGCCGAACATCCCATCACACAGTTTGACATATTCATGCGATATTAAAAACACAATTCAAACTCTATATTTTGATCGTGTTTTTCTGCCATATTAATGCTTTTTATTATCAGAAAACATGTATGGAGCATACGTATTCAATTTATACTTAAGTGCAATACCTAACAATCACTAAACAACAATGAACTGAAACTATTTTTGGTGGAAGAATAAACCTGATTACCGCGAATGTAGGAAAAAAAGTAACAGGAAAAAAAGTAACAGGAAAAAAAGAAACGGAAAAAAAGAAACAGGAAAAAAAGTAACAATTATAATAATACAACAGGAAAAAAAGTAACAGTGTTTTTTCATTATTTCATTTTTCATTATAATAATTATAATAATAATTTTATTTTTTATTTTTTTAATTATTTTGTAATTGGAGATCATGTGTGCTATGACAATGTTGTTACAAGGATATCCATCATGCTTTCTTTGATGTACAACAATATTCTTGAAACAAATGAACACACATTGTAATAAACACACAGCAAGTGTGGTTACTTTCAAGTATTCTCTTCTTTGATGTACAACAATGTTCTTGAAAAAATAAACACAAGCAAGTGTGGCTACTTTCATGAATTCTCTTCTTTGATGTACAACAATGTTCTTGAAAAAATAAACACACAGCAAACTATATATTGGACAGCAGTTTGAATTAGTCATTAAATGTTCTTGAGTCATCATGGAAGTCATTGAGAGTAATAAGAGGGGCAAAAAACTTTGTCATGAAGGTTTCATGTACACTGTATCTGTAAGAAGGAAGAACAAGGTCTGGTGGAAATGCACTAAACGTGCTAAATCAGACTGCCGTGCAAGTCTCTGTACTACTACAGATTTCAACAACCCAGAAATAGTTAGACAACACAACCATCCTCCAGAAAATGTCAGTATCGCATATACCAAATTGAGAAATGAAATGCGAAAACAAGCAGCTTCTTCCTTAGATAAGCCATCACAGATCCTCGCAACAGCTGTTTCAAATGCTGAAAGTGAAGTCAAGTTGATGCTGCCAGACTTAGATAATGCCAAACGGAGTCTGAGATACCACAGAAGAAGTCCTCCTGTCCCCAAAAGTCTGTCTGAGCTGACCATTCCAGAAGAGTTTCAGAAAATATCAGACTCTGAACAATTCCTTTTCTTTGATAATGGACCTGATGCAAGTGAGCGTGTGGTTGCATTTGCAACAAATAGTGGACTCAATTATCTTGGCAGTGCAAGTACTTTATTTATGGACGGTAATTTTGCAATGGCTCCTCCACTATTTCAGCAAATTTATGTTGTTAGGGTTAAGTTTCATGACAGTTTTTTTATCTTGTGTATACGCTATATTACAGAGGAAGACACGTACTTCCTATGAGACTCTGTTTCAAGCTATTGTAGATAAACTGACTGAGCTAAATATTGACTTGAATGTAAATACTGTTGTGACTGATTTTGAAGATGGTGTGTTACGAGCTGTGAATGCTGTGTTTGGTAGACATGTACAGAGTAGAGGTTGTTTCTACCATCTGACACAAAGCACTTGGCGCAGAGTGCAGAGTTTAGGTTTAGTGCAGTTGTATCGGGATGATGCAGACTTCAGACTGTTTTGTGGGAAACTGGATGCACTTGCATTCTTGCCAGTTTCAGATGTGCGTGATGGTATGAATCACCTCAAAGACATTGTTCCAGAAGAAGCCGAGGAACTGTTGAGGTATTTTGATGAAAATTATGTCACTGGTAGATACAGGCAACCTCGCGCCGCACCTTCAGATGTGTTGGCACCATTACGACTAAGATTAACTCCTCCAGCCTA
This sequence comes from Pictodentalium vernedei, assembly GCA_031216915.1. NCBI lineage: Eukaryota > Metazoa > Mollusca > Scaphopoda > Dentaliida > Dentaliidae > Pictodentalium > Pictodentalium vernedei. The sequence goes on along the minus strand of CM062297.1, from coordinate 666,352,030 downwards.
TCCTCCAGCTACATGGAATGTTAATAGTGCTACGCTGGATGGCGAATCTCGTACAAATAATGCACGTGAAGGCTGGAACAACAAGTTCTACAATCTTGTTGGCCACCAGCACCCATCAGTCTGGAAAACTATCCAATGGTTTCAAAAAGAGCAAGCTCTGACCAATACAATTATTCAACAGGTGTCAGTTGGTTTGCTGCCTGTTATCCGCAAACAGAAGTCAGCTGTGTCCCTGAATAGAAAACTGAAAAATCTGTGTGGTTTATATTCCCAAGGTTCACTTACTATTTCAGCTTTTCTTACTGGCATTGGCCAGAATATTAGATTACACAAGGTGTGATATGTAATAATCTAACTAAATCATAAATAAGTTTGTTAAATTATTTTATAACTATGTACTATGTGGTACTTATACTGATATGTAATAATCCAACTAGTTTCAAGGTGTGATATGTAATAATCTAACTAAATCATAATTAAGTTTGTTAAATTATTTTATAACTATGTACTATGTAGTACTTATACTGATATGTAATAATCTAACTAGTTTCAAGGTGTGATATGTAATAATCTAACTAAATCATAATTAAGTTTGTTAAATTATTTTATAACTATGTACTATGTAGTACTTATACTGATATGTAATAATCTAACTAGTTTCAATAATATAACTAAATCATAATTAAGTAATCTATCACTTTTATGAAATAAAAATAAGAAAGTGTGACTCTTTCCTGTTTTTTTTTCCTACCCAAATCTGTTACTTTTTTTCCTGTTACTTTTTTACCTTATAAAAATAAGAAAGTGTTACTTTTTTTCCTGTTTCTTTTTTTCCTACCCAAATCTGTTACTTTTTTTCCTGTTACTTTTTTTCCTGTTACTTTTTTTTCCGATTACCGATTACCGCACTTGCAAAAAACACAAGTTAATTATAGATAAATTGAAGTCACGTGGTGGGGTTTTGAGACCCCACCTCGTAGTGTAATTAGTGGAGTCTCAATTTCTGTGTTCATATGGGCAGCGTACACGACATGTCAAAAGCATCGAAGTTACACACCCTTGAATACGTACGGTACGTTGATGATATCTGGGGAGTATGGACGCATGGGTTGGAGTCTCTGAAACAATATCATTCTTTGACAAATACGATACACCCAAGAATACAGGTTGATTTAAGGTGGTCTGAAAATGGGATAGAATTCTTAGACACGATAGTCAAAATTGAAGACGGATTTCTTAAAACCGGTTTAGACACAAAACCCACGGACACGCATCAATACCTGCACGCAAAGTCAGATCACCCAATCAACACTGAAAGAGCGATACCATATGGAATAGCTTCAAGAGTAAAAGGAATTTGTTCCGATAATGCTGAATATGAATGCCACAAAAATGACACCTGCATGCCAGAGGTTACGACGAAAAGTTTGTAAGCGAACAACTAAAAAAGGTCAACCAAATCGAGCGAAAACAGTTACTTGAAAAACGATCCAACAAATCAACCGGCGAAAGAGTCCCGTTTGTGGTCACCTACTCGCGGCGACCCCCCCCCCCCCCCCCCCCACCCCCCCCCCCCCCCCCGACATCGGGAAGATAACGCGGGAGCGGATGCCCATTTTACACCGCTCAAAACGCATGAAGTTGGCATTCGAAACCCCTCCTCTGATTTCGTACAAAAGACTGAAAAATTTAGGGGATATCATAGTCCATAGCAAGCATAATAAAATGTTCAACAATCAAGGGACGGGATCTGATAGATGCGAGAGAAATTGTGCAATCTGTGGGTTTAAGTTCCAAACAAAACAATTCGCAGACAAGAACGGGACGACCTACCACATAGGCAAAAAAATCACCTGCATGTCCAGGAATGTGATATATGGGGTTCTCTGCGACAAGTGCAATGAAGTTGTGTACGTGGGAGAGACGGGAACAAAATTGTATGAGAGAATGCAAAACCATCTGAGTAGAATAAAACTTGAGGTTATGGATGAACCGATACCACATCATTTTCTGACCAAAAACCATAGTATAAACAATTTTAAAAATATTGGGACTGAACAGATTAATCAACAAAATACGGCTTACAGGAGGGGTCGCTAAGCATTTTGGATTAACAAACTTCAAACACTAGAACCCAATGGGCTCAATAGACAAGAATAATTCCAAATATTCTCATTTATAAACTTGCTGAACGCGGGGGTGGGGGGGGGGGGGGGTATGGAATCCTAGCCTACGATGGTCAGTGTAGACATTATAGGAGGGGCTGCACTTAGATCAGTGGTGGAGGGCATATATATGCTGCAATAGTGGGTGGGGACAAGACATTTACACACGCCGGAAGGATCGGGTGGGGGTGGGGTATTACTACGCAAGGAGGGTATAAAAAGATTCTATTTTTCATCAGAGGTATTGATGTCTGATTGACGCGGGTTGGGTACTGGGGCGGAGATATGGAGGCGCGCTTTTAAATGATTGAATGATTCGGGCCAAGGAGTCGTTGGATGTGTGAATACGGTATACGAACTTACTTACCTCTGCCTCTGTTACCAGGGCGAGGTTTTAGAAATAGTGTCTAATTCATATTTGTTTTTTGCGTAATAACGCGAGTAGTATAGCTCGTATATTTGAGGTACAGGTTGGATGACCTCGGTGGATGACCTCGGAAGTGATGTCATGTCACGTGACCTAGTGGCGTCATGTTGTGTTGTCATGGTAACCCGCGTGAGCGGCCATCTTGTGACGTCATATCCATAGTGATACGTGGTGTGAGTGCGCATGCGCAGCGCGTGTTAAGGTGATACGTGTTTCCGTCGTCCATTTTGTATACTGGAGGCCGCCATCTTGGTTTCTATGGTAGCACGTGATTGCTATGTTACCCAATTTTTCTGCAATAAGACGGAGTATGTTCGGAGGGTGTGTTCGATTGTAGAAGAGTAAATCTAATTACCACAAACAACCCGACAATCCTTCCAAATCACCAAAATCACCCCAAATTACCGAAATAGACTTTATTTATTACGGATTTCCCATTTTATTTGCTTAGCACGTAGTGCTATAGTACCGATGGGGTACAAGGGGGTGTGTTCCTTTGTAGAAGAGTATTTTTCTGGTTCGGATTTTCCCAGAATCCTCGTTTAATTACCCAAATAAACCCGTCAAGTTGTATTATTTCGAATTCTTTCAGAATCCTATTTAGGATCGTGAAACTTTTGGCTTGTAATAGTAGCACGTAGTGCTATAGATTTTTAAAAGGTCGTGTGTTCGATTGAAGTGGAATAAAGTTCCCATAATCCCCTTTTTAGATCTCATGACGTGTTTTTCCCCCAATAAGAGTAGCACGTAGTGCTATAGAACAAATTTACCCAGAATCCATTATTTAAATTACAAGTAGGACCCATATGTGTACATGAAGACCATGAAGCTAAGTTCCACCATATACTCATATGAGGATCTACCCAACAGCTGTGTCGTACGAGGTCTAATTTACTATCCCTCATTTCGATTTTTTTAGGATACCTTTTTGGATTTGTTAAAAAAAATAACAACACTGAATATAAATTTAATTTTTTTTTATTCAACAACAAAAATACATCTTTTTATGGTATGTAGATTGTCAGATATTCATAAACAGTCTTTCTGCAGATTGGAATCTTCTCAGTGGTTTACAGCAGTCTTTGCACAGACACAAATGGTTACATGGTCGCGGAGCGATATTGGCTTCAGCTAATAAACACACACTACATTTTGTCATCCGTGAATCTTCTTCTTGAAATGATGTGTCCATTTCTTCTTTGATGGCCATTTCTTCTTCTTTTTCAACGTCCATGAATTCAGGTGGTAAATTATGAATGTAATAACAGTCTGGAGAATATTTTCTGTGTTCTTCTATAACATCATCTTCTGTTTCCCAGAAACGAACAATAATACCACAATGAAAACATTGAGTTCTGTCTCCTGTCCCCAAATAAAAGAATCCAGCTTTTGTCAGTTCATTCGGGGTTTTCACACTTTCACTTTGTAACATGAATTGAAATGCCTTGAGACGATTTTCCTCCAATGCATACTTGTTGTGTTTTGGTGGTCTTTATTCTGTTGTCTTTCTTATTTTTTCTTCTCTACGTAATAACTGCTCCAGTACTGGTGGTGGAACATCACGAAAATACGTTTCGAATGAAACGCTCATTCTCTCTACAAAGTCTATTGGATTTCTTGTTTCTTGGTTTCTTGATTGATAATCATTCAGTGCCATCCTGATCAAACATGGAATAGTGAACATTCTTCAATCCTTTTTGTCTTCACTCGCCTTTGGTTTTCTTTCTCTTTTTGGTCTGGGTTCTCCTATTTGAAGGCTTCTCTTCTTTGCAATATCCACTGCTTTGGTCACTTGTTCCCAATCCCTTGTGGTAAACTGGAACCCAACGTCGTTCTTGAACAGTTGAATCTGTAAATCGTTGTTAAGTTTGAAGACGGTCACATTAGTAGACATCCTTCTTCTTTGGCTGTCGAAACACAAATGAGCTGAACACCAAGTGCACCAGTTTTTATAGTTTTCCTTCAATGCAGCGACATCTAGTGGCTGGTTTCCTCTATGACGTCATTAACCAACACATCATTATCCATTAGATCAGTGGTAAACATGTTGGATATGGTTTCCATCGGTACAGCGCGACAGCGATGTTTCAAGTAAAATAGACAGTATTCTCCACACACTGGTAATGGGTCTTGAAGGCGTTTTGTATTATACTTCCAATATCTGGAATTCTTCTTCAGGAAATTCTCGAATGGTCTGTGTTGTGGTGGTAATCCATAGGAATCAAAGTAGTCTGCGTTGTGGTGACTCACAAAGAGAGCCACCCAATGTTCTCCTTTTCTGTGGTCTGGATCCGTGTTGGCTATCAAAGCCACTGGTCTGTGATCTGGTAATCTTCTTGGTAATCTGTTTCTTGCAAATACAGCCAAACATATTCTCTTCAAACAACTATCTGATCGAAGTGCATTCTCTAACTGCAACGTGTTCATGTTGAGTAATCGAAGATTACTTGTCTATTCTTATCCACTTCTATGATGTTCTGGAATTCTGCATACACCAGTACATTGATTGTGGTTGGTAATGGGTTTTCGAAATGGACTTCTAGTCTCAAGTTTCCTCTCTTCACCAGATCGAAGTGTTGTCCATGTGATAGGTCTGGAGTCAGGTCGAATACGAATAGGGTGTATCCATTTATGTACTCTTCTCGGCTGATGTGGTTTCCTTCATTCTCATACATTTGTCCAGTTCCTTGGAACAGAGTCGCATAACATCTGGCCACTTCTTGTTGTTTGAATCGAGGTTGTAATGGTTTGGCTGGAATCTGCTGCCCATCCACGTACAAAGCCAAGTAATTGATTTTGTAGTTCTTGAAATTATATGGATTCTTTGAGAAGTTTCCATTGAAAGCATCGTTGTCTACACATCCCACCACGATGCGTTTAGGTAGTTGGCCTAAAAATAAGTTTTCTTGTGTAATGCTCAGATTTCCTTTCGGCACTGAAAACACCTTGGTTTCCACACGGTCGATAAGATATTTTGCAGTTGCTTTTGTTAGTGCTTTCTCGTGAGCCATTCTCACGAATGACTGGAGTCTCTCTTTTCGTACAAACATGGATACATCTAGAATTTTGATCTTGTATGTATCGGTATCGGCCATCAATGCGAAAGCATCTTTGGCTCTGTTCATTTTAACATGAACATTAACTCCATTCAGCAAGTAACGAGTTTGGAAAAACATGTCCAAATGCAATCTTCCAGTCATGTCCACGATTTTACTTTTCTCTATAAATTTCTTTCGAAGAAAAAAACCCTTGTTATCATCTGTCAAATCTTCCATGTGTCCGGCCGTATCCTTGTACCATAATGCATTAGTCAGTTGTGACTTCTTGGCAGCTGGTCCATAACTCAACAAAGTTTCTATGAAACCTCTGTAGTGATAAGTGTTGTTGGAAGGAGATACCAGTTTTTCATTCAAGCTGATATCGATTTGATTAAATAAGGAATACATCCATAAATTGAGTGGGCCCACTTTGGCATCGGGTGCAATTGATGTCCCACTGGAACCTACAACCATTGCTTTAACATACAAGTATGTCTGCGCCAAATTCAAATAATCATCTCCTAATCCCGCAATGTGGAATTCTACTGGACCACTGTTTCCTATAGTCGCCAAAGGCCTGTGTTCTACCCATTGCCCATGTTCCACACTAGTCTGTGTGGGTGGTATAGAAAACAAGTCGAGTTCGCTGTTGACACACTCACAAGATTTTTCATTGATGAGAGACTTCATGCGCCGAGATGATCTTGGGTCTGAACAGTTCTCCTTCTTTTTGTCGATTTGCTAGTTTTGCGTGGTGCGGGCCTTTTTATACTTTTCCTGCCGGGTGGTTTTGAACCACCAACCACTTCATTCCAAGCTCCTGCACCAGCCTCTTTGACTCTTTTGATTGCTGCCTTTTTTACATTTTTCCCTTCAATGACATCTTCGGCAAAGGCTGCTCCTTTTCTCAATAACTGTTTTCCCACGGTCCTGGCTGTGGTTTTCAATAAAGGTAACACCATATTCTTCAGTCCTCCCAATATACTTCCCAAACCATATCCTTTCTGTATTTGAGTTCCAGAAAAAGCCGGTAGACCGTTCCCAGCTTGTTTCATATAATATTCTTCGTATAATTTGGACTTACAACAGTAAGTCATGTTTATGTGAAATGAAGAGATCTACGATTTCTGAAATGAAGTGTCACTGTCACTTTCCCGAACTCGAATGGTACTATGGCTCCTGTGTCAACCCTTATATAAACCTGGACGGTACTGAAATTTTTTCGTTCCACTGGTACATAATACACATTCTCAAATGTTTTAGAGATGATATCCTCATATTTCCCACGCACGGGTACGATACGAAGAACAGGCATTCTTGTATCTCCTACTACTTGGTCACGAACCAAGTCACAGTATACATAGAGTGAATAAAATCCTTGGTTGACATCGACAACTCTGGAAGAATTGTAAGTTCCTGATTTAAAAACACACTCATTAAATCCCAAAATATTTTGAAGAGTAGGGCTCAATGTGACCACGACTCCATCACGTACCGTGATACGAACTTTACCAGTCACTTCATCCAGTTCAAAAGCTACCTTATCGTGACGAGGCAAGAGTGATTCTTTAACACCATTGATAGCTCGTATCACATCAATGGGATCCGAATAACGATCTTCCTTGAGAGTAAGTTGGTAATTCCTTTTCGAAGACCAAAACACTGTAACGAAAGCTTCTTCTCTACGAATATTGAACCAAGTATTTGGATACTGAATCTCTGCCAGACCTACTTCCCATTCTCCCATGAGATTCGCTGGTTGTGATAACTGAGTGGTGTACGTAGTCAGCGTGTTTTCCGGAAACACGTTCATAGAACTATTACTTGGTAGAGTCAAATAAAACATTACTTTTTCTTAATGGTTGGATTTGGTAACAAATATCCTATGCTACTACTACTCAAGAGAGCAGTCTACAACTTGCTGTCTGTGTTTTCGAGAGTGAGATTAACGACACTGGTAATGATGATGATATACAAAATGATTATTTGTGAAAAGTAAGTGATCTCGCTCCTTGGAATTCTTTTGCCAAACAGAGGCCAAGAACCGTTCGATCTTTCTTCCATTTTGAAGAAACTTCAGAGGTTCACGTCCTTTGATAGGTGAGCTGACTCTGCTTGATCCACGAATTGAACGAAGTTGGGTATCCCAACCACTTTATGAACAATTCCTTTTTCTTACCTTTTTCTTACGTTTCTTGAGTACGTGTTCGATTTTGTAAATAGTTTTATGTGAAACTTGCTGAAGCTCTTCAGTGTAGAACGACCCTTTCAATACTTCCCCATTATCATCTTGTAAGATGTATGTGACTGGATGTGCTTTCTTGATGGCTACTACTGTGAATAACTCTTCGGTCCAATTGGGCAAATAACCTTTCTCAAAAGTTTTCTTAACTTTATTGATTCGCACTCTGTCTCCTACTTTGTACTTTGGTGTCTTGTGTTTTATGGGTTGCCCATACAACCTTTTCAAACCTCTTCTTGATTTTCAAAGTTCACGGCAATGTGGGCCATACCTATACTACGATGATGAGAATGATTATATGATTTCATCAAGTTTTGAAGTGGAACAGTTAGTGTATTGTTCTTGGTAAAATATTTCCACATTTTGGTTTTCAAAGTTCTATTGAATCTTTCTACTATGGAACATTTTGTTTCCACATTTTGTATAGTAAAAAAGTCGACTGTGTGATCTTTGAGAAAATTCTGAAATTTTCTGTTTGGAAATTCTTTGCCTTGATCAGTTTGTAATTTTTCTGGTTTACGACCTTGTTTGAAAATTTTACTAAAAGCTTTCACGATGGAATCACCAAGTTTGTTTTGTAATGGCATCACCCAAGCATATTTACTAAACACATCTATACATGTCAACAAAAATTTTATGTTTTTGTTGAAGTTACTTATGTTTGAAACATCTACCAAGTCAGCTTGCCATTGTTCATCTATACCACTAACTATCACTTTCCTTCTAGGAAATGTACGACGAACAGGTTTGTGAAGAGTGTATGTGTCTTGAGTCTCTAACCATTTTACAACTTGTTTAGTTTTTTTCTTGGACACTCTACGAAGAACGTCTACTACCAGGCACTTCAGAATCATAGTACAATGCTTCCATGACTGCCTTGTTCAAGTGTCAACTCTATTTATAACCTTTTGTCGGTCCACTTTGGCGTTTCTGTTTTCTTTGGTTGTTTTGGTTCCGACTTTATCGGTGCCTGTTTCATAAAATCCCAACGTTCTTTATGACCAATTAATTCTTGGGGTATGTTACTATCTCTCAAAGCTTCGGTCAACACTTCCCATCCCTTTGGTTGGAAAGATTTTCGTCTTCTAAGTAAATCGTTTAGAAGATCTGTTACATTAGACCCTACCACTGTTTGATCATTGTAGACTAATTCACCCTTCTCATTCCAAGATATATTTGGGTCACTTCTAATATGATTCAACAACAACTTTCCCTTTCTCTTCATTGTCATAGGTACAGAATCGAGAATGTCTTCGTCTTTATTATCTTTTTCGAATTCGACTTTAATTGGTCGAGGAGCCATTACCTTTTGTTGAAATGTCAAGTATCTTTGTAAAATTTGATTATATTGAGTCATCTTTTCATCAGCCGAAAGAAAAGGGGCATCGAGAATATCTCTCATTTCTCTATCCAGTGATGAAACAGCCAGTTCATTCGGTTATCTTGGAGTCTCTTGTAGACGTTCCAATAATCTTGGTTCTACCAAAGCCATCTTCTTTGCATATTCCATCATCCAAATATACCTTTAACAGCACCCAATAGTACAGGAGGTAGCAATGCCTCCAAGAAACCCCCTTTCTGAAAGATTTGTCTCCTCTTTTTGTCAGAGGTACCTTTATTTGCCACTGCCCTCACTAGTTGTTTCTGACGAAAGAGTTTGGTTCTCTGAGCTTTGGTCAGAGGTACTGCTCCCTTCAGTATATTCGAGGCACAGTCACACAAACAAGTAATCAATTCTTTGTCTGCATGTTTTAGTATGGATTTGACGAGTGCAGGTTTCGATTTAATAAGAATCTTGGGAAGAGCGATGTTGCACTTGAGACGGTCAGACATGCTTCTGACTCGAGTCAGACTTGCTGCCCCCCTTTTATACTTTTCAGAGGTACACATATTGGGTTTCCCCAGGAAAATTTTGACTTCTTAATCTCATGTGTTCAGGAGTATCTTGTTTGAGATCTATTAAAAGGTAACCGTATGGGGTCTTCGAAAACTTCTCTCAGAAACTTGGATTGACCAGGATACATCTGTGCTGCCAAGTGTGAGATCTGAGAACGATCCCTAGGATTTTTAAACAAGATCATGCGATGACTATTGAGAGCTACAGTCCTATGGACTTGATTTTTGTCGAATAAATTTTGAACAATGTACATCACACTAATGTTACGGTGATGACTACCTTTACTAAATAAGCTAGACACTCAAACATCTGCATCGAGCATCAGATCATCCAATATGACTAAACTATCAGATTTTAATTCTTGAGGGAGACCCTCTACGAATTCTACTTGGGGTAAAGTATTGTATAATGGTTGCCATTCACTATAACACCAAATGATGTGACCTGGAACAGGTGATATAATATTTTGAATGTTTTGAATAACCCGATTTACAAAGGATGATTTACCACTACCCGTGGGACCACACAATAAACAAGTGAATGGATGCTTCCAACGAGGATCCATCTTTGTTGTTCTATGTGGGTACTACTTCCTTTTATACCTTTTGGGGAGGTGCCCCCCCCCCCCCCACACTGAACGTGGGGACTACTTCCCTTTTATACCTTTTGGAGAGGTGGTCAATATGACTCGTCATCCAAAAAATATTTAAAATTGGTGGCCCTCTGACTTACTGGCTGGGGACAGGTTAAGTTTGTTTGATATTTGTCAAGAAGATAAACATCAAATAACTTAAGCGTCATTACCACCTTTTTTTTCTTGTTTCTTCATTTTATAGTTTTTTCTTCTTTTTTTCTTTTTTTTATAAAAAAAACATCTATTTACAACATCTATTTACATCTCCAGACTGAGTGGTTTCTTGAAGGTCATAAATTCAATCACCAAATCCATAATACAACGTCTCTGTTCATCTGTGAGAGGTTTCTCGAACATATCTTCATACTTTTTCTGTACTGGTGGTGGATTCATTCCAGAAGTATTATGGTGCCACAGTAGATGGACATCATTCTTGTTAACTCTGTCAAGTGCTTCACTAAAACATGTTATAATCTTCTCTTCTTCAGACATCATTAGGCATACATTATGCTGAATCTGACTTGGGTGATCGACTGTACATCCATAGCATTTTTCTTTCACCACAGCGTCAATGTTCTCTTCGACATAATGAGCATATGCCAAGCAAAGTTCATGTTGCTAGCGAACTTGCCTGAGTTCACTATCAATTTCATCAACGATCAATCGCCGTGGTTGGGTTATTCTTACTGTGACCTTCTTCTTCAAAGGTGGTTCTTGAATTGTTTTTTTGAAGTCTTCATGGTTAGTAAGTTTAGTGTCTTCAGGAACTTCAGTTAAAGTTGTTTGTTGAGTTTTGACGGCTGCATCTACTTCTTCTATTTGAGATTTCAAGGCATTCCATTCTTCTAAAGATAGAGCAATGCCAGTCTTCGTAGGATAAGGTTTCTGGTCTTTTCCCTCAAAGTATCTTCTGAGATGAATCTTCAGTTCACCCTGGTACTGGGTGACGTTAGCATAAGTCTGCTTGGTGCCAATTTCGGAACATCTTCTCTGGTCAATGGTTCGATCGTGAATGATGCCAAGTCCATGCTTTGCCTAATCTTATATATCTTTGATGGACGTGATTGAAAACATCACCCCAGTTCAACAAATTTTGATTGAGTTTTTGATTCTTGGTTGGGGTTTTTGTTTGTTTCCTATAGGATTATAGGTTAAAGTTGGAAAAGTTAGAAAATTAGTATAGAAGTCAATGGGAAAGAAACACAATGAGAATACAGAAATTTGATTGGTTGATTAACTTCGATCTGATTGGTCAGTTTGGCGATCAAACTGCAATCTTGATCCTTAAACTGTAGGATATGGCCCTCTGCATTTTATACTGGCTTGGGACAGGTCAAGCTACAAACCTCTGTCCAATGGAGATAAGTCAAATAGCTCGAGTGCATTCCCACACCCTACAGTTCGTATCCTCTTTGAGGGAATTTTGTTTTGTTCATTAAAAAAGAAAACGAAAACAACATGTCCAACTTAGCAATTCAGTTTTTCTATTATAAAAATGTCTCATTTCTTTTAAATATTCACAACAGAGAATTTCTTAGTAATGATGATGATGATGATTTATTCCTTTGGTTATACAATAGGGGTAGCCTAAAAGACACCAGGAATCAACTATTTTTTAAAAAATGAAATGAAACTAAAAAGTAAAGAAGTATCATCTGGTTCCAATAGGTGTAACCTAAAAGATACCATGAATCAACATGTTTTTAAAATAAATGGAACTAAAAAGTTTTGAATAAAACTAAGTTTTGAATGAAACTAAAAAGTAAAGAAGTATCATCTGGTTCCAATAGGTGTAACCTAAAAGATACCATGAATCAACATTTTTTTAAAATAAATGGAACTAAAACATTTTGAATGAAACTAAAAAGTAAAGAAGTATCATCTGGTTCCAATAGGTGTAACCTAAAAGATGCCATGAATCAACATTTTTTTTTAAATAAGTGGAACTAAAAAGTTTTGAATGAAACTAAAAAGTAAAGAAGTATCCTCCACTTCCAATAGGGTTAGCCTAAGGTATACCAGGAACATGATGATGATGATGATAATGATGAAAAAACTCTCTGTATTAGAATAAATAAAAAAAATTGAAAAATCTTTACACCGGAAAAATGTATTGCCTTGTAAGAATTGCCATTTAGGTTTTTTAATGACTGCCATATAGGACGTTTTATTTAGAGAGAAATTTGCCATAAAGGACTTTAGAGAATGCCACATAGGACTTTTTACTTTGAGAAAAACTTGCCATAAAGGACTTATGAGGACTGCCATAAAGGACTTTAGAGAATGCCATAAAGGACTTTAGAGACTGCCATATAGGACTTTAGAGAATGCCATAAAGGACTTTAGAGACTGCCATATAGGATTTTATGAGGACTGCCAGAAAGGACTTTATAAGGACTGCCATAAAGGACTTTAGAGAATGCCATAAAGGACTTTAGAGAATGCCATATAGGACTTTATGAGGACTGCCATAAAGGACTTTTTAATTAGAGAAAAACTGCCATAATGGACTTTAGAGAATGCCATATACGACTTTAAAAATTTGATGAGCCTAATATGATTGAGTAGACCACCTAAAAACCATTTCGGTTTTTAGGAAAATTATTCGGTCAACTAAATAGGACTTTTTGTAGGCAAAAGCTAGACTTTTTTCAGGTTGTAGTAAAATATGACACTCACTCAATTGTTTCTTCTTTAAATCTCTAGTGGTATGGTGCTAACTCCATCTTCTAAAACTCTTCGTTTTGGGTAGAAATATGATAGTCCATCTCTGCTCTGCTGGTAGGTATACATAGTGTTGTCATTCATCACAAATCCTCGGTTGATGCCAGATCCATTTTGTTGAGTCTTCAAAACTTGCAAATATCTGTCTTTTGTCAAATCCTTGTGGCGTTTGCTGATTCCTTTACAACTGAATTATTGGTGGCACCGAAACAATAATATGTTTTACTACACAGTCCAACAATGCCGGTTCCTTGCCATTCTACCTTGAACAAGCCTAGAGTTCTCCTGTCAAAATGCTTTCTTTCTTGGCAGCATGAGGGTGACAGCCATTCTTTGCCTTCTAATTTGGTTTTCACATAATCATCTCTTTGGAAATCACAACACTCTGATGGAAACCACTTGTGATTCTCTTTGTAAAATTCTACTCTCTTCTCTGGTTTCACTAATTCATCTATGGATGGTGACGAGGTACATAGATATGGAGAATCTGTGTCCATTTCAGCATATTCGAAATCTTGGCATTTGATAAAAGTATCGATGACATCATAATAGAACTGAAGCATCCGGAGTTTCGCATACTGGTAAACAAAGAATCCGATGTGAAGTGACAGATCCAACTTGATGGTCTTCTTGTTGAGTTCGACTTCATATAATGTTTCATCTAATGGATTCAAGGCTCTGAAGGACATGTCATTTACAGCTTTGGTGACTTCTTCGTCGTCGCAATAGCTTCTCTTTATTGGTGACGGTTTTGCCATATCCAGAATTTCCCAACAGCTTCATGGTGTCGGCAACGATCGACTTGTCAGGGTCAACATCTCCTTGTCTTCTTGCTTGAGATACTTCATCTCCAAATTTTTCAAAAATCTTCTTGGTTTATATTGGATAACTTGATAGACGTGATCAACTTCAATACCATGCTGGAGGTACCACTGCAGTAAAGGGGTTGCAAACAACATTTTTTTTTCTGCTCCTTAGCTTCCGATCAAACTTCTACGGGGTTTCTTCATGATTCCATTCTTCTCGGCAAAGGACTTCATGTGTTCACCAATATCATCTATGGAAATATCTGTATTCTTGAAGATAGGTGTCATCTCTTCAAAGTACTCTTTCGGGTGATCTGGTACATGTATATCACATTCGACCAAACCAAACAGTTCACCGGACTTCACTTTGTTCAGTATTTCTTCCTCTGTCATTGCACCATCTATTTTGTCTGAAAAGTTCTCTTTCAGGAAGGCTTTGCGTGTGGCATCGGTCTTCTTCATCTCTCTCCACTCACACTCCCATATTTCAATAAGTTTATAGCCCAAATCGGTGATGTACTTTGCATTGGTACGGGTGTCTTGTAGCAGTTCTTTCATGGGTTTATCTCTGACTTCATTATGAATGATAGGAAGGCCATTCTTATCTTTCATGCAGGTATGTCCGTGCCAGAAGCAGCCATGGAATTGGTATACAGTCTGTGTCTCTTTGCACCAACCATCAACAGGCAACTGTCATCGACCAGTCATTTTTTCAGCTCCGTGAAACTGATGTCTGATGTGGATGTCATCTCTCATGGATAAAAACTCTAACCATTGTTCCGTCATTTTACCATACTTCATTGGATGTTCTGGTTTAAACTGGTTTTCTTCACGACGTATAATACTCCAACCCATTGGCATCTCTTGCATTAGGCACCAAAGATATAATGCATTCGCATCAAAGCCTATAATACTTCCACATGGTTTTGCTTCTTTGCCATATTTTGTTTTTCTGATTCGGGTAACATCTTTCTAGTGGTATCGGTTGAAGATAATTGAAGGTCCACCAACGATATTACCTTTTACCAAGTGATGCAGGTCTTTGTTTTTCTGGTTAAATAATGTGAAGTAAGTGTCATCATTCATGGTCTGGAACAGGTATTTCAACGTGAGGCCCGGAACACTGATACCATCTTTAAACATGTCGATGTGGCGTTCTTGGTAGAAAGTAAACTGCTTGTCAACTGCTTCAAGGAATGGTTTTACATCTCGGTTATTATACCAGATCAGAAAATCACGGAAAGTTGTCATCTCCAGGTCGTTCCATACATGCTGGCAGTACTGGTATTCTTCATTGGATATATTTTCTTTCTTTAGAGAACTGTAGAAGGCTTCATGGTCTGGTAGGTGGTCTTGATCCAAGCTGTCGATCCATTCATATGGAAAAAATCCCTTCGTCACGGAGCAGCCAAATGCTTTCAAAAACTTGTCATAGCTGAATCCTGGAGCGAGGTAGTTGCAAATATCAACAAACTTGAAAGATTCTGTCGAGACGCACATGTAGTTATTCGATTTCTTCACTGCAAACTTGAGTGGATTCTGTCTCTTCAGTCACGTCATCAGTTCACGCTTGACTACATTCATATCATATTTTCCAGAGTTGAATCCGATGACGGATATCTCTTGCAGGTAGTCTTGAAATTTCTTCTCCAATTTTTGTAAATGGTGCATTTTTAATGTATCTTCTCCAGTAGCTCTGGCTTCCGCTTCCAGCGTTTCATCAATTTTCTGTCTGGGTTTAAACAAGGTCCAAGCATGATAGGTCTGCATCAGTTGGTGGCAATGAGATGAAATAGCTGTGAGGTATGTCATCATTTCTCCAACAAGTTCTTGAGAATTTCCATTTGTAATAAAACATTTCGGTTCTTGGTATTCTGGAACATTGCTACATACACTCACACTCAATGGTCGGTGTTCTGCTTCCCATATCAGTTTATCACTGTCAGCAGGTAGACTGGATTTGACAAAGTAACTTTCAAAATCAAACGTTGCACGGTATGGATAAAACTTCGGGTACTTCTATACCTTCATCTTCTAACAGATCAAATATGGACTGGGATGGATGGTATATACCGCCATCATACTGGTAATTTACTTCATCTGTACATGTTTTCTCGTGACGGTTGAGTAGAAATCCATTTTTCCATAATTTGCCGCATTTGCGGCATTCAAAGGATTTGCAGTAATGGTCTATATCGATGATGTAGCTAAAATGGTTCTTGTAGACGTTCACATACATGGTATCTTCATACTTTCTGTGAGATCTCTGTACTAATTTGGCAACAATTTGGTCATCATCATTCTTGACAAGTTCTTACACTTGGATATTAACTTCAAAACATTTCTCCAAGTCAGGTAATTCGGCTAAAGTTACTCCACGGAGTTCATTCTTTGGCTTCTGGGTATATTTGGTGTACATGGCATCTGTTGTATAGTTGAGGTTGTGTGCTGTGGAACCACTCCATAAAGCTAAACAGCGGAAAATACACAGGTTGTCATCATAATAAAATTGGCGATGTTTATCTTTCACCAAAGCATTTACTGCTTTGTTCTGGAGAATATAGTCGGGAAGATCTTCTACCATTTAATTGGGTGGTCTTTCAGCTTATTCACATAAAATGTGACGTTGGTAACTCTCTCCACAAGCCATTTGGTGTTGGGTCGTTTTAACTTGGCCCATTCCAGGATATCTTCTTCCATGACATAATCAAGGAATTCTTCAAAGCCTTCTTGGCAGCATACTAGTTGTGGAACATCAAGTACCCGGGCGTTGTTTTGTGATGGATGGTAATACTTCAGTTCATTCGTTTCATTGTGTCGCAGGATAAAACCAAAACTCAGATTAATTTTAAATCTTAGCTGTTGTGGCAGAAATATGGTAGTCATCAATTCATCAGTCATCATCTTCAGGTTCACATCGTTGATCCGGTAGTTATACTGGTCCTGGACTCTTCTGTTCATCGTGTGACGAGTTCTAATAGAACTCCAGTTATCTTCGTACATGGTCAACATCTCGTCGGTCTCTTCTTCGGACATCATATTCTTGTCAAAATCAGTAGGGTCAATATCATAAAAGGTGGTCGTCGTGGTCTGTGGTTGTTTGGGTGGTCCTTTCTTTGGTTCATCGGTCTTCCTTTTAGATGGTACAGGAACTGGTCGGTGGGCAACGCTCTTGTGTCGGTTAAACTGGAGTAGTTGGTTAAACTCCTGCCCGCATTCCATACATGTGTAGGTCTCCAAACATTTCATCAGGTGTTGATCCAGCTTTTGCTTGGAAGCATAACTCTTGTTGCAGTTAGTACAATCGTGGGTCTTCTTCTCTCCGGCGTGCTTGGTACGCACATGGCGGTTTCGGTTGCAGCGGTCCGTAAAGGTCTTCCCACACTCTTCACAGGCGTAAACATCAGTTCTGGTAACGGCAGTAGCAGCATCAGACTCCATCTTCATAAAAGTTTTGCGAAGGCAAAATTGCTATAGAAAACTCTCTAGCGATGTGTTCAGTTCGAAGGGTCGAAACAGAATGACGCGACGTTACTCTTCTCCGAAATTTATATCTACGTGACGGACGTTTTTAAAGTTGGGAAATTTAGAAAATTAGTATGGAAATCAATGAGAAAGAAATACAATGGGAATACAGAAATCTGATTGGTGGATTAACTTCCCTCTGATTGGTTAGTGTAAAAACATCTTGATCCTCATTAATTTTATTGTTTAAAATCATGTAGTTAGAAGGGTCATTTAAAGAAATTGCTAAATATAGACTCTAACAATTAATTAGGGGGTCAGTTAAGGATGTTACTAAAAATAGAGCGTAGGAATTTATAAAAATATAGTTCCAAGTAGAAGCAGAGGATTCTGGGTAAATTTGTCCTATAGCACTACGTGCTATTCTTATTGGGGAAATAAAACGTCATGGTATATTCTAAATTGGGAACATTACTCTTCAGTCGAACACACCCCCTCGGTACTACGTGCTACTATTACAAGCCAGAAGTTTCGCGATCCTAAATAGGATTCTGAAAGAATTCGAAATAATACAACTTGACGGGTTTATTTGGGTAATTAAACGAGGATTCTGGGAAAATCCGAACCAGAAAAATACTCTTCTACAAAGGAACACACCCCCTTGCACCCCATCGGTGCTATAGCACTACGTGCTAAGCAGATAAAATGGGAAATCCGTAATAAATAAAGTCTATTTCGGTAATTTGGGGTGGATTTTGGTGATTTGGAAGGATTGTCGGATTGCTTGTGGTAATTAGATTTACTCTTCTACAATCGAAAACACCCTCCAAACATACCACGTCTTACTGCAGAAAAATTGGGTAACATAGCAATCACGTGCTACCATAGAAACCAAGATGGTGGCCTCCAGTATACAAAATGGACGACGAAAACACGTATCACCTTAACAACACGCGCTGCGCATGCGCACTCGCACCACGCATCACTATGGAGATGACGTCACAAGATGGCCGCTCACGCGGGTTACCATGACAACACAACACTAGGTCACGTGACATGACGTCACTTCCGAAGTCATTCACCGAGGTCATCCAACCTGTACCTCAAACATACGAGCTATACTACTAACGCGGAACATATCTTTACTTGTTGCCACCCAAGGAAGATATTATATTTTTTTTTGCATAATTTACACTTGAATACAAAAAGCAAAGTGAAGCGCGGAACATATCTTTACTTGTTGCCACCCAAGGAAGATATGATATGGTTATTTTGCGCGTAAAAGACTCGGATACGGGGAACAACATGAAACGGGGAACATATCTTGACCACCCAAGGGAGATATGATACGGTGATTTTACAAGCAATACACTTGAATATGGAGAACAACGCGTTTGAACAATTCGGGTCAAGGAGTGGTTGAATGTGTGAATACTGCATGCGAACTCGCTTCTGCCTCTGTTACCAAGGCGAGGTTGAGATAAATGATTGAATGCTCCTGATTCTAAGGCTGAGAACAAAATTTGCGCGTAATATCTCCACTTGTTACCACCTAAGGAAGATGATACGGTATTGTTTGTCCATAATTTACAATTAAAAACAGTGAACAACGTGTAATGCGGAACATATCTTTACTTGTTGCCACCCAAGGAAGATATGCATCGGCGATTTTATAGACGGGCTCGTGATTAGGAGCTAGGCGGCCACTTGTCAAATAATAAATCGACCTGTAAGACCTACGCGTATCTCGATCAATTTTATAATTCCTATTCAACAATTAGGATCAGCGTGACGCTAAATTTTACGTTCCCATGACGTGATACACATTGGTACGGCACTCAACATAACGGAATAAGAATTAGTCAAAAATGAAAGCCGCTTAGAAGGAAGTAAACTTCCGAGCATGACGGCAAATTGACGAAGTGATATTATATATAATAATAATAATATATTTTATATAATAATAATAATAATAATAATAATAATAATATATTATATACCCTTTCAAATTAATATGGACAATTGGTTATGAAAATTGAGAGATGTTAGTTATTAGCGAGAAACGAACAATGAAAGTATTAAGCATAGAATTTTATTAACGTCTAAACCATTTTTTGTTATATTGTTTACAGTGCATTTATATTATTTACAACACATCAAGATACAGAATTACAGAACATAGAAGTCTAAAATAAATAGCATATATTATATTATTTTACATGTAACTTGTAAACATTATAATATACTTTGAACAAAGAAATTATAGCATTTTAAAGATCAAACTAAAATATTACAATGTATTTTTTATATTTCAGACAAAAATATTACATATTTAACAACAAAAAAGAACATATTTGAAAACAACATATGATTAATTATTAACAGTAATCGTTTCAGTTAAAATAGCACAAACAATTAGTAAAGTCATAGCAATGTTAAACAAACATAAATAACACTCAAATAATTGTTAACAATGATAATTTCAATGCAACTGAAAGACAAACAAGTACACAAAGGCATGTTTTAATAAGCTTCTTAAGAAGCTAAAAAAAACAATCCTGAAATTGAACACATATTTTCCAGTCAGTCCATCAGTTCGTAGTGCTGGGTGGACGTATTCTTGCTTATGTGGATATAATACTGAATAATTTTCGAATATCGCGGAGGATTATTTAAGGATATTTTTCACTGTGAAATTTAATTCAAACAAACTTGTAAGTACTTATAATTTGGTAAAATTATAATAAATATTTTAAAATGTGTCTAAAATATATCACAACATTAATAATACAACTAAATTAATTTTAAAATTTTTGAAATTAAACAAAAAATCTTTCAATAAATCGGGACAAGCCGGCCCCCATAATCGGGACAATTCGGCCCACGACAGGGCCGAGTTGTCCCGAAAAATCGGCTCGGGCCGAGTCGTCGCGGAAACAGATTGTACGCACCTGGCAAATTTAAAACAATAATGTGCAGTTATAATAATTATTAATAATAATTACAATAATATTACCGTATGTTAGACTGATATTTTAGGTATTCCAAGAGAAGGTGTTCTGGGGTCTCCATTAATCCCAGTTTACACATTGGCAGTCAATTGGCACTCCTAAACAACAAAGAATATAAAGTTCTTCACAACTCCGAAGAATCATGGTATTGTCAGTAATGTTGTGCGCCGTGTGACATGTGCTCAAAAGACGTTTTTAATTTGGATCCCGCAATTCAATGCGATACTTGCAGTTTTTGGATTCACAATTGATGCGCTGATATTGACGGATCTGGGACTGGCTAATTCCCTAAATCGGATCAAAGACAACTTCAATTTCACAATTTATGATTAAATGATGATAATACTTATGAATTGTGAGGTGGTAGAAGAATGATTAATGAATGATTATTTGACCAAACCGGCGAAGCATGCCTTTTTACCCCCACCCTAAATTTTGACAAGTTAAATATTTTCAGCGATTTGAAGTTAGTTACTTATTTGACATTTTGGCATTTTTTATTCCATCAAAACAGGAAAAATGTCACCTGCTGTAGGGTGGCACAAATGAAGACGAGTTGATTGACATGTTGCCCGTCCGCATAAGGCCGTTCTTTATGGGGCAACCAAGGCCCTAGAAGTGACAATCTCCCAGAAAACCTACTAGATGGGCAAATCTGATCAAATAAAAGGTGCTGTAGGGTGGCACAGATGAAGACGAGTTGATTGACATGTTGGCCGTCCGCATAAGGCCTTTCTTTATGGGAAAACCAAGGCCGTAAAAGTGACAACCTCCCAGAAAACGCTCTAGATGGGCAAATCTGATCAAATAAAAGGTGATGTAGGGTGGCACAAATGAAGACGAGTTGATTGACATGTTGCCCGTCCGCATAAGGCCTTTCTTTATGGGGCAACCAAGGCCCTAAAAGTGACAACCTCCCAGAAAACCTTCTAGATGGGGAAATCTGATCAAATAAAAGGTGCTGTAGGGTGGCACAAATGAAGATGAGTTGATTGACATGGTGCCCGTCCGCATAAGGCCTTTCTTTATGGGACAACCAAGGCCCTAAAAGTGACAACCTCCCAGAAAACATTCTAGATGGGCAAATCTGATCAAATAAAAGGTGATGTAGGGTGGCACAAATGAAGACGAGTCGATTGACATGTTGCCCGTCCGCATAAGGCCTTTCTTTATGGGGCAACCAAGGCCTTAAAAGTGACAACCTCCCAGAAAACCTTCTAGATGGGCAAACCTGATCAAATAAAAGGTGCTGTAGGGTGGCACAAATGAAGACGAGTCGATTGATATGTTACCCGTCCGCATAAGGCCTTTCTTTATGGGGCAACCAAGGCCCTAAAAGTGACAACCTCCCAGAAAACCTTCTAGATGGGCAAATCTGATCAAATAAAAGGTGCTGTAGGGTGGCACAAATGAAGACGAGTTGATTGACATGTTGTCCGTCCGCATAAGGCCTTTCTTTATGGGGCAACCAAGGCCCTAAAAGTGACAACACCCCCCCCCCCCCCAGAAAACCTTCTAGATGGGCAAATCTGATCAAATAAAAGATGCTGTAGGGTGGCACAAATGAAGACGAGTTGATTGACATATTGCCCGTATTGACATAGCGGATAACTTGCGTTAACCCAGCAGATTGACTCCCCGAGTATATCCCCGAGTTTAACACGAGATTAACGCGAGTTAATCTGCGATGTCAACGCGTGTTTATCCGTGCGGTTAACAAGAGTTTATCCGCGAGTTCATCAGCAAGGATAACACGACTTTAATCCGAGTTTATCCACGTGATTAACGCGTGTTTAACGCATGTTTAACGCGTGTTTAATGCGTGCTGTGTCTAACGCGACGTAATACTCGTGGTTAACTGGAGGTTACCCGCGAGATTAATACATGTTTAACAGGAGCCTGTTCGCGAGGTTAACGCGAGTCTATCCGCAAGGTTAACGCCAGTTTGACGCCAGTTTAATCGAGTTAAACGTGAGTTTATCCGCGATGTTAACGCGAATTTAATGTGTGGTCGTCCGCGGGTTTGGCGGTAGTTTATCTGTGAGATTAACGCGAGTTTAGCCGCGAGGTTGACATGAGTTTAACGCAAGTTTATCGGCGATGTTAACGCAAGATTATCACGACTTTATCTGCGAAGATAACGCGAGTTTGGCACGAGTTTGGCGCGAGTTCATACGCGAGGTTATCACGAGTTTATCCGCGAGGTTATCTCGTGTTTTACGCGCGTTTATCGGCGATGTTAACGCGAGGTTATGCACGAGGTTATTACGTGTTTATCCACGTTGTTAGCGCCCGTAAAACGCGAGGTTAACTCGAGTTTAACGCGAATTTGTCCTCGAGGTTATCGCGAGTTCATGCGCGTTGTTTGCAAGAGTTAACCCGCGATGTTAACTCGAGATTAATGCGGGTTTTTTCCGTGAGGTTAGCGCGCGTTTAACGCGAGTTTATCCGGAATAGTAATGCGAGTTTATGTGCAAGGATATTATTTGGGGCGAGTTTATCCGGGAGGTTAACTGGAGTTTAACGCGCGTTTATCGGCGATGTTAACACGAGTTTATGTGCGAGGTTATCGCGAATTTATCCGCTTTGTTAGCGCGAGTTAAATGCGATGTTACGCGAGTATGAGGCGAGTGAAACCGCGAGGTCATCGCGAGTTTGGCGCGAGTATATCCGCGACGTTTACGCGAGTTTAACGTGAGGTAATCCGCGAGGTTAACGCTAATGTATCCGCGAGGTTAACTCGAGTTTAACGTGCGTTTATACGTGAGATTAACGCGATTGTGACGGGTGTTCATCCGCGAGTTAACGCGAGTTTATCCCCGAGGTTAACGCGAGTTTATCCCCGAAGTTAACGTGAGTTTTATGCGAGTTTAACGCGAGTTAATCCCCGAGATTGACGTGTGTTTATCGGCACGGTCAACGCGACGTTAACCCGAGCTTTTCCACCAGTTTAAGGCGAGTTTTTTCGCGCTATTAATGCGAGTTTGTGCGCAAGGCTATCGCGAGTTTATCCGTGTTATTAGCGAGGGTTTAACTTGAATTTATCCACGAGGTTAACGCGGGTTTGGTGCGAGTTTATCTGCGAGATTAACACGAGTTTATCGGTGAGTTTAACTCGAGTTTGACGCGAGTTTATCCGCGATTATAACGCGAGTTTATGCGCGACATTAACGTGAGTTTATCCGCGAAGTTAAATCGAGTACATCTCGAGTTTATCGGCGATTTTATCACGAGTTTATGCGCCAGGTTATCGCAAGTTTATCCACGAGTTAATCCACGAGGTTAACGCGAATTTAACGCGTGTTTGTCTGCGAGTTTAACACGAGTTTATCCCCGAGGTTAACGCGAGATTAACGAGTATCCGTGAGATTAGCGCGAGTTTATGCGCGACGCTAACCCGAGTTTATCCATGAACTTAACGCGAGTCTAACCACTGGGTGTGTGTTTAACGCGAAGTTAACTCGAGTTTAACACGCGTTTATCCGCGAGGTTCACTCGAGTTTAATGCGAGTTTATCCACTTTGTGTAGCGCGAGTTTAACGCGAGGGTAACGCGAGTTTATCCGTGAGGTTAGCACGTGTTTAACGCAAGCTTATCCGCAAGTTTAACGCGTGTTTAACACAAGTTTATCTACGAGGGTAACGCAAATTTAACGTGAGGTTATGCGCGAGGTTAACGCGAGTTTGTCCGCGAGTTTAATGCGAGTTAAACGTGAGTTAATCGGTGATGTTGACGCGAGTTTGTGCGCGAGGTTATCGCGAGTTTATCCGCGTTGTTAGTGCGAGCTGCACGTGAGCTTAGCGTGAATTTATCCCCGGGCTTATTGCGAGTTTATCCGCGAGTTAATCTGCGAGGGTAACGTGAATTTAACGCGTGTTTGCCCGCGATTTTAACACTAGTTTTCCCAGAGGTTAAAGCGAGATTAATCTGAGGTAATCCGGGAGGTTCACCCGTGTTTATCCGCGCAGTTAGCCGGCGTTTGGCGTGAGAATATCCGCAAGTTTAACGCGAGTTAATCCGGGAGGTTAACGCATGTCAACTGCTAGGTTAACGCGAGTAATCCGCGAGGTTAACGCGAGTGTAATGCAAGTTTAACGCAAGTTAATCCAAGTTAATCCACGATGTTAACGTGTGTTTACCCACGAGGGTAACGCGAATTTATCGCCGAGGTTAAGGCGAGTTTAACGCGCGTTTAACACTAGTTAATCCGCGAGGTTAACGCGTGTTTTTGTGCGAAATTTAACGCGAATCTATCTGCTAGATTAACGCAAGTTTAAAGCGAGGTTAACTCAAGTTTAACGCGTATTCATCCGCGAGGTTAACTCGATTTTGAAGGGAGATTAAAGGCGTTCTCAGCGCGCGATTATCCGCGAGGTTAGCGCGTGTCTTACGCGAGATTGTCCGCAAGGATAAAGTGAGTCTAACACGAGTTTATCCACGAGGTTAACTCGAATGTAACGCGTGTTTATCGGCGATGTTAACGCGAGGTTATTCTCGAGGTTATCGCGAGTTTATCCACGTTGTTAGCGCGAGTTAGTCGCAAGGTTAACGCGAGTTTAAAGCGAATTTATCCACGAGGTTATGGCGAGTTTATCCCCGTTGTTAGCGAGAGTTAATTCGCGAGTTTAACGCAAGCTTATCCACGATATTAACGCGAATTTATGCGCAAGGTTATCGCGAGATTATCGGGTTTAAAGCGAATTTATTCCCGAGATTAACGCGAGTCTATTCGGTAGGTTAACACGAGTTTATCTGCAAGGTTAACTCGAGTTTTCCGCGAGTTTATCCGCGATTATAACGCGAGTTTATGCCCGAGATTATCGCGAGTTTATCCGCGTGTTTTTCGGCGAGTTACTCCGTGAGGATTTGGCGCGTGTTTGTCCGCGAGTTTAACGCGAGTATATCCCCGAAGTTAACGCGGGATTAACGCGAATTAATCCGCGAGGTTAACGCGAGATTAACTCGAGTTGATCCAGTAGATTAATACTAATTAATCCGCGAGGTTAACGCGAATTTAACGACTGTTTGTCCGCGAGTTGAACGCGAGTTTATCCCCGAGGTTAAAGCGAGAATAACGCGAGTTTATCGGCGAGATTAACGCAAGTTTAACGCGAGGAAATCCGCGATGTTAACGTGTGTTTAGCCGCGAGTTTAACGCGAGTTTATCCCCGAGGCTAAGGCGAGTTTATTATGAGTGTAACGCGAGTTAATCCGCGCGGTTAACGCGTGATTATACACAACATTAACTCAAGGTTAACGCGTGATTATACGCGAATTTAATGCGTGATTGTCCGCGAGTTTAACGCGAGTATATCCCCAAGGTTAACACGAGATTAACGTGAGTTAATTCGCGATGTTAACGCGTGTTTATCCGCGCGGTTATCGCGAGTTGTTCTGCGAATTTAACGCGAGGTAATCCGCGAGCTTAAAACGACTTTATCCCCGATGTTAATGGGAACGCGACTTTAACCCCAGTTTATTTGGGAGGTTAACTCGAGTTTAGCGCGAGTTTATCCATCCGCGAGTTCAACGCAACTCGTGGTTAACAGTAGTTAGGGGAGGCATTATAGCCCCAAAATCTGAAACTTATAGCCCCAAGAACTTATAGCCCCAAGATTTGTGAAACTTATAGCCCCAAGAACTTATAGACCCAACATGCATGCACTGGTGGCACAGTGCATGCATGTTGGGTCTATAAGTTCTTGGGGCTATAAGTTTCACAAATTTTGGGGCTATAAGTTCTTGGGGCTATAAGTTTCAGATTTTGGGGCTATAATGCCTCCGCATCATGCATTATGACCAGCTCTTATAGTACATTTTTGCTTATAAGTTTATCACTGGAGGATAAGGGAACTGTTTTTGTCTTTTTTTATATAACAAAGACTTGGTTGTGTACATGAGAAGATCTCTTTCTAATAGTGTGGGTAGCCCTTAGAAGGGCTGCCACGAAGGCACATTTTGAAATCACACTCATTTGTGAGAGTAACAAATTATTGATAGGTTAGAATGACAAACAGAGATAATAAGAAATAGGATGAATGAGTTTAAGTTGTATCCTGATTTTTTTGTCAAGATAAAATTCAATAACTTGTATCCAGATTTTGTAGGAATCCTCATGAGAATTCACTTAAATCTGGATACAGGTTATTGGATTTAACTTCACATTTTTTATATCGTCTTTCTGGCTGCCAATTAAGATCAGGATACAAGTCAACTTTCTTCACCTGGTATTTCTCCAGTTCATAACCACGGACAGCTAAGAACTGTCTTATCCCTGCCTTTCGCTCCAACTCATCAATAAGCTGCTGACCCCACTGTCGAGTGTATTTCTGAGGTCCACCACTTCTCCTCATATGACCGAAAATATCTTCAGCTAATTGGCGTCTCCGTGCTTTCTCTCTCTCTACTCTGATGGATTCTTCTTCTAATCGGCGATTCCAATCAGCGTCAGACATTTCCCCGGACCTCCACATTCTGTATTCATTCATCTCTAGCGAGAACTTCATGTTGTCTCAAAATGAATTGTTTGGAATGCGTGTTAGATTTTATAGACAATGCGAGAATCGGAAATGCACTGAAGAATGCTCACGCGATAATTTTATCGAGTGCGGGGAAAAATTGTTGACGTCGGACGGCTGTGATAGTAAACGTCTGTTATCAACAATTTTTTCCCACACTCGATAAAATTATCGCGTGAGGGTTCTTCAGTGCATTTTCGATCCTGGCATTGTCTATAAAAACACTGCTGGAGATATCATAACGTCATTTTTCTTATCATCAATCATGAGAATTGAGCTATCCATCGAGGTAAAGATTCCATCACTAGAAGGTGAATGTGGGCCACGAGAAGTGAAGAAGGAGAGAGAGGACTGCAATACTATTCCACCAGAAGAGGTGAAGATGGAGATAGAGGAGCGTAATACTATTCCAAGGAGTAATTTGCGAAGATTGGCAAGAAAAGCTGGGGTGAATAATATCTCACCATTGTCACTTGATGAAGCTGAAGAAGCCTTACACTGTTTTGTTCGAAAATTGATAAGAGATACCTATCATTATGCAACAATTAGGGGAAGAGGATCACAACATCTCGTCAATCAAAAGGATGTCAAGAGAGCCGCAAAGAGAAATGGAATAAAGTTGGTAAACTAAACATTTTTTGTTTAGTAAAAACGGCCCTTATAAGGGCCACCATATTCTTAAAAAGAGATATCACGTTTACACACTTGAGTGGCACATTTCAGTGCTACCACAATGGAATGAATTGAACTTTTTTTGTTCAATTGTAATTTCATTACTCAATTCAAAAGAGGTTAACCTCATAGCTCCCACACTAGATTTCCCTGTCATGGCATATTTTTTGTGTTTGCAAATTATTTTTGTTTTTTACCTAAATGTTTTTGTGTGAAAACATTTAGGTAAAAAACAAAAATAATTTGCAAACATAAAAATATTTTTGTGTTTGCAAATTATTTTTCTGTCTTGCAAGTTTTTTATTTTATAAGAAAAATATTTTTTGTGTTTGTAAAATGAATGTTATGAAAAAAACTTTTTCATAACATTCATTTTACAAACACAAAAAATATTTTTTCTGTTTGCAAATTATTTTCTGTCTTGCAAGTTTTTTATTTTATAAGAAAAATATTTTCGTGTTTGCAAATGAATGTTATGAAAAAAACTTTTTTCATAACATTCATTTGCAAACACAAAAATATTTTTTGTGCTTGCAAAATAATGTTATGAAAAATGTTTTTTATTTTTAAAAAATCGTGAGTTGGAAAAAATTTTCCCCTGTTTAAATAACAACAAAATAATATTACCTTTTTTCAAAATCCGAAATTTTTATTCCATGAATATTTACAGATTTTGTAAATGTCTTTTATGAAAATGTCACTTTCAAAAACTGTTTTCAATGTTTCTTGGCAAGTTTTTCCATTTTAGAATTATTGTCTTTAGCTTTTCGTTTTCTTGTAACTTTCTTTGGTGGTTCCTCTTTCTCTGGAAATAATACTTCTAACTCATCATCGATTTCCATTTTTGTTTCTTTGGGTATATCCATATTATATAATAATGTATCATCATTATCATCAAACTCTGGTAACACAGGTTCTGCTAAGTCAACTTTCTTATTTGTATGGGGAGGTGGTGGTAATGGTACCGTGCTCATCCCCTGTAAAGTGTGGTTGTCAATGTCTTTCTCATCAAGTTGTAAGTTGAAACCTGTAATCGGTAATCTATCTTCTGCATGCTTTATGTATTCTGACCATGGATAAACTTTTACTGGTCCTCGTTGATCAACAGCTGGTGAACCCCATCTTGGTTGAGACACAGAGTTATTCGATAGCTTTCTCAATCTGCATTCATTTATCCAATGTCCTCTCTGATTGCAATAAAAACATAGCCCTTTGTCTGAACATGTATTCGCCCAATGTCCTTTCTGATGACAAATGGAACAAATAGGTGTTGATATCAATTTATAAAGTTCATTCACAAGTCTTCTAACTTCTCCCCATTTAGATGGTTTATAGTAAATACTTTTAGTATCACTTGCTTTTTCTAATCTTGGATCTGTAACTCTATCCATCTTTAACTTTTGGAGCGTTTCAAAAATATGTCTTGTCTTCTTGAAGTCAAAAACCCAAGTGTGAAACATCCTAAGATTCTTCCTCCTTTTATACTTTTTTAATTGTACACTTAAATGTTCCATAACGTGCATTTGCACACAATTGTTTAAATATACATTCATTTGGTTACAAACAGTTATGCTATCTTTTGCACTCAATAATCTCTGGATACTATATTGCTGTTGTTAAATATTGACTGAAAGATACACTTAACAAATAAAAGCTATAAAATATTTTTACCATAGGAATTTTCCCATAGAGTGAATGGATTACATTTTATGACTTTTCAAATGTGTATAAGAAACATTTATTAACAGTATAATTCAGTGGGGTATTAAATGTACATTTAAATGCACATTTAAATGTACATTAAAGGGAAGTATAAAAGTGGGGGAATCTTAGGATGTTTCACACTTGGGTTTTTGACTTCAAGAAGACAAGACATATTTTCAAAAGCTAGAAGACGATAGAAGAAAAGATGAAGAGAGCCATTGAAGAATATAGTGAGACGGAGAGTGAAGTAGATAACAAGAAGCAGAGAGTAGAATCAGCAAGAGACTTATACACCATTCACCCACTCCTACAAAGAACATCAAGAAAATTCCGTTCTAAATCCCATGTATGCAGAATAACATTCAAACAATTTAATCAAAAGAATCCATTTGACACCCTTGGAAAAGTATTTGACAGTTTGGTAGATGATATTAAAGAAGAATGTGGAGTAGAAGACAACGATCCAATGAGAATATCAGTTGACCACCCAGGATTAGAAATAGGTATATTTATTCCATTTACTAAGGCTTCAGGTATCACTGGTAACACCATATTAGATGAAATAGAAAAGGTTGTACAATCAAATGATAACTTTACTATCCATGATGGGCAATTATCTTTAGAAATAACACACACTTCTCTACCACAAGGGTCTGGGCGACACGCACCAATTTCATTTTCATCTGTTGATAAAATGGTGGGAAACAAGAAAAGTATTATTGAAATTAAAAATGTTAATGATTCAATGTGTCTCGCACGGGCCATTGTAGTGGGAAAGTGTCATGTTGATAGAGATAATTCTGATCTTTGGCAAAAGAAATGGAAAAATATTAGAAATTCTGATAGACCGACACAAGAGTTGGAAGCTAAGGCATTGATGGACAAAGCAGGTCTTGATTATAATATTCCTTGTGGATATGAAGAATATTATAAAATACAAGACCTGCTTTACCCAGAGTATGTCATCAAAATTCATCCACAGTATGCAAAAAGTGAATTTTTATTCAAACCTCCAGTTACCACCACTGATAGTAAAGTTATTCATATTTACCACCATGACCAGCATTTTGATACTATCACAACAATTAAAGGGTTTTTAGGATGCTCCTACTATTGTGAACTTTGCAGTAAAGGGGTCCAACAGAGAGAACGTCATATGTGCCCTTTTGGTTGTATTTGCTATGCTCCAACAAAATGTATTCCTGAACATCCCACTACCTGTTACAGTTGCAATAGACAATTTAGAAGTTTATCATGCTATAATAACCATATCACTAGAAAGGGAAAAGAAGAAAAAACAATTTGTCAATTAGTTCAAAAATGTAAAACATGCAATTCACTAATATATTCAACAAAAGGAAAGCATATCTGTGAAGGATTCAAAAAATGCAAATATTGTCAACAAATAGTTAATTCTGATCACCAATGTTTTATTCCAAAATACACTTCACCCGAGGATGAAAAATTACCAAACATTCCATTTGTATTTTTTGATTTTGAAACCACACAAGACTCAGGAGTTCATATCCCAAATTTCTGTGTTGCTCATCGTGCATGTGGGGAATGTATTTGCAAATCTATAGATCAAGAATGTATTTCCTGTGACAAATTTGGATATAGGCAATCAATATTTAAAGGGGAATCTACTTTATCAGATTTTTGTGATTGGCTTTTCAGTAAGGAACATAAAGGGACAACAGCTATTGCTCACAATTTAAGAGGTTTTGATGGACAATTTATTTTAAGACACCTCATTGAAACTGGTACAACAACTCCTGATGTAATTATGAATGGGAACAAAATTCTTTCACTTAAAGCTTGTAGTATTAGACTTATAGATTCTTTAAATTTTCTTTCAATGAGATTGGCACAATTTCCCAAAACATTTGGCTTGACAGAATTAGCAAAAGGTTATTTCCCCCATTTGGCAAACACACAAGCTTATCAAAATTATATTGGTCTTTATTTAGATTCAACATTGTATATGCCAGATTCAATGTCTCCATCAGATAGGGAAGATTTTATCAAGTGGTACAAATAAAAAATTACTAGTAATGCCAGTTTTGATTTTCAAAAAGAAATGGAATTATACTGTAAATCAGATGTAGATATTTTACGTAGGGGGTGTGGGGAATTCAGACAAAAATTTATAGATAGTGATGGCATAGATCCTTTGAGAGAAGCATTTACCTTAGCCGATGCATGTACAAAAGCTTGGAGAAAAAATTCACTTCCAGAAAACAAAATGGCAATCATTTCAGACATAGGTTACCCAGCTAAAGTCAAATACTCCATTAAAGCCATTAGATTTTTACAGACACTTGCACAGGAAGAAAACATACATATTCAACATGCACTTAATGGTGGGGAGGTTAAAATAGGGGGATATTATGTTGATGGGTTTCACAAAGACACAAATACAATCTTTGAATTTTATGGATGTATGTGGCATGGGTGCATAACATGTTACAAAGACAACAGACATGAGAAAAATCCAGTCAATTTGTTAAATTACCAAACTCTCTACAACAATACACAGGAACGCATACACCATTTAAAATCATTAGGGTATAACATGAGAATAACATGGGAACATGAACTTGATGATTTTTGCAAATCAAATCCTGAAGTAAAATCAACATTAAATTCATTTTTTCCAAACATGGATCCTATTAAACCACGTGAAGCATTATTTGGGGGGAGAACAAATGCCATTAAATTACATTATAAAATAGACCAAAGCACAGACAATGAAATAAAATACATAGATATCTGTTCACTCTATCCTTATGTCAATAAACACAGAGAATATCCAGTAGGTCATCCAAATATACTCACAAAAGAAAACATAGACATGAATAATATAAGACAGTACAGGGGAGTTATCAAATGTAAAGTTTTACCACCACAATCTCTACACATGCCAGTATTACCAATTCATTGCAACAAGAAAATGGTTTTTACACTTTGCAATACATGTGCAGAACAAGAATTAGACAAATGTGAACACACACCAGATCAACGCAGTATTACAGGTACATGGACATCTATTGAACTTTTTAAAGCATTGGGAATGGGATACACATTACTTGACACTTATCAGATTTGGCATTGGGAAGAATGGTCTTCAGAAATTTACAAACATTATGTGAACAAATATTTAAAAATGAAACAAGAAGCCAGTGGATATCCAGATTGGGTGAAAACAGAAACAGACAAAGATACATTTAAGAAAGACTATGCACAATTTGAAAACATACGTTTGGAAAATATTGAAAAAAATCCAGGACAAAGATCATTTGCTAAAACCATGTTAAACTGTTTATGGGGGAAAAGTGCACAAAACAATTTAAAAACAAAAACAGAATACATACAAGACCCATCCAAATATTTTGACCTGATACAAGATAAAGACATCATTATTAAAAATGTTGAATTGTTTGATCATGATAAATGTATTTTAGTCAATTACACAAAATCTACAGATGTTTATGAACCTCACAAATCAGCTAATGTTGCAGTTGCATCTTTTGTCACAGCTTATGCACGAATGGAATTATATAAAGTAATAGGACGTTTGGGTAGACGGGTATTATACTTTGACACAGACAGTTGTATTTACATCCATAACCCCACACTTTGGAATCCACAAATTATAAACAGTAGGTTAGGTCAATGGACAGATGAACATCCAGATGCAAAAATTATTGAATATGTAGGATTAGGTCCAAAAAATTATGGTTACAAGTACATTAAAGATGGTCAAATACACACTTCATGTAAAGTTAAAGGAATCACATTAGATTACAATACATCACAGAAAGTCAATTTTGAATCCATGGTGGAATGTGTACAAGACAGACATAATTATAAAATGAACATTGAATACACACATAGAATTAAACGCAACAAGAACAGACAAGTTACAAGTGAAAAACAAACCAAAACATTCAGATCTGTGTACACAAAACGTTTTGTAGTGGATAAATATGATACAAGACCTTATGGGTTTAAGGTATAAAAATTACTCTTCAGATTCCTCATTTCAAGTTTGAACAAGAACAGACATGTCACAATTGAATTACAAACCAAAACATTCAGATCTGTGTACACAAACCATTTTGTAGTGGATAAATATGACACAAAACCTTATGGGCCTAAGGTATAAAAGAACCCTTCAGATTTCTCATTTCAACTTTGAACACTGAGCAGGCAAGATGTCTCTACCACTCAACCCTACTTATCCTATATACTTGTCAGAGTTAAGAAGACTTTCGAGTTTTAGCATGACTACAAACCCTATTTTAAAATCCAAGAAAGAAGACTTAGCTAAAGCTGGATTTTTCTATATAGGAGATGGTAAAGTAAAATGTTTTGTATGTGGACAAGGTTTAATGAATTGGGAAGAAAAAGATATTCCTTTGCAAGAACATGTTAAGTGGTCACCAAATTGTTCTTATATTCAATTGATAAGAAATTGTCAATTATACAAACCACCAACAAGTATGCAAACACCCCCAGATAAAATATTATCAGTGATGGACTATGGATTCACTTTAAATCAAATATTTTCAACAATGAAAAAATATGACAAGTGTTTAGATGATTTTCCAGATTCTAAGTCTTTATTTGCACTCATGGTGCTAAATGATCAAAGTACATCATTTAGTACCATAATTGCAAGACAAGCTGCAGGACAATTCAAAACTAAGTTTGATAAAATGTTTTCAGATAATGCAGGAAATGATTTTCCTGACCGTCCTGATGTATTTTGTGCATCAGGTAATATAGTACCTGATGGACAAAATACATCAGAAGAGACAAAAGAATCATCACTTTGATTTCAACCATGGAACCAGTAAGACGTATGTTAGACAACAAGATTACACGTAAGGCATTATTATATGCATTTCAATTGATCACTCCTGGTTATCTAACAATAACAAAAGAGTTTATTCATAATCAATTGGGAAAAGATGAAATGTATGGGGAATTTTGTAATGCATTACAAATCATGAATGCTTTTTACAAAGATAATATAGAAAATATTTGGACAAGAGTTGTGTGGGGTAATATAATTTATGATAAAGAAATCATTAATTACTTGTATAGACAATGTGTACCACAAATAGATAGAAGAATAGATTCTTCAGAAACTGTATTTGAGTTAAAAGCACCCTTAAAACGAATACCTACTAAAAGACATGAAGAAGGTATGGAAACAGAAAGTATATAAGTGAATGATTTGACAACTCTTATTCACACAAATACAATTATGGCATCGAGTGAATGTTTATTGTTTCAACACCCTTGTAATATCTTTATTTCGGGACCTAGTGGTTCAGGAAAAACAGAATTTGTCAAAAAGCTTATTGATATGAAACATGACTTATTTCAAATTCCCCCACAAAAAATCATTTGGTGTTATAAAGAATGGCAAAATACATATACTTTACTTAAAGAAAGTGAAGATATTAAATTCATAGATGGTATCCCTGATGATGAATATGAAATTGTCAGTGATGTCACTATTCCCCATCTTGTAGTTTTTGATGATATGTTAGGAGATAAAGATGAAGAAAAAATTAAATTATGGTTCACACGAAAAGGACATCATAGAAATGCAAGTGTCATTTACATAACACAAAATATGTTTCAACAATCTAAATCTAGTCGTACCATAAGTTTAAATGCACATTATATGATTTTATTTCAAAATACCAGAGATAAAGGGCAAATTAAAGTATTGGCAAATCAAGTTCAATTACCACATTTAAATGCATGTTATCAAGATGCAACAAGTATTGATCATGGTTATTTATTAATTGATTTTCATCCTAGAACTCCTGAGTCTTTGAGATTAAGAACTGATATTTTTCATCCTTGGGTAACACAAAATGAACGTGGTCCCATCATTTATACAAAACTATAAATTCCCCATGTTCTAATGAGTTGATGTTAGTTAGTCAAAGTTTGTCAACGACTACACATCATCATGGTATCATTCATACAATCTTTAGAACAACTTGGTCAAGAAACAAGTCCATTTGCAAGACAAAAATTACTTAAGAAAGGTTTTAAGAAAATTTTAAAATGGTTTACATTAGCAAGTAGAATCATACTGAATAAGAAAATTAAATTGCCAAAACAAACTTTAACTTATATGGATAAACATAAACAAGATCTTGAACAACTTGCAAATCCCAGAGTTGATCTTGCAACAAAACGAAACATTATTTTAAAACCAGGAGGTGGTGGATTTTTTGGTGGTGTTATCATTCGTAATTTAATTCGATGGGATGGTCATAAGACAAGTAGATCATTCTATTCACCATTCAAAAAAACAAAGAGTAAGAAACAAAAGTCACCTAAAAGGAAACGAAAATCCCCTAAGAAAAGATCAAATAATTCATCAAGCTCTAGAGAGATAAAAAATCAACGAAAGGTAGGACCAAAATATATGTACACAAATTTTGAAATTGCACCTCATAGATCTCCATCTACAAAAACAAAAGCATTACTTGTGAAAAATCTTCAAAGACAAAGAAAAGTATCACCACTTAAGTTAACACGTGTAGTGTCAATAACAAAAGATGGTGTTAAAAATCATGACCCAATGTATTCTGTACAAAATACACAACATGTACCATTAAAAGAAAAGATTCCCACAATGGCACGTTTTACAGCTTTAAATACACCCAAACCTGTTAAAGGGATAAGGTCTTACTTTAAATAATATAAAGTTTGCACATATATAAATAGCATTACATTTTTATATTTGTTTCATTTAATCATTAGATTCTATAAGAGCAAGATGGTGAGACAAAATAAGAAACAAAAAATTCCTTTAGTTAAAAAATATGGTGGTATGTTAATAGGTTTAAGTCAAACTCCTCCAGCATTTCAAAAACAAATTATGAAAAATGCACCTAAAGAATTAATTAATTGTGTGTCAGAATGTTGTCATAATCTTTTAAAAGGCAACATACATCTAACAAAAAGTCAGAAACAAAAATTACATCCAAAGCGTCAACAACTACGAGCACTCGCTAGTAAATCAATAACTCTTAAAAAGAAAAAACAAATTTTAAATCAAAAAGGTGGTTTTTTACCATTACTTGGTTTACTTGGACCTGCTATAGGAGTTGCAACAAATCTTGCAAATAAATTAGTCGATAAAATATGAAAAAGATGGCTATTGTACCTTATCAAATGTTAGAAGATATGCAACGTTTTAGAAATGAAAAAGCTCAAAGACCAAGATTACCCCCTAACCCACAAGTTACAAATACTGCACAACTTCAAAATGATTTATCATCTGTGTTAGGAAATTCAGAGTTGTCCGAAAGTGAGAAAGAACAAAAGTATGGGGAAACCTTACAAAAATTTCAAATGTCACATAAGAAAGCATTACAACCAACATTGGTTCCATTGCCTGAGTCAGGAGAAAAATCATTATTTTTACGAGATCGTATTATAGAAAGTGTCCCTGTTACAATGAGACGTAAAGCAACTTCATTATTATCTGCTTTATCATCTCATCCACACATGAGTTGGGATGATCAGGGTGTATTAAGTTACGATGGAGAAGTCATAAAAGGTTCAAATATCATAGATTTAGTCAATGATGTTCTTAGACACCGAAAAGGTTTTAAACCGAGTGGATGGGAAATGTTTAGTCGTGGATTAAAAGATATAAATATCCCTCAAGATTTTGTTGGTAATCGTGAACGTTGGTTATGGATGAATAGACAACCTATACCCAAACCCAGTAAATATCAAAGTTCTCCAGAAGATAGTTGGTCTGAAACTCCTCAATCATCCCCTCCAAAACGTAAAGTTCGTCGAGGTCATAGAGTGCAGTGGAGTGAAGACACACCAAAGTCAGTACTAAAGCGTAAATTGACAAAACGTAGATTATCTGAAAAATGGGAAGCTTATTGAATGATTTATTAACTGAAATATATTACAATACAAAACATCCTGCTGGTTATGGTGGTATACAAAAATTGTACAAAGCAGCTCATAGTAAAGATAATTCCATCACAATTGATCAAGTGAAAAAATGGTTGAAAGGAGAAAGAACTTATACTTTACATAAACCCATCCGTAAAAAATTTTCAAGACGTAAGACTATAGTGGGTGGTATTGATCATCAATGGCAGATTGATTTAGCAGACTTACAAAGTTTACAATCTTACAATGACCAATTTCGTTATTTAGTTTGTGTTATTGATGTATTTTCCAAATATCCATGGGTAATACCCATTCACAATAAAACAGGAGAGACATTAACAAAATCTTTTCAGAGTATTTTGAAAACTTCTGGACGTAAACCATTATCATTACAATCTGATAAAGGTTCTGAATTTAAAAATAAAGACGTGCAAAAATTTTTAAAGAAACAAAACATTCATTTCTTCACAACAGAAAATCCTGAAACCAAAGCTAGTATTGTTGAACGTTTTCAACGTACATTGAAAACACGAATGTGGAAATATTTTACACACAAACGTACATTAAGGTACATTGATGTGTTGGAAAATTTAGTTGATGGATATAATCATAGTTTTCATCGAGGTATTCAGAGAACTCCTGCTTCAGTATCATTAGAAAATGAAGTAGAAGTATCTCAACATTTGTATGGTAAAAAAAAGTCTAAAAAGAAAAAAATACAATTTAAAGTTGGTGATATAGTACGTATTAATAAAACCAAACGTACATTTGAAAAAGGGTATTTACCAAATTGGACAAAAGAGTTATTTAAAATTACTCATGTAAAACATACAATACCACCCACTTATAAACTTGAAGATATGGGTGGTGAAAATATACAAGGGACATTTTATCCACAAGAAATTCAAAGTATAAAAGATGATAAAAAATATATAATTGAATCAATTCTTAATAGACGGTCAAGACGTGTGGGAAAGAAAATTATCAAAGAACTTAAAGTACATTGGGAAGGTTATCCAAAGAAATTTGATAGTTGGATAGCAGAATCAGATTTGATATAAAAAGAATATGTCATTAAATGAAACTTCATTACCTAATGAAACCACAAGTGTTGATGTACAAAGTCAACAAAGTCAACAATTTAAAATTTGTGGAAATCGTGTTGCAAAAAATCAAGTCACTTATTTCACACAGATTATTATCATTTATGGTATTATAATTACTGCCATTGCACATTTGAGTTTACAAAGCCCTGATAAAGAATTGTGGTTAGTGTTATTAAGTAGTTCATTAGGATATATTCTTCCAAGTCCAGGTTTAAAATATTTGAAACAACCACAAGATAAGAAAAATGAATTCATTTTACGTAACACTTCTCAGTGATAGTTCTATGGATATGTTTCCAAGTAATAGCCAATGTTGTTTTCAAACACAATTATCTAAACCCATTCATGTTGATAAAGAACATTGGGAAGTGGGATTAGTTGAAGTAATTTTACCTTCGGAAGCAAAAAATATTACAGATGAAGAATCTGTTTTTAAAATCATTGTAACAGATAGCAAAATATCAAATCGTATTAATAAAACGAATTTGAAACATACATTACACAAAGGTGTTGCTGTTGTTGAATTAAATATTTTATCAGGTGCATATTCAAATGGCGCTCATGTCATAGATGCAATGCAAACAGAAATTCAAGAAAAACTTGGAGACATATTTAAATCATTTGATGTATTATTTCATGTTGGATTTTCAACTCTCCAAGGGCGTGTAAAAATAGTAGGAAATAGTATTGGGAAAGTGGGTATTGAAATGTCAGAAAGTTTATTACAAAAATTGGGATGTAAAGACAATATTTTTCCTGTCATTTTTCCTAACACATCAAAAGGTGCATTTAAATATAATGTGGACTTAAATGTGGATTTCAATCAAATCTTTATTTATTCTGACATAGCAGATTATACATTTTTAGGTGATATTGAAGCACCTATTTTACGTGTGATTCCATTTGAATCACATAAAGAGTCTCTACATACTCATATAGAATTTGATAATGTACATTATGTACCAGTATCAAAATCTTATTTTGATCAGATTAGTATAAATATAAATGGGAACACTGGTAAACCCATTCAGTTTGCAAGTGGCAAGACAGTTGTCAAGTTGCATTTTAGACAGAGACATAAATTAAATTTGTAAAAATGATGCCGGTGTATCAAGGTGTACCACGGCAATATGGATATGGATTAGGGTCTATTTTACGCACAGCAATAAGAACAGCTGCACCATTTATAAAACCAATTGCAAAAAATGCATTTCAAACCTTAAAGAGAGATGGATTAAGACATGGTTTAGAAATAGCAAATGAATTGATAAAAAAACGTAAAGCACCTAAAGACATTTTATTAACTCATGGAAAAGATCTTTTGAAATCAGTTGGTGAATCTGCTTTAGGTATAAAAAGACAAAAACAAGAACGAAAACGTCAGTCTGTGGTTCGTTCTCGTAGAGGTAAGACACGTCAAAGACAAGCTTATTCAAAACGAAAATCAAGACCACTTGATATATTTGATTGAAAAAAATCATGATGTTACATGGATCTTGCGAACATTTTGGTAGTAGTTTTGATCCAGATAATGTATCACCAACATCAAGTGGTATAGAAAATATTGGTGAAATTGAACAATTTCCTATTGCATCTTTAAATAATTCTTCACCAATAGAATTTTTAATTCCAAGACAAACAACCAAGTGGTTAGATCTTGCAGCATCTACACTTGAAGTTCAATTTAAAATTACAAAACAAGATGGGAGTGTTTTGGCTGGAGATACACAAATTGCTCCTATCAATAATTTTTTTCATAGCATGTTCAGTAAAATTGATGTTACACTGAATGGCAATCTTATCACCACCAATACAGATCTTTATCCTTATAGAGCATATTTTGAGAATTTTCTTAGTTATTCAAAAGATGTGAAAAAAACACATCTAGCTGCTAGTGAGATGTGGTATACAGATACTCCTGGACACCTCACAGAAACTAGTAAAGCTTCGTCGAACAAAGGTTTGACTGAGCGAGCTAAAATAATTGGTGGTAGCAAAAATGTACAACTAAGAGGAAAACTGCATTTAGATCTGTTTGTGCAAGATAAGTATTTACCAAATGGAGTTGAGATGAGAATTAAATTGCATCGTGCTCCAACTAAATTTTGTTTGATTGGTAGTGAACATGGAAAAATAGAAATTCAAAAAGCCATATTCAGAATACCGGCATTGGATTTATTTCCAAAATTTGCGAATGATCTTAATGCACAAATAGATCGAACAAATTATAAAATGCCCATAAGACGTAGTGAAATTAAAACTTTTACTATTGGAAGTGGTCTTCTTTCAAAAATAGAAGACTATCTGTTTCATAAACAGATGCCAAAACGAATTATTCTTGGTTTAGTTAGTAATAGAGATATAAATGGAGATGATGGCAGTAATCCATTTAATTTTCAACATTTCGATTTGAATAAGTTGGAAATCACAATAGATGGACATTCCATTAAAGCACGTCCCTTTGAACCGAATTTTGAAGGTGGACTTTATCTAAATTCATATTTATCATTGTTTGAAGCTATGGGCTATTTTGGACAAAATCAATCATTTAATTTATCTTTGCAGGATTATGCAAAAGGGTATACCCTTTGGGGTATTGATTTGACACCTGATCAGAGTAGTAGTGGGCCCTTGGCTCACCCAATAAAGTCTGGCAATCTTAGGTTTGAACTTCAGTTTGCTCAAGCTCTTCCAGAGGTGATCAACGTTGTTGTCTATGCAGAATTTGATAGTGAGATAGAAATCAACAAATTCAGAGAAGTGATATTTGACTATTAAACAAGATGAGTCAGTGTGAACATTGCAAGATGTGTAAAGAGAAAATACAAACATTATTTCAAGAATGTGTAGTGATAGAACTGACAAAATCTATTCAACAGAAAATGAAAAATATCTGTGAAGAAGAAAATCGAACCAACACAACAACATTAATAGATATGAACATTGCAGAGTGTTTACAGAAAGTGTGTCCAGTGACTATACTATATAATCTACACAAGAGAGCAAGAAAAATAAACTTATTAGAATATTGTGCTCATATAGACTTTGAAATAGACTGCCAAAAAGACATTCAAAAGTGGGCAGATTTAGTGAAAAGAGACTGGTCATATTATACAGGATATCTTGATTAATGGCTCCGTGCCAGCCTTTTTCAAGGCTAAGAAGATGGAAACCATACAATTACAAACTATACTTGACAGTTCTCAAAGGTTATCATCCTTAAAAGGAAAAGTGTGTTCAAAAGACTTGTTACCAAAACGAAAACCTAAACACAGACAAGCATATATTGTGAACACAGATTCATCAAAAGAACCAGGAGAACATTGGATAGCAATATATTTTAAAGACAATCATTCTGCTATCTACTTTGATTCATATGGTTTACCACCATTAGATAGAGACATATACAATTTCATAGTGAAAAATACAGATTCCTGGACAATAAATACAATGAGACTACAAAGTGAATTTACTGTTGTGTGTGGAATGTACTGTATATTTGCTTTAGATCATCTTGCAAGAGGATATGATTTAGAGACAGTTCTTACTATCAAATTTGATCCAAGAAATTTCCAAGAGAATGATAGAGATGTTCGACGATGGTTTGAGCAAACTTATAGACATTATTTGAAATAACTATAATAAATATCAGGTGTCAAAACAATCCCACAGAGGTAATTTTTTACATCTTTTAGTTTTTTAAGTTTTTTATTAAAAGTCAATCATCTATTATATAATTTTCGCCAGACATTTGTGTAACAGAGAGATAGGGTTTTTAGTTATTTTTTATATTTGTTTCAAGATCAGATCACTTGAGTGATATCAGTTTTTTATTTGATACCCAAGATTGTTTTCAAAAAACAATCTTGGGTATCAAATAAAAAAGCTAGCATAAAAAAGAATCTTGATGTAAATAGGTTTTCTCATGGATAGGCAAACTCAGATCTCGGTGTATATATGTTCAGATTTCATTTCAATATAATGATTCAACTTTAAATACAGTTTTGTCTTTTGTTAAAACCTCTGTGATAGTTTTGTCGAATTTGTTAGGTTAGTCCTATAATCCCTTTTTTATCACCGTGTCCCTATTATTTCCCAACAGTAAAAAAGAGTTAAGAGTCACTTCTCTTTTTCACTGAGAGTATTAGGTTTTAATATTGTATGCATACTTATCAAAAACTTTTATAGTGTAACCTGATATACAGTTTATACTGTAGAGATAATTTTGATTGCTAAACATACAATGAATACTATTCTTACTATAGAAAAAAACAACTATCACAGAGAGTTCGACCCCAACGCGAATCACTAAGTTTTTTTTATTTTGTGCATGTGTTCTTGTGTTTTATTGTAAGCATAATTTCCTTATACTTACAACAAAACACAAGAAGACACACAAAATTTCCCCAGTTATAGAAGTTGTATACACAGGGTGGAGAGATGACAACCCAAAACCATATGGATAACCCCTAATATAAAATGATTTTAAATTAATATAGACATTGGGTCACACTCTAAGGAGGGAACTGTTTTTTGTCTTTTTATAACAAAGACTTGATTGTGTACATGAGAAGATCTCTTTCTAATAGTGTGGGTTGGCCCTGAAAAGGGCCGTTTTTAAAACATCTTCAGTTCCGTAGAGAGCTGTTTGGTAAAGCCATCTCGGCTTCGGTGAAGAATTCACCTTCCCACACGCCTATGGTTGTTGCTAGCATCTCTTCATCTGTAAAGCAATCTTGTTCCCATGCATAGCTTCGTCCTACAAGAGCTTCCTCCTGCAAATGTACGGGGAGATCAAACCAGTGTTTAGGTCGATTCTTGTACTGGATCTCCCCGAACGGACGTGTGGCGGCTTTGACGAAAGGGTGGTCTTCAATCTTCTTAAGTTGTTCTTCCATCGAAAGTGTTGCCGACCACCACTTTCTCAAAGCCAAGGCGAATTCTTCATCGGCTCTCTGTTTCTTGGTTCTCTCATAACTCTCTACGGAACTGTAATTGATCATCGTTGGCTCCATGTCTTTTTCCTCTCTGTCAAAAGATGATTTTCTTTAGTCAGATGATGA
The DNA here is from genome assembly GCA_031216915.1 of Pictodentalium vernedei. NCBI lineage: Eukaryota > Metazoa > Mollusca > Scaphopoda > Dentaliida > Dentaliidae > Pictodentalium > Pictodentalium vernedei. The sequence goes on along the minus strand of CM062297.1, from coordinate 666,308,602 downwards.
AATGTATCCAAATCCTCAACTCACCTTCTTTTTATAGACAATGCGAGGATCGGAAATGCACTGGAGAACGCTCACGCGACAATTTCGATCGAGTGCGGGAAACGATTGTTGACATCGGACGGCTGTGATAGTAAACGTCTGTTATCAACAATCGTTTCCCGCACTCGATCAAAAATTGTCGCGTGAGCGTTCTCCAGTGCATTTCCGATCCTCGCATAGTCTATAAAATCTAACACACATTCCAGACAATTCATTTGATAAAAAGCAATCGCCTGTTCTGCATTCAATCATGGATGAATACAATATACTAGATGATTTTAACGATTTAATTCGTATTGACAACTCATTGATGACACAGCAGAGAATACCAAACCAAAAGGATACCATACCAAATAAGAGGGTGAATAATACTTTTTCACAAGATGAAAAAAATGAAACATTATTACAGAAAATCTTGGAGACTCTACAAGACATGAAATCATCTCACCAAAAGATTGTTCTCTCAGCTGATAAGATTACAGTTCCTATAGAATTCAAAGTGTCATCTCTTCCTTTAACAGTACCACATGAGTTGGCAGAACCGACACCTCAACCTAAGAGAAAAAGGGGACGTCAAGCACAGAATCAGTTAGTGACTACATCCACACAAACAGATACAGTAATTCAACAACCTATTCCAGAGGAAGAATCATCTGATGATATTGTTAAACCTAAAAAAAAGAAACGGGTACGATTCGATGGTCTTGGGCGATACATGAAAAATATTGCTAACTGTTGAGTGACTTGCACTACATCAAAAACTAAAACAGCCCTTCTAAGGGCTACCCACACTATTAGAAAGAGATCTTCTCATGTACACAACCAAGTCTTTGTTATATAAAAAAAGACAAAAACAGTTCCCTTATCCTCCAGTGATAAACTTATAAGCAAAAATGTACTATAAGAGCTGGTCATAATGCATGATGCGGAGGCATTATAGCCCCAAAATCTGAAACTTATAGCCCCAAGAACTTATAGCCCCAAGATTTGTGAAACTTATAGCCCCAAGAACTTATAGACCCAACATGCATGCACTGGTGGCACAGTGCATGCATGTTGGGTCTATAAGTTCTTGGGGCTATAAGTTTCACAAATCTTGGGGCTATAAGTTCTTGGGGCTATAAGTTTCAGATTTTGGGGCTATAATGCCTCCCCTAACTACTGTTAACGCGAATTTATCCGCGTAAATAACGCGAGTTTAACGGGAGTCCTTTCGCGATGTTAATGCAAGTCTATCCGTAAGGGTAATGCCAGTTTAACGCGAGTTTATCCGCTGCGTTTAGTCGAGTTGAACGCGAGTTTATCCGCGACGATAACGCGAGATGATGCGCGAAGTTAACCCGAGTTTAACGCATGTTTTTCCGCGAGGTTAACACACATTTGGCGCGAATTTATCCGCAAGGTTAACACGCGTTTATCCACCACGAAGTTAACTTGAGTTTTTCGCGAGGTTATCGGAGATGTTAACGCAAGTTTATGCCCGAGGTTATCGCGAGTTTATCTGCGTTGTTAGCGCGAGTACAACGCGAGGTTAACTCGAGTTTAAAGTAGATTTGTCCACGAGGTTATCGCGAGTTTAGCTGCGTTGTTAGCGAGAGTTAACCCGCAAGGTTAACGCGAGTTTATCCACGAGGTTAGTGTGAGTTTAAAGCATGTTTATCCAGGATCTTCATGCGAATTTATGCACAAGGTAATCGCAAGTTTATCCGCGATATTATCACAAGTTTGACGCGAGGTTAGCATGAGTTTATCCGCGAGGTTAACGGGAGTTTGGCGCGAGTTTTTCATGAGGTTAACATCAGGTTATCTCCGAGGTTAACTCGAGTCCAATGCGAGTTCATATGTTTGTCCACAAGTTTAACAGGAGTTGATTCCCGAGGTTAATGCGAAATAAACGCGAGTTAATTCGTGAGGTTAACGCGTGTTTATCCGCGGAACTAGCGCGAGGTTATGCGCGACGCTAACGCGAGCTTTACGCAACTTTATCCGCGAGACTAACGAGAGTCTAACCGCTAGGTTAACGCGAGTTTAACCCGAGGTTAACTCGAGTTTGACACAAGTTCATCCGTGAGATAAACTCGAGTTTATCCGCATTGTTAGGGCGAGTTTGACGCGAGATTATCCGTGAGGTCAGTGCGTGTTTAACGCGAGATTAACACGAGTTTATCCGTGAGGTTAACTTGAGTTTGTCGTGAGTTTATCGACGATGTTAACGCGAGTTTATCTGCAAGGTTATCGCGAGTTTATCCACGTTTTTAGCGCGAATTAAACGCAAGGTTAACGCGAATTTAAAGCGAATTTGTCCGTGAGTTTATTACGTGTTTATAGAGACAGTGTTGTTAGAGACAGTTAATCCGCGAGGTTAACGCGTGTTTCAAGCTAGTGTATCCGCAAGGTTAATGCGAGTTTAACACGAGTTTATCCACGAGGTTAACTCGAGTTTTACGCAAGTTTATTGGCGATGTTAACGCGAGTTTACGGCGAGGTTACCGCGAATTTACCCGGTTTGTCAGCGCGAGTTAAACGAGATGTTAACGCGAGTATGAGGCGAGTTTAACCGCTAGGTTATCGCGAGTTTGGCGGGAGTATATCCGCGACGACAACGCGACATTAAAGTGAGTTTATTCGCGAGGTTACTACGAATTTATCCGCAAGGTTCAGCGCGCGTTTATGCGCGAAGTTAACGCGATTTGGCGCGTGTTCATCCACGAGTTTAACATAAGTTTATCAGCGAGATTAACGCGATCTTTACGCGAGTTTAACTTGAGTTAATCCGCGAGGTTAACTTGTGTTTATCGGTGCGGTCAGCGCGAGTTTATGCACGACATTAACGCGAGTTTCTCCGCCATATTAACGCGACTTTATCCGCGGTATTAATGCGAGTTTGTGCAAAAGGTTATCACGAGTTTATTCACGTTATTAGCGCGAACTTAACGTTCGTTTATTCACGAGGTTAACGTGCGTTTGGCGCGAATTTATGTGCGAGGTTAACTCAGTTTAACGCGAGTTTATCGGCGATGTTAACACGAATTTATGCACGAGGTTATCGTGAGTTTACATGCGTTGTTATCGCGAGTTTATCCGCGAGTTAATCCTCGAGGTTAACGCGAATTTGACGTATGTTGTTCGTGAGTTTTACACGAGTTTATCGCCGCGGTTAACGCGGGATTAACTAGAGTTAATTCGCGTGGTTAACGAGGTGACCACGAGTTTATGCGCGACCCTAACGCGAGCTTAACGCGAGTTTATCCGCGAGATTAACGGGAGTCTAACCGCTAGGTTAAACTGAATGTAAATCAAGGTTAAGGCGAGTTGAACGCAAGTTTAACGCTACTTAATCCGCGAGGTTAACGCACGTTTACCCCGGGGTTAATGCAAGATTAATGCGAGTTAAATCGCGTGGTTAGCTCGTGTTCATTCGCGGGATTAGCGCGGGTTTATGTGCGACGCTCACGCGAGTTTAATCGCGAGATTAACGCGAGTTTATCCGCCAGGTTTACGCGAGTTTAAAGTGAGGTTAACTCGAAGTTAACGAAAGTTCATCCGGGAGGTGAATTCGAGTTTAACGGGAGTTTATTCGCGTTCTTAGTGCGAGGTTGACGCGAGGTTAATTCGAGAGTATCCGTGATTTTAGCACGTCTTTAACGCGAGTTTATCCACAATGTCACAAGCGTTAATCTCGCATCAACCTTGTGGATCAACTTGCGCAAAATGCACGTTAAACTCGCGTTAATCTCGCGTATGAACTCGCATTTCCTTTGCGGATAAATTCGCGGTTAAACTCACGGAAAACTCGTGCCAAACTCGCGATAGCCTAGCGGATAAACTCCTGTCAAACGCGCGTTAACCTTGCGTTAAACTCGCGCACAACTCCCGTTAAACTCGTGGGTAACCTTGTAGCAAACTCCCGCTAACCGTTCGGATTAACATCCGTTATCCTCGCGGGTCATCTAGCGTTAATCTCGCGTCAACCTCCCGGATAAACTCCTGTCAAACTCGAGTTAAGACTGCGTGAACCTCGCGTTAACCTCCCGGATAAACTCGCGCTAACCCCACGGATAAACTAGCGATAAACTCGTGTTAATCTGGAGAATTAACTTGCTAACAACGTGGATAAAGTCACGATAACCTCTCGGATAAATTTGCCTTAATATCGCCGATAAACTCGCTTTAAACTCGAGTTAACCTATAGCACCTTTTATTTGAGCAGATTTGGCCATCTAGAAGGTTTTCTGGGAGGTTGTCACTTTTAGGACCTTGGTTGCCCCATAAAGAAAGGCCTCATGCGGACGGGCAACCTGTCAATCAACTCGGCTTCCTTTGTGCCACCCTACAAACCTTTTATTTGATCAGATTTGCCCATCTAGAAGGATTTCTGGGAGGTTGTCACTTTTAAGGCCTTGGTTGCCCCATAAAGATAAAGAAAGGCCTTATGCGGACGGGCAACATGTAAATCAACTCGTCTTCATTTGTGCCACCCTACAGCACCTTTTATTTGATCAGATTTGCCCATCTAGAAGGTTTTCTGGGAGGTTGTCACTTTTAGGGCCTTGGTTGCCCCATAAAGAAAGGCCTCATGCGGACGGGCAACATGTCAATCAACTCGTCTTCATTTGTGCCACCCAACTGCACCTTTTATTTGATCAGATTTGCCCATCTAGAAGGTTTTCTGGGAGGTTGTCTCTTTTAGGGCCTTGGTTGCCCCATAAAGAAAGGCCTTATGCGCACGGGCAACATGTCGATCAACTCGTCTTCATTTGTTCCACCCTACAGCACCTTTTATTTGATCAGATTTGCCCATCTGGAAGTTTTTTTGGGAGGTTGTCACTTTTAAGGCCTTGGTTGCCCCACAAAGAAAGGCCTTATGCGGACGGGCAACATGTAAATCAACTCGTCTTCATTTGTGCCACCCTACAGCAGCTTTTACTTGAACAGATTTGCCCATCTAGAAGGTTTTCTGGGAGGTTGTCACTTTTAGGGCCTTGGTTGCCCCATAAAGAAAGGCCTTATGCGGACGGGCAACATGTCAGTCAACTCGTCTTCATTTGTGCCACCCTACAACACCTTTTATTTGATCAGATTTGCCCATCTAGAAGGTTTTCTGGGAGGTTGTCACTTTTAAGGCCTTGGTTGCCCCATAAAGAAAGGCCTTATGCGGACGGGCAACATGTCAATCAACTCGTCTTCATTTGTGCCACCCTACAGCACCTTTTATTTGATCAGATTTCCCCATCTAGAAGGTTTTCTGGGAGGTTGTCACTTTTAGGGCATTGTTGCCCCATAAAGAAAGGCCTTATGCTGACGGGCAACATGTCAGTCAACTCGTCTTCATTTGTGCCACCCTACAGCACCTTTTGTTTGATCAGATTTGCCCATCTAGAAGGTTTTCTGGGAGGTTGTCACTTTTAAGGCCTTGTTTGCCCCATAAAGGAAGGCCTTATGCGGACGGGCAACATCTCAATCAACTCGTATTCCTTTGTGCCACCCTACAACACCTTTTATTTGATCAGATTTGCCCATCTAGAAGGTTTTCTGGGAGGTTGTCACTTTTAAGGCCTTGGTTGCCCCATAAAGATAAAGAAAGGCCTTATGCGGACGGGCAACATGTAAATCAACTCGTCTTCATTTGTGCCACCCTACAGCACCTTTTATTTGATCAGATTTTCCCATCTAGAAGATTTTCTGGGAGGTTGTCACTTTTAGGACCTTGGTTGCCCCATAAAGGAAGGCCTTATGCGGACGGGCAACATGTCAATCAACTCGTCTTCATTTGTGCCACCCTACTGCACCTTTATTTGATCAGATTTGCCCATCTAGAAGGTTTTCTGGGATGTTGTCACTTTCAGGGCCTTGGTTGCCCTATAAAGAAAGGCCTTATGCGCTCGGGCAACATGTCAATCAACTCGTCTTCATTTGTGCCACCCTACAGTTCCTTTTATTTGATCAGATTTGCCCATCTAGAAGGTTTTCTGGGAGGTTGTCACTTTTAGGGCCTTGGTTGCCCCATAAAACAAGGCCTTATGTGGACGGACAACATGTCAATCAACTCTTCTTCATTCGTGCCACCCTACAGCACCTTTCATTTGATCAGATTTGCCCATCTAGAAGGTTTTCTGGGAGGTTGTCACTTTTAGGGCCTTGGTTGCCCCATAAAGAAAGGCCTTATGCGGACGGGCAACACGTCAGCCAACTCGTCTTCATTTGTGCCACCCTACTGCACCTTTCATTTGATCAGATTTGCCCATCTAGAAGGTTTTCTGGGAGGTTGTCACTTTTAAGGCCTTGGTTGCCCCACAAAGAAAGGCCTATGTGGTCGGGCAACATGTCAATCAACTCGTCTTCATTTGTGACACCCTACAGCTCCTTTTATTTGATCAGATTTGCCCATCTAGAAGGTTTTCTGGGAGGCTGTCACTTTTAGGGCCTTGGTTGCCCCATAAAGAAAGGCCTTATGCCGACGTGCAACATGTCAATCAACTCGTCTTCATTCGTGTCACCCTACAGCACCTTTTATTTGATCAAATTTGCCCATCTAGAAGGTTTTCTGGGAGGTTGTCACATTTAGGACCTTGGTTGCCCCATAAAGAAAGGCCTTATGCGGACGGGCAACATGTCAATCAACTCGTCTTCATTTGTGCTACCCTACTGCACCTTTTATTTGATCAGATTTGCCCATCTAGGTTTTCTGGGAGGTTGTAACTTTTAAGGCCTTGGTTGCCCCATAAAAGCCTTATGCCGACGGGCAACATGTCAATCAACTCGTCTTCATTTGTGCCACCCTACAGCACCTTTTATTTGATTAGATTTGCCCATCTAGAAGGTTTTCTGGGAGGTTGTCACTTTTAGGACCTTGGTTGCCCCATAAAGAAAGGCCTTATGCGGATGGGCAACATGTCGATCAACTCGTCTTCATTTGTGCCACCCTACTGCACCTTTTATTTGATCAGATTTGCCCATCTAGGTTTTCTGGGAGGTTGTCACGTTTAAGGCCTTGGTTGCCCCATAAAGAAAGGCCTTATGCGGACGGGCAACATGTCAATCAAGTCGTCTTCATTTGTGCCACCCTACAGCACCTTTTATTTGATCAGATTTGCCCATCTAGAAATATTTCTGGGAGGTTGTCACTTTTAAGGCCTTGGTTGCCCCACAAAGAAAGGCCTTATGCGGACGGGCAACATGTCAGTCAACTCGTCTTCATTTGTGCCACCCTACTGCACCTTTTATTGGATCAGATTTGCCCATCTAGAAGGTTTTCTGGGATGTTGTCACTTTCAGGGCCTTGGTTGCCCCATAAAGAAAGGCCTTATGCGCTCGGGCAACATGTCAATCAACTCGCCTTCATTTGTGCCACCCTACAGTTCCTTTTATTTGATCAGAGTTGCCCATCTAGAAGGTTTTCTGGGAGGTTGTCACTTTTAGGGCCTTGGTTGCCCCATAAAACAAGGCCTTATGTGGACGGACAACATGTCAATCAACTCTTCTTCATTCGTGCCACCCTACAGCACCTTTCATTTGATCAGATTTGCCCATCTAGAAGGTTTTCTGGGAGGCTGTCACTTTTAGGGCCTTGGTTGCCCCATAAAGAAAGGCCTTATGCGGACGGGCAACACGTCAGTCAACTCGTCTTCATTTGTGCCACCCTACTGCACCTTTCATTTGATCAGATTTGCCCATCTAGAAGGTTTTCTGGGAGGTTGTCACTTTTAAGGCCTTGGTTGCCCCACAAAGAAAGGCTTATGTGGTCGGGCAACATGTCAATCAACTCGTCTTCATTTGTGACACCCTACAGCTCCTTTTATTTGATCAGATTTGCCCATCTAGAAGGTTTTCTGGGAGGCTGTCACTTTTAGGGCCTTGGTTGCCCCATAAAGAAAGGCCTTATGCCGACGTGCAACATGTCAATCAACTCGTCTTCATTCGTGTCACCCTACAGCACCTTTTATTTGATCAAATTTGCCCATCTAGAAGGTTTTCTGGGAGGTTGTCACATTTAGGACCTTGGTTGCCCCATAAAGAAAGGCCTTATGCGGACGGGCAACATGTCAATCAACTCGTCTTCATTTGTGCTACCCTACTGCACCTTTTATTTGATCAGATTTGCCCATCTAGGTTTTCTGGGAGGTTGTAACTTTTAAGGCCTTGGTTGCCCCATAAAAGCCTTATGCCGATGGGCAACATGTCAATCAACTCGTCTTCATTTGTGCCACCCTACAGCACCTTTTATTTGATTAGATTTGCCCATCTAGAAGGTTTTCTGGGAGGTTGTCACTTTTAGGGCCTTGGATGCCCCATAAAGAAAGGCCTTATGCGGACGGGCAACATGTCAATCAACTCGTCTTCATTTGTGCCACCCTACTGCACCTTTTATTTGATCAGATTTGCCCATCTAGGTTTTCTGGGAGGTTGTCACGTTTAAGGCCTTGGTTGCCCCATAAAGAAAGGCCTTATGCGGACGGGCAACATGTCAGTCAACTCGTCTTCATTTGTGCCACCCTACAGCACCTTTTATTTGATCAGATTTGCCCATCTAGAAGGTTTTCTGGGAGGTTGTCACTTTTAAGGCCTTGGTTGCCCCATAAAGAAAGGATTTATGCGGACGGGCAACATGTCAATCAACTCGTCTTCATTTGTGCCACCCTACAGCACCTTTTATTTGATCAGATTTGCCCATCTAGAAGGTTTTCTGGGAGGTTGTCACTTTTAGGGCATTGGTTGCCCCATAAAGAAAGGCCTTATGCTGACGGGCAACATGTCAGTCAACTCGTGCTCATTTGTGCCACCCTACAGCACCTTTTGTTTGATCAGATTTGCTCATCTAGAAGGTTTTCTGGGAGGTTGTCATTTTTAAGGCCTTGTTTGCCCCATAAAGAAAGGCCTTATGCAGACGGGCAACATGTCAATCAACTCGTCTTCCTTTGTGCCACCCTACAAACCTTTTATTTGATCAGATTTGCCCATCTAGAAGGTTTTCTGGGAGGTTGTCACTTTTAAGGCCTTGGTTGCCCCACAAAGAAAGGCTTATGTGGTCGGGCAACATGTCAATCAACTCGTCTTCATTTGTGACACCCTACAGCTCCTTTTATTTGATCAGATTTGCCCATCTAGAAGGTTTTCTGGGAGGCTGTCACTTTTAGGGCCTTGGTTGCCCCATAAAGAAAGGCCTTATGCCGACGTGCAACATGTCAATCAACTCGTCTTCATTCGTGTCACCCTACAGCACCTTTTATTTGATCAAATTTGCCCATCTAGAAGGTTTTCTGGGAGGTTGTCACATTTAGGACCTTGGTTGCCCCATAAAGAAAGGCCTTATGCGGACGGGCAACATGTCAATCAACTCGTCTTCATTTGTGCTACCCTACTGCACCTTTTATTTGATCAGATTTGCCCATCTAGGTTTTCTGGGAGGTTGTAACTTTTAAGGCCTTGGTTGCCCCATAAAAGCCTTATGCCGATGGGCAACATGTCAATCAACTCGTCTTCATTTGTGCCACCCTACAGCACCTTTTATTTGATTAGATTTGCCCATCTAGAAGGTTTTCTGGGAGGTTGTCACTTTTAGGGCCTTGGATGCCCCATAAAGAAAGGCCTTATGCGGACGGGCAACATGTCAATCAACTCGTCTTCATTTGTGCCACCCTACAGCACCTTTTATTTGATCAGATTTGCCCATCTAGGTTTTCTGGGAGGTTGTCACGTTTAAGGCCTTGGTTGCCCCATAAAGAAAGGCCTTATGCGGACGGGCAACATGTCAGTCAACTCGTCTTCATTTGTGCCACCCTACAGCACCTTTTATTTGATCAGATTTGCCCATCTAGAAGGTTTTCTGGGAGGTTGTCACTTTTAAGGCCTTGGTTGCCCCATAAAGAAAGGATTTATGCGGACGGGCAACATGTCAATCAACTCGTCTTCATTTGTGCCACCCTACAGCACCTTTTATTTGATCAGATTTGCCCATCTAGAAGGTTTTCTGGGAGGTTGTCACTTTTAGGGCATTGGTTGCCCCATAAAGAAAGGCCTTATGCTGACGGGCAACATGTCAGTCAACTCGTCCTCATTTGTGCCACCCTACAGCACCTTTTGTTTGATCAGATTTGCTCATCTAGAAGGTTTTCTGGGAGGTTGTCATTTTTAAGGCCTTGTTTGCCCCATAAAGAAAGGCCTTATGCGGACGGGCAACATGTCAATCAACTCGTCTTCCTTTGTGCCACCCTACAAACCTTTTATTTGATCAGATTTGCCCATCTAGAAGGTTTTCTGGGAGGTTGTCACTTTTAAGGCCTTGGTTGCCCCATAAAGGTAAAGAAAGGCCTTATGCGGACGGGCAACATGTCAATCAACTCGACTTCATTTGTGCCACCCTACTGCAGCTTTTATTTGATCAAATTTGCCCATCTAGAAGGTTTTCTGGGAAGTTGTCACTTTTAAAGCCTTGGCTGCCCCATAAAGAAAGGCCTTATGCGGTCGGGCAACATGTCAATCAACTCGTCTTCATTTGTGCCACCCTACAGCACCTTTTATTTGATCAGATTTGCCCATCTAGAAGGTTTTCTTGGAGGTTGTCACTTTTAGGGCCTTGGATGCCCCATAAAGAAAGGCCTTATGCGGACGGGCAGCATGTCAATCAACTCGTCTACATTTGTTCCACCCTACAGCACCTTTTATTTGATCAGATTTGCCCATCTGGAAGTTTTTTCTGGGAGGTTGTCACTTTTAAGGCCTTGGTTGCCCCACAAAGAAAGGCCTTATGCGGACGGGCAACATGTAAATCAACTCGTCTTCATTTGTGCCACTCTACAGCAGCTTTTATTTGAACAGATTTGCCCATCTAGAAGGTTTTCTGGGAGGTTGTCACTTTTAGGGCCTTGGTTGCTCCATAAAGAAAGGCCTTATGCGGACGGGCAACATGTCAGTCAACTCGTCTTCATTTGTGCCACCCTACAACACCTTTTATTTGATCAGATTTCCCCATCTAGAAGGTTTTCTGGAAAGTTGTCACTTTTAAGGCCTTGGTTGCCCCATAAAGAAAGGCCTTATGCGGACGGGCAACATGTCTGGGAAGTTGTCACTTTTAAGGCCTTGGCTGCCCCATAAAGATAGGCCTTATGCGGTCGGGCAACATGTCAATCAACTCGTCTTCATTTGTGCCACCCTACAGCACCTTTTATTTGATCAGATTTCCCCATCTAGAAGGTTTTCTGGGAGGTTGTCACTTTTAGGGCATTGTTGCCCCATAAAGAAAGGCCTTATGCTGACGGGCAACATGTCAGTCAACTCGTCTTCATTTGTGCCACCCTACAGCACCTTTTGTTTGATCAGATTTGCCCATCTAGAAGGTTTTCTGGGAGGCTTTTAAGGCCTTGTTTGCCCCATAAAGAAAGGCCTTATGCGGATGGGCAACATGTCAATCAACTCGTCTTCCTTTGTGCCACCCTACAACACCTTTTATTTGATCAGATTTGCCCATCTAGAAGGTTTTCTGGGAGCTTGTCACTTTTAAGGCCTTGGTTGCCCCATAAAGATAAAGAAAGGCCTTATGCGGACGGGCAACATGTAAATCAACTCGTCTTCATTTGTGCCACCTTACAGCACCTTTTATTTGATCAGATTTTCCCATCTAGAAGATTTTCTGGGAGGTTGTCACTTTTAGGGCCTTGGTTGCCCCATAAAGAAAGGCCTTATGCGGACGGGCAACCTGTCAATCAACTCGTCTTCATTTGTGCTACCCTACTGCACCTTTTATTTGATCAGATTTGCCCATCTAGGTTTTCTGGGAGGTTGTCACTTTTAATGCCTTGGTTGCCCCATAAAAGCCTTATGCCGACGGGCAACATGTCAATCAACTCGTCTTCATTTGTGCCACCCTACAGCACCTTTTATTTGATTAGATTTGCCCATCTAGAAGGTTTTCTGGGAGGTTGTCACTTTTAGGACCTTGGTTGCCCCATAAAGAAAGGCCTTATGCGGACGGCCAACATGTCAATCAACTCGTCTTCATTTGTGCCACACTACTGCACCTTTTATTTGATCAGATTTGCCCATCTAGGTTTTCTGGGAGGTTGTCACGTTTAAGGCCTTGGTTGCCCCATAAAGAAAGGCCTTATGCGGACGGGCAACATGTCAATCAACTCGTCTTCATTTGTGCCACCCTACAGCACCTTTTATTTGATCAGATTTGCCCATCTAGAAATATTTCTGGGAGGTTGTCACTTTTAAGGCCTTGGTTGCCCCACAAAGAAAGGCCTTATGCGGACGAGCAACATGTAAATCAACTCGTCTTCATTTGTGCCACCCTACATCACCTTTTATTTGAACAGATTTGCCCATCTAGAAGGTTTTCTGGGAGGTTGTCACTTTTAGGCCCTTGGTTGCCCCATAAAGAAAGGACTTATGCGGACGGGCAACATGTCAGTCAACTCGTCTTCATTTGTGCCACCCTACACCACCTTTTATTTGATCAGATTTGCCCATCTAGAAGGTTTTCTGGGAGGTTGTCACTTTTAAGGCCTTGGTTGCCCCATAAAGAAAGGCTTTATGCGGACGGGCAACATGTCAATCAACTCGTCTTCATTTGTGCCACCCTACAGCACCTTTTATTTGATCAGATTTGCCCATCTAGAAGGTTTTCTGGGAGGTTGTCACTTTTAGGGCATTGGTTGCCCCATAAAGAATGGCCTTATGCTGACGGGGAACATGTCAGTCAACTCGTCCTCATTTGTGCCACCCTACAGCACCTTTTGTTTGATCAGATTTGACCATCTAGAAGGTTTTCTGGGAGGTTGTCACTTTTAAGGCCTTGTTTGCCCCATAAAGAAAGGCCTTATGCAGACGGGCAACATGTCAATCAACTCGTCTTCCTTTGTGCCACCCTACAAACCTTTTATTTGATCAGATTTGCCGATCTAGAAGGATTTCTGGGAGGTTGTCACTTTTAAGGCCTTGGTTGCCCCATAAAGATAAAGAAAGGCCTTATGCGGACGGGCAACATGTAAATCAACTCGTCTTCATTTGTGCCACCCTACAGCACCTTTTATTTGATCAGATTTGCCCATCTAGAAGGTTTTCTGGGAGGTTGTCACTTTTAGGGCCTTGGTTGCCCCATAAAGAAAGGCCTCATGCGGACGGGCAACATGTCAATCAACTCGTCTTCATTTGTGCCACCCAACTGCACCTTTTATTTGATCAGATTTGCCCATCTAGAAGGTTTTCTGGGAGGTTGTCTCTTTTAGGGCCTTGGTTGCCCCATAAAGAAAGGCCTTATGCGCACGGGCAACATGTCGATCAACTCGTCTTCATTTGTTCCACCCTACAGCACCTTTTATTGATCAGATTTGCCCATCTGGAAGTTTTTTTTGGGAGGTTGTCACTTTTAAGGCCTTGGTTGCCCCACAAAGAAAGGCCTTATGCGGACGGGCAACATGTAAATCAACTCGTCTTCATTTGTGCCACCCTACAGCAGCTTTTACTTGAACAGATTTGCCCATCTAGAAGGTTTTCTGGGAGGTTGTCACTTTTAGGGCCTTGGTTGCCCCATAAAGAAAGGCCTTATGCGGACGGGCAACATGTCAGTCAACTCGTCTTCATTTGTGCCACCCTACAACACCTTTTATTTGATCAGATTTGCCCATCTAGAAGGTTTTCTGGGAGGTTGTCACTTTTAAGGCCTTGGTTGCCCCATAAAGAAAGGCCTTATGCGGACGGGCAACATGTCAATCAACTCGTCTTCATTTGTGCCACCCTACAGCACCTTTTATTTGATCAGATTTCCCCATCTAGAAGGTTTTCTGGGAGGTTGTCACTTTTAGGGCATTGTTGCCCCATAAAGAAAGGCCTTATGCTGACGGGCAACATGTCAGTCAACTCGTCTTCATTTGTGCCACCCTACAGCACCTTTTGTTTGATCAGATTTGCCCATCTAGAAGGTTTTCTGGGAGGTTGTCACTTTTAAGGCCTTGTTTGCCCCATAAAGGAAGGCCTTATGCGGACGGGCAACATCTCAATCAACTCGTATTCCTTTGTGCCACCCTACAACACCTTTTATTTGATCAGATTTGCCCATCTAGAAGGTTTTCTGGGAGGTTGTCACTTTTAAGGCCTTGGTTGCCCCGTAAAGATAAAGAAAGGCCTTATGCGGATGGGCAACATGTAAATCAACTCGTCTTCATTTGTGCAACCCTACAGCACCTTTTATTTGATCAGATTTTCCCATCTAGAAGATTTTCTGGGAGGTTGTCACTTTTAGGACCTTGGTTGCCCCATAAAGGAAGGCCTTATGCGGACGGGCAACATGTCAGTCAACTCGTCTTCATTTGTGCCACCCTACTGCACCTTTATTTGATCAGATTTGCCCATCTAGAAGGTTTTCTGGGATGTTGTCACTTTCAGGGCCTTGGTTGCCCCATAAAGAAAGGCCTTATGCGCTCGGGCAACATGTCAATCAACTCGTCTTCATTTGTGCCACCCTACAGTTCCTTTTATTTGATCAGATTTGCCCATCTAGAAGGTTTTCTGGGAGGTTGTCACTTTTAGGGCCTTGGTTGCCCCATAAAACAAGGCCTTATGTGGACGGACAGCATGTCAATCAACTCTTCTTCATTCGTGCCACCCTACAGCACCTTTCATTTGATCAGATTTGCCCATCTAGAAGGTTTTCTGGGAGGTTGTCACTTTTAGGGCCTTGGTTGCCCCATAAAGAAAGGCCTTATGCGGACGGGCAACACGTCAGTCAACTCGTCTTCATTTGTGCCACCCTACTGCACCTTTTATTTGATCAGATTTGCCCATCTAGAAGGTTTTCTGGGAGGTTGTCACTTTTAAGGCCTTGGTTGCCCCACAAAGAAAGGCTTATGTGGTCGGGCAACATGTCAATCAACTCGTCTTCATTTGTGACACCCTACAGCTCCTTTTATTTGATCAGATTTGCCCATCTAGAAGGTTTTCTGGGAGGCTGTCACTTTTAGGGCCTTGGTTGCCCCATAAAGAAAGGCCTTATGCCGACGTGCAACATGTCAATCAACTCGTCTTCATTCGTGTCACCCTACAGCACCTTTTATTTGATCAAATTTGCCCATCTAGAAGGTTTTCTGGGAGGTTGTCACATTTAGGACCTTGGTTGCCCCATAAAGAAAGGCCTTATGCGGACGGGCAACATGTCAATCAACTCGTCTTCATTTGTGCTACCCTACTGCACCTTTTATTTGATCAGATTTGCCCATCTAGGTTTTCTGGGAGGTTGTAACTTTTAAGGCCTTGGTTGCCCCATAAAAGCCTTATGCCGACGGGCAACATGTCAATCAACTCGTCTTCATTTGTGCCACCCTACAGCACCTTTTATTTGATTAGATTTGCCCATCTAGAAGGTTTTCTGGGAGGTTGTCACTTTTAGGACCTTGGTTGCCCCATAAAGAAAGGCCTTATGCGGATGGGCAACATGTCAATCAACTCGTCTTCATTTGTGCCACCCTACTGCACCTTTTATTTGATCAGATTTGCCCATCTAGGTTTTCTGGGAGGTTGTCACGTTTAAGGTCTTGGTTGCCCCATAAAGAAAGGCCTTATGCGGACGGGCAACATGTCAATCAAGTCGTCTTCATTTGTGCCACCCTACAGCACCTTTTATTTGATCAGATTTGCCCATCTAGAAATATTTCTGGGAGGTTGTCACTTTTAAGGCCTTGGTTGCCCCACAAAGAAAGGCCTTATGCGGACGGGCAACATGTCAGTCAACTCGTCTTCATTTCTGCCACCCTACTGCACCTTTTATTGGATCAGATTTGCCCATCTAGAATGTTTTCTGGGATGTTGTCACTTTCCGGGCCTTGGTTGCCCCATAAAGAAAGGCCTTATGCGCTCGGGCAACATGTCAATCAACTCGTCTTCATTTGTGCCACCCTACAGTTCCTTTTATTTGATCAGATTTGCCCATCTAGAAGGTTTTCTGGGAGGTTGTCACTTTTAGGGCCTTGGTTGCCCCATAAAACAAGGCCTTATGTGGACGGACAACATGTAAATCAACTCTTCTTCATTCGTGCCACCCTACAGCACCTTTCATTTGATCAGATTTGCTCATCTAGAAGGTTTTCTGGGAGGTTGTCACTTTTAGGGCCTTGGTTGCCCCATAAAGAAAGGCCTTATGCGGACGGGCAACACGTCAGTCAACTCGTCTTCATTTGTGCCACCCTACTGCACCTTTCATTTGATCAGATTTGCCCATCTAGAAGGTTTTCTGGGAGGTTGTCACTTTTAAGGCCTTGGTTGCCCCACAAAGAAAGGCTTATGTGGTCGGGCAACATGTCAATCAACTCGTCTCCATTTGTGACACCCTACAGCTCCTTTTATTTGATCAGATTTGCCCATCTAGAAGGTTTTCTGGGAGGCTGTCACTTTTAGGGCCTTGGTTGCCCCATAAAGAAAGGCCTTATGCCGACGTGCAACATGTCAATCAACTCGTCTTCATTCGTGTCACCCTACGGCACCTTTTATTTGATCAAATTTGCCCATCTAGAAGGTTTTCTGGGAGGTTGTCACATTTAGGACCTTGGTTGCCCCATAAAGAAAGGCCTTATGCGGACGGGCAACATGTCAATCAACTCGTCTTCATTTGTGCTACCCTACTGCACCTTTTATTTGATCAGATTTGCCCATCTAGGTTTTCTGGGAGGTTGTAACTTTTAAGGCCTTGGTTGCCCCATAAAAGCCTTATGCCGACGGGCAACATGTCAATCAACTCGTCTTCATTTGTGCCACCCTACAGCACCTTTTATTTGATTAGATTTGCCCATCTAGAAGGTTTTCTGGGAGGTTGTCACTTTTAGGACCTTGGTTGCCCCATAAAGAAAGGCCTTATGCGGACGGGCAACATGTCAATCAACTCGTCTTCATTTGTGCCACCCTACTGCACCTTTTATTTGATCAGATTTGCCCATCTAGGTTTTCTGGGAGGTTGTCACGTTTAAGGCCTTGGTTGCCCCATAAAGAAAGGCCTTATGCGGACGGGCAACATGTCAATCAAGTCGTCTTCATTTGTGCCACCCTACAGCACCTTTTATTTGATCAGATTTGCCCATCTAGAAATATTTCTGGGAGGTTGTCACTTTTAAGGCCTTGGTTGCCCCACAAAGAAAGGCCTTATGCGGACGGGCAACATGTAAATCAACTCGTCTTCATTTGTGCCACTCTACATAACGTTTTATTTGAACAGATTTGCCCATCTAGAAGGTTTTCTTGGAGGTTGTCACTTTTAGGTCCTTGGTTGCCCCATAAAGAAAGGCCTTATGCGGACGGGCAACATGTCAGTCAACTCGTCTTCATTTGTGCCACCCTACAGCACCTTTTATTTGATCAGATTTGCCCATCTAGAAGGTTTTCTGGGAGGTTGTCACTTTTAAGGCCTTCGTTGCCCCATAAAGAAAGGCTTTATGCGGACGGGCAACATGTCAATCAACTCGTCTTCATTTGTGCCACCCTACAGCACCTTTTATTTGATCAGATTTGCCCATCTAGAAGGTTTTCTGGGAGGTTGTCACTTTTAGGGCATTGGTTGCCCCATAAAGAAAGGCCTTATGCTGACGGGCAACATGTCAGTCAACTCGTCCTCATTTGTGCCACCCTACAGCACCTTTTGTTTGATCAGATTTGCTCATCTAGAAGGTTTTCTGGGAGGTTGTCACTTTTAAGGCCTTGTTTGCCCCATAAAGAAAGGCCTTATGCGGACGGGCAACATGTCAATCAACTCGTCTTCCTTTGTGCCACCCTACAAACCTTTTATTTGATCAGATTTGCCCATCTAGAAGGTTTTCTGGGAGGTTGTCACTTTTAAGGCCTTGGTTGCCCCATAAAGGTAAAGAAAGGCCTTATGCGGACGGGCAACATGTCAAGCAACTCGTCTTCATTTGTGCCACCCTACAGCACCTTTTATTTGATCAGATTTGCCCATCTAGAAGGTTTTCTGGGAGGTTGTCACTTTTAGGGCATTGGTTGCCCCATAAAGAAAGGCCTTATGCTGACGGGCAACATGTCAGTCAACTCGTCCTCATTTGTGCCACCCTACAGCACCTTTTGTTTGATCAGATTTGCTCATCTAGAAGGTTTTCTGGGAGGTTGTCACTTTTAAGGCCTTGTTTGCCCCATAAAGAAAGGCCTTATGCGGACGGGCAACATGTCAATCAACTCGTCTTCCTTTGTGCCACCCTACAAACCTTTTATTTGATCAGATTTGCCCATCTAGAAGGTTTTCTGGGAGGTTGTCACTTTTAAGGCCTTGGTTGCCCCATAAAGGTAAAGAAAGGCCTTATGCGGACGGGCAACATGTCAATCAACTCGACTTCATTTGTGCCACCCTACTGCAGCTTTTATTTGATCAAATTTGCCCATCTAGAAGGTTTTCTGGGAAGTTGTCACTTTTAAAGCCTTGGCTGCCCCATAAAGAAAGGGCTTATGCGGTCGGGCAACATGTCAATCAACTCGTCTACATTTGTTCCACCCTACAGCACCTTTTATTTGATCAGATTTGCCCATCTGGAAGTTTTTCTGGGAGGTTGTCACTTTTAGGGCATTGGTTGCCCCATAAAGAAAGGCCTTATGCTGACGGGCAACATGTCAGTCAACTCGTCCTCATTTGTGCCACCCTACAGCACCTTTTGTTTGATCAGATTTGCTCATCTAGAAGGTTTTCTGGGAGGTTGTCACTTTTAAGGCCTTGTTTGCCCCATAAAGAAAGGCCTTATGCGGACGGGCAACATGTCAATCAACTCGTCTTCCTTTGTGCCACCCTACAAACCTTTTATTTGATCAGATTTGCCCATCTAGAAGGTTTTCTGGGAGGTTGTCACTTTTAAGGCCTTGGTTGCCCCATAAAGGTAAAGAAAGGCCTTATGCGGACGGGCAACATGTCAATCAACTCGTCTTCATTTGTGCCACCCTACAGCACCTTTTATTTGATCAGATTTGCCCATCTAGAAGGTTTTCTGGGAGGTTGTCACTTTTAGGGCCTTGGATGCCCCATAAAGAAAGGCCTTATGCGGACGGGCAGCATGTCAATCAACTCGTCTACATTTGTTCCACCCTACAGCACCTTTTATTTGATCAGATTTGCCCATCTGGAAGTTTTTCTGGGAGGTTGTCACTTTTAAGGCCTTGTTTGCCCCATAAAGAAAGGCCTTATGCGGACGGGCAACATGTCAATCAACTCGTCTTCCTTTGTGCCACCCTACAAACCTTTTATTTGATCAAATTTGCCCATCTAGAAGGTTTTCTGGGAGGTTGTCACTTTTAAGGCCTTGGTTGCCCCATAAAGGTAAAGAAAGGCCTTATGCGGACGGGCAACATGTCAATCAACTCGACTTCATTTGTGCCACCCTACTGCAGCTTTTATTTGATCAAATTTGCCCATCTAGAAGGTTTCCTGGGAAGTTGTCACTTTTAAAGCGTTGGCTGCCCCATAAAGAAAGGGCTTATGCGGTCGGGCAACATGTCAATCAACTCGTCTTCATTTGTGCCACCCTACAGCACCTTTTATTTGATCAGATTTGCCCATCTAGAAGGTTTTCTTGGAGGTTGTCACTTTTAGGGCCTTGGATGTCCCATAAAGAAAGGCCTTATGCGGACGGGCAACATGTAAATCAACTCGTCTTCATTTGTGCCACCCTACAGCAGCTTTTATTTGAACAGATTTGCCCATCTAGAAGGTTTTCTGGGAGGTTGTCACTTTCAGGGCCTTTGTTGCCCCATAAAGAAAGGCCTTATGCGGACGGGCAACATGTCAGTCAACTCGTCTTCATTTGTGCCACCCTACAACACCTTTTATTTGATCAGATTTCCCCATCTAGAAGGTTTTCTGGAAAGTTGTCACTTTTAAGGCCTTGGTTGCCCCATAAAGAAAGGCCTTATGCTGACGGGCAACATGTCAGTCAACTCGTCTTCATTTGTGCCACCCTACAGCACCTTTTGTTTGATCAGATTTGCCCATCTAGAAGGTTTTCTGGGAGGCTTTTAAGGCCTTGTTTGCCCCATAAAGAAAGGCCTTATGCGGATGGGCAACATGTCAATCAACTCGTCTTCCTTTGTGCCACCCTACAACACCTTTTATTTGATCAGATTTGCCCATCTAGAAGGTTTTCTGGGAGCTTGTCACTTTTAAGGCCTTGGTTGCCCCATAAAGATAAAGAAAGGCCTTATGCGGACGGGCAACATGTAAATCAACTCGTCTTCATTTGTGCCACCCTACAGCACCTTTTATTTGATCAGATTTTCCCATCTAGAAGATTTTCTGGGAGGTTGTCACTTTTAGGACCTTGGTTGCCCCATAAAGGAAGGCCTTATGCGGACGGGCAACATGTCAGTCAACTCGTCTTCATTTGTGCCACCCTACTGCACCTTTTATTGGATCAGATTTTCCCATCTAGAAGGTTTTCTGGGATGTTGTCACTTTTAGGGCCTTGGTTGCCCCATAAAGAAAGGCCTTATGCGCTCGGGCAACATGTCAATCAACTCGTCTTCATTTGTGCCACCCTACAGTTCCTTTTATTTGATCAGATTTGCCCATCTAGAAGGTTTTCTGGGAGGTTGTCACTTTTAGGGCCTTGGTTGCCCCATAAAACAAGGCCTTATGCGGACGGGCAACATGTCAGTCAACTCGTCTTCATTTGTGCCACCCTACTGCACCTTTCATTTGATCAGATTTGCCCATCTAGAAGGTTTTCTGGGAGGTTGTCACTTTTAGGGCCTTGGTTGCCCCATAAAGAAAGGCCTTATGCGGACGGGCAACATGTCAGTCAACTCGTCTTCATTTGTGCCACCCTACTGCACCTTTCATTTGATCAGATTTGCCCATCTAGAAGGTTTTCTGGGAGGTTGTCACTTTTAAGGCCTTGGTTGCCCCACAAAAAAAGGCTTATGTGGTCGAGCAACATGTCAATCAACTCGTCTTCATTTGTGACACCCTACAGCTCCTTTTATTTGATCAGATTTGCCGATCTAGAAGGTTTTCTGGGAGGCTGTCACTTTTAGGGCCTTGGTTGCCCCATAAAGAAAGGCCTTATGCCGACGTGCAACATGTCAATCAACTCGTCTTCATTCGTGTCACCCTACAGCACCTTTTATTTGATCAAATTTGCCCATCTAGAAGGTTTTCTGGGAGGTTGTCACTTTTAAGGCCTTGGTTGCCCCATAAAGAAAGGCCTTATGTGGACGGGCAACATGTCAATCATCTCGTCTTCATTTGTTCCAACCTACGGTACCTTTTATTTGATCAGATTTGCCCATCTAGAAGGTTTCCTGGGAGGTTGGCACTTTTAGGACCTTGGTTGCCCCATAAAGAAAGGCCTTATGCGGACGGGCAACATGTCAATCAACTCATCTTCATTTGTGCCACCCTACTGCACCTTTTATTTGATCAGATTTGCCCATCTAGAAGGTTTTCTGGGAGGTTGTCACTTTTAGGACCTTGGTTGCCCCATAAAGAAAGGCCTTATGCCGACGTGCAACATGTCAATCAACTCGTCTTCATTCGTGTCACCCTACAGCACCTTTTATTTGATCAAATTTGCCCATCTAGAAGGTTTTCTGGGAGGTTGTCACTTTTAAGGCCTTGGTTGCCCCATAAAGAAAGGCCTTATGTGGACGGGCAACATGTCAATCATCTCGTCTTCATTTGTTCCACCCTACGGCACCTTTTATTTGATCAGATTTGCCCATCTAGAAGGTTTCCTGGGAGGTTGGCACTTTTAGGACCTTGGTTGCCCCATAAAGAAAGGCCTTATGCGGACGGGCAACATGTCAATCAACTCATCTTCATTTGTGCCACCCTACTGCACCTTTTATTTGATCAGATTTGCCCATCTAGAAGGTTTTCTGGGAGGTTGTCACTTTTAGGACCTTGGTTGCCCCATAAAGAAAGGCCTTATGCGGACGGGCAACATGTCAATCAACTGGTCTTAATTTGTGCCACCCTACAGCACCTTTTATTTGATCAGATTTGCCCATCTAGGTTTTCTGGGAGGTTGTCACTTTTAAGGCCTTGGTTGCCCCATAAAGAAAGGCCTTATGCGGGCGGGCAACATGTCAATCAACTCGTCTTCATTTGTGCCACCCTACAGCAGGTGCCTTTTTCCTGTTTTGGTGGAATAAAAAATGTCAAAATGTCAAAATGTCAAATAAGTAACTAACTTCACATCGCTTTCTCCATCTATGCTCACTCGGTAATAACCGTTGCCCATTATTCCCGTCACAGTGTACGGCCCCTCCCACTGTAACCGCGGTCTACCGGATTTCGTCGGCCGGAGAACGGTTACCTTTTCACCGACCCAAAAGTTCCTAACCCATGGTTTACTCCCACATCGACCCCCATTACGCCCCTCCCATTCAACATACCTTGGCTGCTTCCTTTCAGGGAGTCCCCTGGTTTTCCTTGTAGAAGGGTTAACCTTTGGGGTGTCAATTGTACACTCTACATGTATATGCTGTCAAGCGTATCCCGAGAAATAACTTACTTGATAGCCGTGACGATTGAAAGTGTCGGACACTTCGATATCAATTGGCTTGAGATAGCATGGAAACATTTTATGCTGACCAGTAAATGTAGGTGTAAAACAGGGGGATAATTTAAGCCCAACACTCTTCAATATATTCATAAATGGCCTACCCGAACGACTTATGGGCCTTAGTACTCACCCTTCTGTTAGCAGCCCCGAAGTCCCATGCCTGCTGTTCGCGGACGATCTCATTTTACTGGCAACGTCACAAGAGGGTCTACAAGAAAAACTACACTCATATAACAAAAAGTGGAGATTAAAACTAAATGTTGACAAAACAAAGGCCATAACATTCTCTAAAAATAAATGTACACTACATAAGGGAATTTGAGATACAATGACACTACTATTGCTGAGGTAGAAGAATACACATAACTTGGGCTGAAAATTGACTGGGAGGGGCAGTTTGGGCTGGCGAGAGAGGAACTCTCAAAGAAAGCAGCAATGGCTTCGTTTGCGCTCCTCCGCTCCCTGCTTATCCAACAGATATCACCGAAAATGGGATTAAAACTGATGACGAGTCTGATCAACCCAATCTTGACATATGGATCAGAAATTAGGTTTCCCGTGGTCATTACTAAAATTGCTTAAGCTAAAGACAGGGCACTTGCGCGTGACTCGAATTTCAACATCCTCACGCATCTTAAAAATGTAGCTTATGAACAAACCCAAGACAGATTCTGTAAATAGTTATTAAACTTGCCAAAATAGGCGAGCGGCTTGACTTCAAAAATGGAAACAGGAATACTGTCCCTAACCGCTGCTATGATTGTCAATATGGACCAGTACAAAGTTCATATCGACAAACTAGCATCGGATCGATTAGTCAAGGAGGCAATGGCAACTTGCGATCTACCAGGAAGAGATGTCCGCAACTCTTGGGACCAGACACTAAAACAGTGCCGCAAACTAGTCGCGCCAAACGAATCAGACCTATGCCCACTCGAAAGACTATCAGCTTCTTCTTGGATTCCATCAATGCTGACTTATATGACGACAAAAGACGGAATGGTTCAAATAAACTGAGGACGTACCGTACGTTCAAAGAAAATTATATATTAGAACCTTACATTGAGAAATGCATAATCCCGAAACATCGACAAGCATTATCTAAATTCAGACTCAGTTGTCATAGCTTAGGGATTGAACGAGGTAGATGCCACCATGTATCCGAAACTCATAGGCTATGCTGGCAATGTAAGTCGGTAGATGACGAAACACACTTTCTACTTCACTGTCGTTTACTTAAAACAGAGCGAGAGAATTCGTCAAGGCCCTTAGGGATGGGCGAAAGTTTCTATAACAGCAATGATGACACACAGAAATTCAAGCTCATTCTAAAGTGCGATGATACAAAATCCCTGAATAATGTGGCGCATTTTGTGTACCATGGGCTACAGAAAAAGGGAGTCTGGCAGCCCCAAGTCGACAGCAATGCCCAATAAATAATGATGATGAAGAACTGGGTAACAGTGAATTTCACACAAATATATATATATTTTGGTGTGTGTGTGTGGGTGTGAGTTTGTGTGTCTGGGTGGAGTATGCACGTGTGCATACACTCAATGGCAATATGAATAAAATATTGATTAAACCTTGTTTTGTAAACAAAGATTATGTTACTGAAGATTGATTGAGTAATATGCCAGAAAAGTATCCCACTGTGAATCGTCTCAGGCTAATTATCTAAGTAAAACATGTGTGCTTACTACACAGAGAGAAGAAATATATACATATATCTGAACTTGAAGGTAGGGGGAATGACCTCCTCCCTTTTAGACTGGCTTTGCCCTGACACGCACTACCATGACCAACCACGGCACTGGCCGCGTTAATTTACTCATCAATGGCATTACAATCTGCTAACTTATTTAAAGGATATACTTCTATGTATGAAAACCCGGATGAGGGAACTCACACTGGTCATGCCATAAAAATGTGCTGCGGGGAGTCTGAATGGTACTGTAGGGTAAAAATAATCGCCAGAGAAAAGGTCATGGAGAATTGTTACCGGAATGGGTGAGAGGAGGTCAACACAAAGTTCTCTTAGAGGGGCATGTGTGATAAAGACAAACCTGGTTTTTAAGAGTACCTAGATGGCACCTTTGAGAGGTCACTGCTGTTTAAACTGAGGTCGCGATCGTAGGAGCTTTCGAGAAAAATGGAAAAGACGGTGAAATGGAGGGCCAAATGTGTAATTTAGAAGTAGTGAAGACTCTGGAACACTTTCTATTAGACTGCCCAAAATACCAGTCTAACGGGATACGATTTATTTGGGGTGGGGTATAATGAGGAAATGGGGTAGAGGGTGAAGGATATGTGGTTAGTACTGGCTAGGCTACTGGGAGGAGAAGAGGCATCGGGATAAGAAGGCATTTGGGAGCACAGGGTTAATCAAGGCCTTCTCACATGAGAACCGCGACAGATCAGCGACAGGCCAAAGTGCTATCTTATTAATCCTTTACCCAACGAATCGGCCGCAGTCCGCCCACGTAATATGAAAATTCAGCTATTGAAAAAAATATTATTTTTCAAAAATTTTTAAATGAAAGTGTAAATGACACTGTAGCTAAACTTTGAATATGACAGGGATTAGTATTTGCTGTGACCAGGTCAACAATAATGAATATGACAGGAATCAATATTTGTTGTGACCAAGTCAACAATAATGAATAAGAGAAAAATGAGTTTTGTTGTGACCACGTCAACCATAGTAAATCAATTACAAGGTGACTGCAATGGTCTGAAGAATAGGACATGAGTATTATATGTGATGCAACCCATGTTAGTAAACATTCACACAAAAATTTATTGAAATCAGAGCTTTCATGTAGAAGTTCTGAGCAAAAAATTGATTGCACAAAATTTTGTACAAAATGGCTGCTGGTGGCCATCTTGAATTTCGGACCGGACCCCAAAACACTCGTTCTCGTCCCGCGGTGATAACAAAGATATCCAAGAAGTTTCGTAAAGGTCGGTTTATAAATACGGCCTCTAGCCCGAGCCGTATTGGCATTTGCAGTTACAGTGCTGAAAGTGACACTAAATAGATCAAAGTTAGTCTAATTGGCATAATTTATGCACAAGAAAAAACTCCGTATTATATGTGATGTATCCTATGGTACTAAACATTCACACAAAAAATTATCCAAATCAGGGCTTTCATATGGAAGTTCTGCGCAAAAATCTGATTGCACCTAATTTTGTACAAAATGGCTGCCAGCGGCCATCTTGAATTTCAGACCGGACCCCAAAACACTCGTTCTCGTCCCACGGTGATAAGAAAGGTACCCAAGAAGTTTCGTAAAGATCGGTTCATAAATACGGCCTCTAGCCCGAGCCGCATTGGCATTTGCACTTACAGTGCTGAAAGTGACACTAAATAAATCAAAGTTTGTCTAATTTGCATTATTTACGCACGAGAAAAAAACTCGTATTATATGTGATGTATCCCATGGTCCTAAACATTCAAACAAAAAATTATTCAAATCAGAGTCTTCATATGGAAGTTCTGCGCAAAAATCTGATTGCACCTAATGTTGTACAAAATGGCTGCCAGCGGCCATCTTGAATTTCGGACCGGACCCCAAAACACTCGTTCTCGTCCCACGGTGATAACAAAGATACCCAAGAAGTTTCGTAAAGATCGGTTCATAAATACGGCCTCCAGCCCGAGCCGTGTTGACGGCGCGACGGATGGACGACGGGCCATGACAATACCTCAAATTTGGCTGCGCCAAAGTTGAGCTAAAAATGTTATTTAAAATAACATATTTTGATATCGTCTGCGTTGGTTGAAGGGTTAATGAGGTCTCAGAGGGTTAAGAAACACCACGTCGTCGGCGCGCGAAAACCATTCATCATCATCATTGTTGTCACCCATTTTTTTAAAAAAATTATTCGAGTCATTTGAGGTCATTAAGCAGGCGATGAGCTACAGTTTCCAGTCAGCCTTGAAAGAAAAAGCTCAGCAAACCATGGGATAACCTGAACTCTTCACGATGACATATTTGCGATTACGGGGTCCAGTTATACCAGTTCAACCCGCTTTGGGAACTGAAATGAACTTTCACGACACTTCTGCTCGCATTTACTTATGATAACAGCAAACAGTTCATTTGACCGAGTTCTTGTTCATCTTGAATTATCCTCAACAAGTTCGGTAGGTGGAAGTAATTTTATCGTTCATCGAACTGCGAAACGTTCTGTCTCGTTCAGGATTCTCCTCATTCATACAGGGTCAAGTCCGTGTGAATGGGATACGTTCGAGTGTATGATATAAGAACATTTCTAATCAGCAGGAGTTTGTAAGTTCGCCAGTAAATTACTCCCGATTGTTTCTTTGATGATTGTCTCTCTGGAACGACCGTCGGACTATGCCACGCACGCGTATTTTCAGTACGTTGCAACGATTGTTTCCAGGCACGGCTTTATTGCAAAGAGTTCCTTGTCACAGGTATGTTGAATTACTGTGTTTAGTGACCTATAATTATCGTAAATCCCCGTGATTTTGTAAATGAATCTTCGTGTTACGAGAACCTATCAGGTAACAACAACGGAGTACCGAGAGTGCAGCAAGTAAAACTATTTTATTGGCCTTCGGGGAAGTCGAGTTTTCTTTTTCGATGTTTACAGCATTTACGATCATACCCCTTTGATGGTGTAAACAGGTCAAACATTTAGTCCACAAAACACATGACCATAAGGCTTAAATAAAATCGGTAACCAACTGAAAAACTGACCAACCGGCTGACTACCACGCCCCAACTATACCCCTCTAGGCGTATCAGCCCCAGATCCCATTTGTACGTGCATCCACCAAAGACAACTCGGACTGGCAGCTCCTTTTCTGCACCAATACTTTTATTCGATAGTCACAGCCTAGGATATTCACCAATATCTTACATCAAAAGTAATTCATCAAGATCTTATATCAAAAATAATTCATCAATACTGGATTGACGGTAGTTTCTATAGAGCAGCAACTTATTTGCCGTGCCAAAAATTGTCTGAACAAGAAACGTGTTGCGAGCGGTGAGCGAGGGTGTCCGTTCTGGCTTACTGTCGGCGATTATATAATCCGTGAAACGTTGGCGGCCTTGGAAACCTAAAACTGTGCATTCATGATGGCTAAAAATCATCCGATCCCGACTAAGTAAGTCAAATGATCAGGTGACATGAGGCACACATGACCAAAGATACACCCAGTCTCATCCTGTACTCGACCTGGGGCCAATACTATAAAACTTTTACAATTCTATTTTCTAGAATTATACTTTCTGGTTATGACTTCAAATGGGTTAAAATGAACCATTAGCATTTTTAAAAATCTGGCAATTTGCCAGTTGGCAAATTGCCATATCTTTTAAAATGCTGGTGATTCATTTTAGTCAGTTATATTAATAGGTAGAAAATACAATAATAGAAAATACAATTGTAAAGTTTTGTCGTATTGACTCCTGGATGATGTTACAAACGGTTTTATGGGCGACAAGCCTTCGTCAGCATCACACCATATTTATTACTCGGTGTTCGAATTCTACAAATCATTATTATGACAGCCAGCTGTCAGTCTCAAAGTGCATCTTAAGTTACTGTGTGCTAACAGAACGTGTTTTACAGCTATATACCATGCAGATGTGAAAAACTAGAACAATTGCACTAATATAATTTTTAGCTCAACTTGACAAAGTCAAGCTGAGCTATTGCCATCACTTCTCGTCCGTCGGTGTACGTACGTAGTTGGTTCCTTTGGCGCACCTCACAGGTCGCATTTATGATCAGATCGCTTTGAAACTTGGTATGCTTGTTTGGGGTGAACTCTAGATGGGAGCTATCGATTTTCTTCAATTTCCGTCAAAAAATGTTGCGTGGCCAACGTTCTTAGAACTTAGTTTAGTCAGACCTCAATTTTTCCCTTTGGCACACCCTACAGGACACATTTATGATCGGATTGCTTTGAAACCTGCCATGCTTGTTTGGGGTTACCTCTAGATGGGAGCTATCGATTTTCTTCCATTTCCGCCAAAAAATGTTGCCACGGCCAACGTTCTTAGAACTTATAATTTTCAGCTCAACTTGACAAAGTCAAGTTGAGCTATTTCCATCACTTCTCGTCCGTCGGTGTACGTACGTACGTACGTATGTACGTTCAGAATTTCCTTTGGCACACCCTACAGGGCACATTTATGATCGGATTGCTTTGAAACCTGGCATGCTTGTGTGGGACGACCTCTAGATGTGAGCTGTCGATTTTCTTCCATTTCCGTTAAAAAATGTTGCCGCGGCCAGCGTTCTTAGAACTTAGTTTAGTCAGAGCTCAATATTTCCCTTCGGCACACCCTACAGGGCACATTTATGATCGGATTGCTTTGAAACCTGCCATGCTTGTTTGGGGTGACCTCTAGATGGGAGCTATCGATTTTCTTCCATTTCCGTCAAAAAATGTTTCCACGGCCAACGTTCTTAGAACTTCGTTTAGTCAGACCTCACTATTTCCCTTTGACACACCCTACAGGGCACATTTATGATCGGATTGCTTTGAAACCTGCCATGCTTGTTTGGGGTGACCTCTAGATGGGAGCTATCGATTTTCTTCCATTTCCGTCAAAAATGTTGCCACGGCCAACGCTCTTGGAATTTATAATTTTCAGCTCAACTTGACAAAGTCAAGTTGAGCTATTTCCATCACTTCTCGTCCGTCGGTGTACGTACGTACGTTAGTACGTACATTCACAATTTCATTTGGCACACCCTACAGGGCACATTTATGATCGGATTGCTTTGAAACCTGGTGTGCTTGTGTGGGGTGACCTCTAGATGGGAGCTATCGATTTTCTTCCATTTTCGTCCAAAAATGTTGCCACGGCAGAAGAAGAAGAAGAAGAAGGAAAACAAAAAAAGTAATGAGATCTAGAGATGTTCAACCTCTCTAGATCTCATTACTTTTTTTTTCTTCTTCTTTGCTAAAAATCAGTCCCTCTATTGTTTTATATTTTCAAGTCCGTTATTAGCATGTTGACGGTTGTGTCTTCTCCTTTTTCAAAAATGTGTTGAATGTTTATCTTTACTTTTGCGAGTTTTTTTACATCGTTGAACACGCTTTCACCACCCGATTTGTTCACGAGTTCGAGAGAGATTTTTGAATATATGTAACTTCCGTAGGGTAACGACAAATTGTCCTTGTCGAATTCATTGTCATCGGTGATGACGATGTTCTGTAGATCGCTTTGGTACTCGTAAAACAAATCGAGCATGGCTTCGTCCAATTTCAAAGGCATGCTATATTTGTCGTTTTTGTGCTCTAAACCCTTCGTCTCGACCTCGTTCAATTCGATGGCATCGTGTCATTGTAATCTATAGATTTTACAACCGAATTTCTTATACGTTTCGACTCGTTTCAATTTCAATTCGCATCTTTTAGGTTTTGTTGTCATGATCGATTATTTGTTTTTTGTTTTACGAATTATTGCAAATAATATATATTTTTGAATTTTGTGTTTAAATAATAATTTGTTAAAAAAGTTTGTTTTTTTTTTTACTCTCTATAAATATAAAAAAAGTTTTTTAATTTTTTAATTTTCTTTAATGTGAAAATTTTTTTTTTGTAAAAGTTTTTTTCTCTTTATATAAATAAAAAGTTTAAATTTTAATGTCCTTTTTTTCTCGTATTAGTTCAATTTTTCTCACATTAAGGAACATAAAAAATCGAATAATTTTTTTTTGTTTTTTGAATTTTATGTTTGAATAATAATTTATTTAAAAAACGTTTTTGTTTTTTTCTCTTTATATATATACAAAAAAGTTTTTGTAATTTTAATTTTCTTTAATGTGAATTTTTTTTTTTACATATATATAAAGACTATTTTAAAACTTTTTAACAAATTATTATTTAAATACAAAATTCAAAAAAAAAATATATTCTTACAAATGAAGCAAACAAATAAAAAAATGGAAAATTTAAATGAGAGAAACGTACCTCAGTTAAACGAGATGTGTAGAGAATTAAACATTCCACATTTCAGAAATCATAGAACCAGATCAAAAAAAATTGAAGTCATACATGAATATCGTTTGCGAAATGCTGAAAAGAAAAAAATTGAAAGAACGGAAGTGGACAAACTTAAACAGACTCGAATTGCGAAAAAAATAAGCCAATGATAGTAATGCCTGACGATATAGAAAACGAAACGTGGAGTGTGATGAAATTAGAAAGATCATGCGTGAGGAGATACATAGTTTGCTTGATGAAAAGGCAAACAAAATGTTGATAGCAACGACGTGAAAAATGAGAAGAAGAAAAAGATAGTAAAAGGAATCGAAATGCCGACTTCGGAAAAAAAAAGCGTTTCGGTTGTGAAAAATAAGACGACTAAACGAAAAGCCGTTGAAGAACTTCAAGTTTCAAAAGAAAAAAAAACAAACTAAAATGAAAACGAGTGATGCAGTTCAGAATCGAGACAAACGAGATATATCAAACGAAATTCGACAAGCAATCGACGAAGGGAAAGGAGAAGAATATGTAGCATGAGTCATCATGGAAGCATTCCAATCGAATCCCGTAGAAGGGGAGAGGGCGATCAAAGGCATTTTTAAAACTTTTGACGTGGTTCCCTCGTTCAAGAAAGTCGATCCGAAATTGTTCATGGAATGGGTGAAGAAAAAAGTATTGAACTTGTTTCGCGAATACATGAATGTGGGACAAAAAATTAAGATGATACTCCTTCGCATGATGAATAAAATCGACGTGAATTCTGGCTAGAGCATCGTGAAAAATGCATATTTCAGATCTAATGTCGAACCCGTATTTCGAGGTTTAGATTTATCAGACGTTTTCGAAATGATGAAAGACAAGATGTTGATGTCTCTCGCAAACTATCAACATGAAGGTAGTAATTGGACGTTCGATGAGGTGTTGAAACTCGAAATTCATATAACTAAAAACGATTCATTGAAAGCATCTTCCTATGTGGAATTACCATATTTCTTAGCTAAAAAAAGCTGTGATCAACGTGAGAAATAAAGATGATCAGTGTTTTAAATGGGCAGTCACCTCCACTTTATACCCTGTCAAAATACACTCTGATAGAGTTTCTCGTTACGAGGAGACTTCTATAAATCTCGATTGGACCGGAGTGACTTTTCCAATGCAGTTAAAACACATCGAACATTTTGAGGTTCAAAATCCCACTGTAGTGGTGAACGTCTTGGGATACGACGATGAAAAACGAACGGTCTATCCTCTCAGACAGATTTCGTATCTCAAAAGAGAAAAGACGATTATTTTATTATTGATTTCGAATGGTGACAATCGTCATTATTGTTGGGTTAAACATCCAAGTCGATTACTGTCAAGCCAGAGAAGTAAACATAATGGTGAGATATATTTATGTTGCAACTGCATGAACGCGTTTTACAGCGAAAAATCATTAGCGAAGCATCAGGAATATTGCAACGAAAATCAGGGTGTCATCGTCAAAATGCCTAAACCCAAATCCAGCGTGAACTTTAAAAATCACAACAGAAGGTTAAAAGTACCATTCATCGTGTACGACGATTTCGGATGCTTCACCGTGAAAATGAGTTCCTGCCAACCCGATGCGCTTCAAAGTTACATCAAAAGATATCAAAAACACACGCCTTCGGGCTATTGCATTTACATGAAATGTGCTTTCGACTCACAACACGACATGGGTCCCTTCACCTACACGAAACGGTGCAAAGACGATGACATGGCTCAAAGGTTCATGGAAGAGTTAGATTCGAAAATTCAAATTTTATACGACAAATTCAAAACTCCGGCAAAAATGATCATCATGCGAGAGCAGCAGGACGAAAATAACAGAGCCACCGAATGTCACATATGCAGACAATCGTTCGACGAGAATTCGAAGGAAAATAAGAAGGTTAGAGACCACGATCATTACACAGGTCTGTATCACTGTCCGGCTCACAGCAAGTGTAATTTAAAATATCGAGACTCCATTTTCTATCCGGTGATATTTCACAATCTCTTGGGTTACGACAGTCATCTGTTCGTGAAAAATCTCGGCACAACAGATGAAGAATTAAACTGCATCGCGAACAACGAAGAAAGATACATTTCCTTCATGAAATGGAAGCTCATGGAGAAGAAAAGAGTAATCGATGGAGAGACGTTGGAAGAAAAAATGAAACCCATTCATAGAGACATACGTTTCATCGACAGTTTTAAATTCATGTCGACCGCTCTGGAAAAATTAGTGGATAACATGAGCAAGGATAAATTTAAAATCACGAGCGAACACTTCGCAGAACGAGTAGACATCATGTTGAGGAAAGGAGTCTATCCTTACGATTTCATGAACGATCTAAAGAGATCTGACGACACCGTGCTACCTTTGAAAGAAGATTTTTATTCGAAATTATATGAATCCGACATTTCTGACGACTATTACAAACACGCCAAAACGTGTGGAAATCATTCGATATGAAAACCATGAGAGATTATCACGATCTCTATCTGAAGACCGACGTTCTGCTCCTGGCAGACGTGTTCGAAAATTTTTGAGATGTCTGTCGTCGAAATTACGATCTGGATCCGGCTTGGTATTTCACCGCACCCGGTCTGGCATGGAACGCTATGTTTAAGACCACCGAAATCCAATTGGAATTATTATCCGACATGGACATGTTGCTCATGTTCGAAAAGGCTGCGAGAGGTGACATCTCGATGATCTCTCACAGATATTCTGAAGCTAACAATCCCTATATGAAAGAAGGTTTCGATTCGGAATGATCGAATAAATACATACAGTATTGGGATGCTAATAATCTGTATGGTTGGGCCATGAGTCGTCCTTTACCGGTTGGAAATTTCGAATGGGTGATTGAACCGAAAGAGATGCAAAAATAGAGAGACTATCCTTGCATTTTAGAAGTCGATTTGAACTATCCAGAAGAATTACACAATCTACACAATGATTATCCGTTAGCTCCTGAACGAATGGAACCGATCAAAGGAGATGAGGAAAAACTCATTCCCAATTTATTTAACAAATGTAAGTACGTCATCTACAGTGACAATTTGAAACAATACGTTGATTATGGGATGAAATTTAGTCGACATACATCGCATCATTCGATTCGACGAAAAGCCTTGGATGAAAAAATACATCGATCTCAACACGAATCTCAGAATTCGAGCCGAGAATGATTTCGAAAAAGATTTCTTCAAACTCATGAACAACTAACTGCGTGTACGGTAAATCAATGGAAAACATCAGGAAGAGAACTGACGTTCAACTCATCACGTCTTGAGAAAAAAGCTAAAAAATTAGTGGCGAAACCCAATTACAAACATCAAACCATATTCAACGAAAATCTAATGGCCATTCAAATGCAAAAGATGCACCAGAAGTTCGACAAACCCTATTATCTTGGACCGATCATCTTAGATATCAGCAAGCGATTGATGTATGAGTTTCACTATGATTACGTCAAACAGAAATTTGGTGAGAAAGCCAAACTACTGTTCACCGACACGGACAGTTTAGTTTATGAGATAGAGACGAAAGATGTCTACCGAGATATATCTCCGGACGTGACCACGTGGTTTGACACGAGCAATTATCCCGTCGATCACCCATCCAACAATCAATCGAACGACAACAAGAAGGTGATGGGTAACTTTAAGGACGAGAGCGACGGTAAACAAATCCTTGAATTCGTGGGCTTGAGACCCAAACTGTATGCTTATCGTCTAGAAGATGAAGAGATCAAGAAGTGCAAAGGGGTTAAATCGTGCGTGGTGAAGAAAAACATCTCTTTCCGAGAGTATAAAGATTGTCTGTTCGGAAGTGGTCCAGTGTATAAGACTACGAAATCGATTCGAAGCGGCAATCACGACTTGTATACCGAAATAGTCAACAAGATTTCACTGACAGCTGACGACGATAAGAGATTCGTGTTAGACAATAAAATAAGCACTTTCGCACTCGGACATTGGACTTTGGATATGAATATGAACAATAGGATTCCAGATATGATTCCAGATATGATTAAGGACGATAGGATTCCAGAAAATCAAGAGGAATTAGACGGATTCAAGATTATGGAAGTCGATAGAGACATCGAGATAGTTAGTTTAAAAAAGAAAAAGAAAAAAAATATAAAAAAATTATGTCATTTTAGTGAATTATAATAAAATAAATAAATTAAAAAAAAAAAAAATACACATTTATGAATAAGAAAATAGAGATATCTGTAGAAGGTGTCGTCTTACCTAACAAACCTCTATCCAACATCGATCTGTCGAATGCGGCGAAGGATTTGAAAATCAAAGATTTTCTAGGCGTGTTTTCCAGAGATGCCTTGCCGAAGAGAAGACCTCGACAATCGGAATGCGGAATTTAATATCTGGACGACTTATCGGGTGAAGGCACTCACTGGGTGGTGTGGTTCAAGAACGGGAAGAAGGAGAATTATTATTTTGACAGCTACGGAATCTCGCCACTGAAAGAAATAAAGAACTATTTCGACGAATCGATGGTTTGTTACAACATGGAACGAGTGCAATCGCCAGATCAAGTGTTTTGTGGTCACCTGTGTCTCTACGTTCTCAAGAGATGGTCGGAAGGAGATCGGTTTCAAGACATTCTCAATGATTTACATTAGAGAGAGATTTTTTTTATAGTATATATAAAGGTAAAAAATTATTTAAAAAATTTAATCGAATAAAAACAAAAATAAAAAAATAAGTGAAATAATTCATTTTTAATAAACTGCGTTTGAAATATATTTTTTAAAACAAAAAAAACCTCAAAACAACATGCCAGTCGATAAATTTGGTAGAAGTGACGATGAAAATCAACCCAAAAAGAATAGGAAGAAGCTCGAAGTTGGAGATGGTTACGACGTTGCCAACTTGGACGAACGTTACGTTCGGAGATACGAACCTCAAGAGGAACCTTTGAACATGAACGATAAGAAGCTCTACAATCTTCCCGAACCGATAGATCTCACAGATGCGGCGACTAAAAAATACATCGACAGGGGGAACGCATATTTTGAATGAATCATGCTAGATAATTACGTGGATAAAGCCATGACCGACGATCTCGATCTGAAATCCAAACGTTTGGTGAACGTCATGAATCCCATAGATTCCACCGATGCTGCAACCAAGAAATATGCGGACGACTCTCACGCGCAATTCAGCGAACATCTGATAAGTAGATATGTTCAGAAAACGATGCAATCGGAATTGAACGCCAATTCTAACAAGATTACAAATGTAGCCACTTCCACGAATCCTAAGGACGTGGCGACCAAACACTATATAGATCTGGAACAGAGAACGTCTGACAGATGAGAAATAAAATTGGATCTGAAAGCGGGATTCAACAAGATATTGAATCTGTCGAAGGTCGACGACACAGATGCTGACTCCACCGCGGTCAGCAAGGGCTATGTGGATTCTGCCATGATATGATCTCAAGAATACATAGAATCACAAGTGGACGATCTGTACCTGAACAAACAATCTGGCGGAACCATGGAGGGAGGCATCAACATGAACGGTCAAAATTTATTCGGTCTCGATCACGATCCTGAATTTGATTCCAGCGTGGTCAGCTGGAAGTACGTGGACAACAACTCAGTCTGGAGAAAGGGCGACATCATGGAAAGTAAACTAGACATGGGCGGACATGCCCTCACGAATTTACCGGATCCTGTACACATGATGGATGCCTGCACCCTGATTTCGGTGGTGGAGAAAGTCAAATATATTAGGCAATTGATCACCGTGTGGGCTGAGGAGACCAGCACGTTAGAGGAGGGAAAAGCCGAGTGGTCTTTCGGAAACGGAGGTAGCGGATCGCAACATGGTCAGGTGGGATATCCCATCCCGTTGGGAGGTGAAATCATTCGAATGGGTCTGGCTTCCACGGATTTAAATAATAAAGCGGTCATCCATCTCATGGTGAACGGAGTAGAGAGTGATAAGAGATACAATGCTGAAAAGCCGGAGAATCAACACTCGAATGTTAGCACGTTCGGCACGCCTCTCAAAGTGAATGCCGGAGACAGGATTAATTTCGTTACGAAAACCAATAATCCCGAAGCCGCCACTTCCGTGGTGAGCCTACTGATCAAACTAGATCCTCTGAACAAACAGTGAACGCATGGAAATAATTAATTAAAAATAATGAGTGATTATTAAAAACAAAAAAAAAGTAATGGGATTTAGAAAGATGTTCAATCTCTCTAGATCTCATTACTTTTCATTTTTTTTTTGTTTTGTTTTAATACGTTATTTCTCATAATGTTTCATCTCGTGAAATTGGATCGCCTATCTCAAAACACATTTTTAGCATTTCGAAGAGCTTTTATAAATTCTCGAAAAGCAGTCGGTCCTCTATACGTCAATGTGTCTAAAAGTTTTCTAGTCTTATCTTCTATCAAGATTTTACTTTCAATTTCACGTCTCATATAATCGGTCAGTATCAAAGGTTCTATTTCGACTAAAGTGTCTAGAATTATTGCTAGTGAATCTTGCGAAATATTTTTAATCAAAACACGTCTGTTTCTTCTCAAGTATTCTCTTTCTTTATCATTCATTTTTTATAATTATTTTTAAAAATTTTTATTTATATATGTTTTTTCTTTCTTTCTTTTTTTTTTTCTTCACACACATCTCTCATCGAATGATCAACATCTTATTTCCATCTGATTCGAATTGTAATTCTCTATCGGACAGGACCAGGGTGAAGGCTTCGGTTTTTCTCGGCACGTTCCTATCGAATTGCATCTTGATCTGAATGTCTAAGATGCTACTCTTGAGTCGTTCGCTATGTTTACTGACATCGAATACGAACATGGGATACATCGACTTGTATTCGCCTGGAGATATATTAGGGTTGCTCATCAATTCGTCTAGACCGTGATACTTCTTTCTAAAATCCGCGGCATCACCGTACAGTCTGCAGAAATCGTTCTTGTCGAACGACGCATTGTAACCGATTGCTGGATATCTCGTAATGTTCAGAAACACTTGCGTGTTTCTCAAGTTGCAGTGATCAAATAGCGATGCATTCTTTTCCTGAGACCCGTCCCTATCGGTCTGAAACGCGACCACGATGAAATGCAGTCTCTCGGAAGAGGATTTCACAGTCAATCTCCAATCAAAGTGCTTCGTGGAGAGTGGAATGCTGGCCGTGTCACACTGTCTCATTCTAAATCCCATGGGTAATTTACTCTTGGATTCTATGATCTTGTAGAGACACGTTTTTTCCATGATCCAAGGCTGCATGTGCGGAATGAACCACGATATCTTGTGTAGAGTTAACTTACCCGCATCGGTCGCTGGGAGTCTCACTATTGCGTCGTCATTTCCCTTTCGAATCAACGTCAGATTGTGTTTGAATCCGTACATGATCTTGTTGTAATTGTCCGTGAATCCAAAGATGTGTTTCAAAGGTATCCTGAATGAAAACGTTCTTTTAGGTCTGGAAGTCTTAATGACATAGTCGAATATCGCGGAGGTTCCGGTGCTAGCAGGGCCGATGGTGTCTTTCATCCACAACTGATTAAGTCCTCTGGATTTCGAATGAAAGTGTCAATGACACTGTAGCTCAACTTGTCAAGACAAAGACATGTACATGTATAGTATGTGACACAGCAATGACAAACATCTAGGTAATGACCTGATAACAAAAGTACATATAAAATATTGTAACAGTCTGTACATAAATACTGACTGTTGCCTGTAACAAATGTATAGGTAAAGTATTGTAAAGGTGGGTGACAGTCAGATGCTAAACTAGAAAAAATTCTTTGAGTCCCAGAGTGGGTCTGACTGAATCCCAAAATATTTGTTCTCATAGCACAGTGATAACAAAGGCACCCCAAAACACACTCATTCCTGTCCCAAGGTGAAAACAAAGGTACCCAAGAAGTTTTGTGAAGTTCAGTTCACAAATATGAGCTGTGTAGAAGTTGTGATAAAAAACTGATTGGACCTAATTTCGGTACAAAATGGCCACTGGCAGCCATCTTGAATTTTGGACTGCACCCAGAAACACTCGTTCTCGACCCAAGGTGATAACAAAGGTACCCAAGAAGTTTTGTGAAGATCGGTTCATAAATACAGCCTCTATCCCGAGCCGTATTGACATGTGCACTTACAGTGTATAAGTAGCACTGAATAAATCAAAGTTCATCTAATTTGCATAATTTCTGCACGAGAAAAAACCCATACTATATGTGATGTATTCCATGTTACTAAACATTCATACAAAAATTTATTCAAATCAGAACTTTCATACAGAAGTTCTGTACAAAAGACTGATTGCACTAATTTTGGTACAAAATGGCTGCTGGTGGCCATCTTGAAATTTGGACCACACCCAAAAACACTCGTTCTCATCCCACGGTGATAACAAAGGTACCCAAGACGTTTCGTGAAGATCGGTTCATAAATACAGACTCTAGCCCGAGCCGTATTGACATGTGTCCTTACTGTGTGTAAGTAGCACTGAAAAAATCAAAGTTCACCTAATTTGCATAATTTCTGCACAAGAAAAAAACCCGTATTATATGTGATGTATCCCATAGTACTAAACATTCACAGAAAAAATTATTGAAATCAGCGCTTTCATACACGAGAAAAAAACCCGTATTATATGTGATGTATCCCATGGTACTAAACATTCACACAAAAAATTATTCAAATCAGCGCTTTCATATGGAAGTTCTGTGCAAAAATCTGATTGCACCAAATTTTGTACAAAATGGCTGCCATCGGCCATCTTGAATTTCGGACCGGACCCAAAAACACTCGTTCTCGTCCCACGGTGATAACAAAGGTACCCAAGGAGTTTCTTAAAGATCGGTTCATAAATACGGCCTCCAGCCCGAGCCGTATTGGCATTTGCACTTATAGTGCTGAAAGTAACACCAAAAAACATCAAAGTTAGTCTAATTTGCATAATTTATGCACGAGAAAAAACCCCGTATTATATGTGATGTATCCCATGGTACTAAACATTCATACAAAAAATTATTAAAATCAGAGCTTTCATATGGAAGTTCTGTACAAAAAACAGATTTATGCATCGTCGGTACAAAATGGTGGCTGGCAGCCATCTTAAATTTCGGACCGCACCCAAAAACACTCGTTCTCGTCCCACGGTCATAACAAAGGTACCCAAGAAGTTTCGTAAAGATCGGTTCATAAATACGATCTCTAGCCCAGACCGTATCCAATTGTTGACAGACAGACAGACGATGGGCCATGGCATAAGCTCAAATTTGGCTTCGCCATAGTTGAGCTAAAAATCATATGGATACGTCAAGAATCTGAACATCGTGGTGGCCTGACCTGGATGAAACACAGATTCTATCTCTTGTCTGGATAGCAAGAGTTTTATATTACTGAATAGATGCATGATGCCATTATTGGCTAGAGTAACCGTGTCGTCGACGGCATAGTCGGTCTCATCTTCCTTGGTGAGACGTCCCTGCACCACTATGTAACTATCGCTAGGATGAACAAATAGATCTTGGGTTTCGACGTTGATTCTTATCTCTCCCGCATTGTTCAAACTCGTTCCGGTTATCGGTTCATATTCGTGAACCTCGTATTCTTGAATACTTTCATCTTTCACTATGCTTTGTGCGATATGTAGTATATTTGCCATTTTTGAAGGTTTTTTTTGTTTCTTGTTTATTAATTAGCTTGCTTTTTTTATCTAAAAATAGTTTTAATTATTTTTTTATTATTATTATTTTTTCTCTCCTTTATATATATATGTGTAAACAAGAAAATGTTAAAGAGAGTAAATAAAAAAAATTTGTTTTATTAAAACTTCGTCTTCTGCAATTGTTGTTCGTAAAACTTTCCGATGATCTCTTTGCCATCTAAAGCTTCGATTTCGTAACTCACCGGATAGGTGTGAAATATTCTGATTATCACGAAGATTTCCGAGGTCCATCGAGGAGTGTAACCCTTTTCGAAGTGCTTCTTATAAGCGTAGATTTCACTCATTCGCCGACCCCAAATTTCGGCGCTCTAGACTTCTTCCTGATCTTAGATCTCTCGGGATATAGATTCTCGTAGACCCGTTTTTCGTTTCGAGGATCGCTAGCTTCCGCAGGAGTCATCTTGATTGATCTGTGTTGCGTGTTGTTATAATCCTCAACCAGACCGTTCAGAGCATGTATGTATTTCTTGGTCGAATTTGCCGTGAAGTATCTGTGCATCTTTTCCTTCATCGTTTGATTCCAACGTTCCACGACTCTGGTTTTCTCTTTGATTTCGATCGAGTAGAGGTTGACCAATCGACGAACGTCCTTGTTGTAGAATTCCTTCCCTTTATCCACCCATAATTTATTGGGTTTTCGAGAAGACGAGTCGAACACACTCTTCACAGCCTCGGCGACGCAAGGTCCCGATTTATTCTTCAAAGCTCTGATCCAACCGTATTTGGAAAACACGTCAATGACCGTCAATAAATATTTGACACCCTCTTTCCTCCTCGAAAACGATCTCATGTCGACCAAGTCGGCAGACCAATGTCATCCAAACCCTTCACGAACACCCTTCTCTTTCGAAATTTATGCATGATGGGTTTGTGTAACTCCTCGGCCAATTCGCTCGTCAATAATCATTTCGTCTTCTTTTCTGAAGCACTTTTTTTTAACGCACCATCCGAATCAACGTTTCGCACCGATCAGATTGCCGACCAGCGAACGTTCTATCTTCTCTCTCCAGGTCGGATTCGATATGCCTCTCAATTTCGCCAGCATGTTTTTATCGCAGACGTCGTTGCGAGTCTTGGTGTCGTGATCATACGCGGCCGCGTGCACCCTATTCATGGGTTTGCTCCAAGATTTAGGAGTCAGATCAGCGTTGAGTCTCTTGTTCAATTTCATTCCGGGGCCCGTGAAACTGTGACCCGGAAGATGCATTTCAAAAGGTAGATTATTGATCATTTTATTCACAATGCCTTTGCCTCTGCTCGTTTTTTTTTTTTTGGACGAATCGAGTCTTGATCAAACCACAGACATCGTAAAATCCGCGAAGCATCTGTCTGTCGTTTTTAGTTCGTACTTCTCGAGAAATACATTTTTGAGAGTTATTTAAATTAATTTCGTATTTATTTTTTATTTTATATATAAATTTAATATTTTCTTTTTTAAAAATTCTGTTCTTATTATATATATATATTTATTTTTTTTTTATTCATTCTCTTGAGTTCTATCAACTTACCAAATTCCTCCCCGGCCTCTTTCCTCCCCCTTTCCATGAGAGAATCCTTCATCTCTTCCTTGATGATCTGACGAGTCTTAATTCTCATGGCTTCTTTCATAGCATCGTATTTTGTTTTCTCGCCCAATATCATGAAGTATTCTCCGTCCGATATTCTACCATCTTTCAACGCCATCGAGATCATTTCAGATATCGTGTCGATCTTAGAGTTGGCCAAGATGCGAATGTTTTCGTGTTTCCTAGCCTTCAGATATAATTTCCTACTCAAAAATTTTCTGAGCGTGCTAAACAATCCGGCGGTGAGAGCCACTCCTTCTATGGTCAACACGAGCGGAATGCCAACCGCGGTTGACAACAATCCGATGCCAGCCGCATATAAACCCATGGCAATCATGATGAGTGTCGTGTCGACCGCGGTGACGAATTTCATGAGACACGAATACTTCTTCTTGAGAGAACGATGAAAATCTCTCTCTCGAGTCAGATACAATTGGATTCTACTGATTTGATTAATGTGATACCTCTCTCCTCTTTCTTTTTCTTCTGGCGACGACGCCATTGGCAAAACGTTGTTCGGTTTCTCCTCCTCGTCGTCATCTAACATCAGATACAATTTATTTCTTGTTCTCATTTTTATGTTTTTTCTTTCTAATATTAGATAAAAATTTATGTGTGTATTTATTTTTTTATTTTCTATTCTCCTTATTTATATCAACGAGAAAACTTAGACGTATGCTTCCTCCAGCAATAATTTCAAGACGCATCCCTTGTCTTCTAAAGTCAGACTTCTATGCGCCAATTTCATTTCTTCCAAACCGGTGGTCTTATCTTGTCCTCTACAGAAGACTAATCTCTTCCAAAACTTGATCACGTCGTCGATTCGAATGCCGGTTCGAAATACTTGAGGACCATATCCTCCCTTTCCATCGTCAGACACGAATGATCCTCGTGATCGAAGTCTAGATGATCCCGACACCCGATGCATCATTCTAACAAGAGGCGACCTAGTTGATAGTTCACGCAGAATGCGTAGGCTCTCATCAGCATTTTTAAATGAAACCTTGCTCTCAAAATCTGGGAATCGTTCATGATTTAAGTATATTTTATTATCTATTTCGATTCGATATTTATTTTTTTTCAATAACTATTTATTTATATATTTTTTTTTCTCTGCTATATATATCAATCACTTTTATATTTCCTCTCGACAAAACCGATTCTATTACAATTCACCTCACAAAACTTGCGAGGTGAATCGGCAAATTGTTTTCGCTGATTGGATCGCACCCTCGACCGTCCAGACCACGATCGCAAATGCGGTGGTCCAGAACTCTCAAACTGCATTTTTTGATGTACCGGAAGCCAAAATCGGTTTGGAAAATTTTTTAAAAAAAATCCTTGATGAGTAACTACACTTTACACTCACTTTTCATAGTTGGCGAACGTCGAGAAAAGATTTTGAGATCGATTTTCCTGGTCTAGAACTCTCAATCGTTTTTCGCCGATCAGATCGCACCCTCAACCGTCTAAAACGCGATCGCAAACGTCGATGGTCCAGAACTCTCAAAACGCATTTTTGATGCTGGTCTAGAACTCTCATAGCGTTTTTTGCCTGCATTCACCAACGATAGATCGAAGACTGATCCGCGATGGGAACATCGACGACTTGAAATTTACATTTTCTTCGAATTTCATACATTTTGTCACTTCCGAGTGATGTGTCAAATTTCACTCATTCGCCAACGGCTGTTTGAACAGTCAAAAGTGCGATCCGATCGGTCAAAAAATAACCAAGAGTTCTAGACCACCATGCAAAAACGACATTTTTTGCACTCTGTACACGACTTAACACTGAACTCTTATGGCGGTACACGTACATGTACGTGTACGTACAGTTTTTCGGAAAAGTGGTCTAGAACTCTCATTTACCACCTACTTGTGCCAAACAAATGCTCAAGCTGAGAACTTTGAGCAATTCACACTCTCCTAACATCAAATCAAATCTTATGCAGGAATGATCAATTTTTGATGTTTCATCATTTTGTAACTATGAATAATGGAATGAACCCAAGAAAACGATTTTACATGATGCGATTTTCTTGAAGTGCATTTCGAGAATTTTTTTTATTACGATAAGTAAATGTACTACAGAAATCTCGTACCGATTGACATTATGCATACTTATGAAGCTCGATATTGCATAAACTGTAGTTGTAAATAGTAAC
The DNA here is from genome assembly GCA_031216915.1 of Pictodentalium vernedei. NCBI lineage: Eukaryota > Metazoa > Mollusca > Scaphopoda > Dentaliida > Dentaliidae > Pictodentalium > Pictodentalium vernedei. The sequence goes on along the minus strand of CM062297.1, from coordinate 666,264,560 downwards.
AGTTGGGATTTTTGCCGATTTGAAACAGAGTTGGAATTTTTGGAAGTAAAAGAGACATCAGCACCACCAAAGAAGCTCTAAAATTTAGATAAATGGAATTTCCACCCCCCCCCCCCCCCCGCCCCCTCTTGTCGCCACGTCCCTGAATTTGTCTCATTCATGTCTTAGCTGACAGCCATTTCACTCGACTTATTTTTTTCACATCTGATGACTTCCAGGAGCATTGCATATCTCACCAATTTCGACCACTAATTCTAACCAACCTAGGCGATCTTTTCAGAGGGAAGCTCTTTTGTCATTTTTAATAGAAGTTCAAGCCTAATGTGGGATATTTGCTGGGAGTTTTTCAAGGGATTTGGGGTAATAGTCATTGCAATATGCACACATGTACAAGGTGACACTTCCTTTTTGCATCAATCTTCCTCTCTCTAACCCACTTTAATTTTCCTCCAGGCAACTTGATCCAGGTGAGCAATTTTAGGTTCATTTGAGCCTATGCTTATGAATAGCACTTGAATGTTTAGACTGCTGCTTTAGGTATACGGTTAAGGAAAGTACTTTTTATTATGGCAGATATTCATCTCACAAGAAATTTGAGATCAGCTATGGACAAGGTGTTACTGATAAACCATTACTGGGTATAACCATAGGGAAGCAGTTGGAAAAGAAAGCTGATGAACATCCCGATAAAGAGGCAGCAGTATTCAGTAAAGAAAAACGAAGATTCACCTTTGCTCAACTTTTAGATCAAGTATGTAACTGTTATTTTGATTTTTGCAGCTCTAAAAGCATTTACAACAGGCTATTAATTCATTGAAAATAGAATATGTTTTCATTTTAGCTCAACTTTGACGTAGTCAAATTTGATGTTTTGTCATGGCCCGTCGTCCGTTTTGTACCGAAGTTAGGTACAATCAGTTTTTTGTACAGAACTTCTATATGAAGCTTCTGGTTTGAATAAATTTTTGAATGAATGTTTAGTAACATGGAATACATCACATTTAATACGGGTTTTTTTCTCGTGCAGAAATTATGCAAATTAGATGAACTTTGATTTATTCAGTGCAACTTATACACAGTAAGTGCACATGTCAATACGGCTCGGGATAGAGGCTGTATTTATGAACCGACTTCACAAAACTTCTTGGGTACCTTTGTTATCTATTAGGACGAGAACGAGTGTTTCTGGGTGCAGTCCAAAATTCAAGATGGCTGCCAGTGGCCATTTTGTACCGAAATTAGGTGCAATTAGTTGTTTTGTATAGAACTTCTGTATGAAGGTTCTGATTTGAATAAATTTGTGTATGAATGTTTAGTAACATGGAATACATCACATTTAATACGGGTTTTTTTCTCGTGCAGAAATTATGCAAATTAGATGAACTTTGATTTATTCAGTGCAACTTATACACAGTAAGTGCACATGTCAGTACGGCTCGGGCTAGAGGCTGTATTTATGAACTTTTTTTAGTGCCAAAATCTTCTTGGTTACCTTTGTTATCACCTTGGGACGAGCGCGAGGTTTTTGGGTGCGGTCCAAAATTCAAGTTGGCTGCCGGCGGCCATTTTATACCGAAATTAGGTGCAATTAGTTTTTTTGTATAGAACTTCTGTATGAAGGTTCTGATTTGAATAAATTTGTGTATGAATGTTTAGTAACATGGAATACGTCACATATAATAAGGGTTTTTTTCTCGCGCTTAAATTATGCAAATTTGATGAACTTTGATTTTTTCAGTGCTACTTATACCTTTACCTGTACATTTGTTACAGGATACGGTCAGTATTTATGTACAGACCTTTACAATACTTTACATGTACCTTTGTTATCAGGTCATTACCTAGATGTGTGTCATTGCTGTGTCACATACTATACATGCACATGTCTTACACAAGTTGAGCTACAGTGTCATTGATACTTTCATTTGGAATTCACTAAAAAAATCCCAATGAGCTGAGTTTGATTAAGACTGGCTGTTTTTTGCCATTACATGGAGTAAAGAGTTGATATAGATGAGATTTACACTGAGACTGTACAGTGCACATGGTTAGTTACTAGACCCCGAAGCCATGAAAATTCATTTTCATGGCTGGCTGAAGGAAAATATGGCTGGCTAGCCGGCTCAGCCGGCTAAGGTTTTATGTTCGCGGCTGACGGCTCAATACGGCTCAGCTGACTGAGTGGTGTTACAGATCCGCCTATGATGAAGTGTAAAGCTCGTCACGCTACTAACAGGCTAATAACAACATAATATCGCGCTAAAGTTCTTTATTGTTAAAATTTTAAGGAATAAAAGCGTCCCTAAACACATTTTACAACAGAAACTCACTGGTTACTGATTAGGCTTTGACGAACACTCTTCTTTAAGCCAGATTATTGTCTTATTATTGTCACATTGCTATAGTTATCTGGCAATAATAAATCAATATTCTGGTGCTATTGACACGCTGTTGTTGCCTAAGTGTACAATTATATACTATAAAAATGTTTTTTGGTTATTGTGTTCTATGAAATAGACCCGGTTCCAAAATCTTAAGTTTCTAATTTCTTTGACTGGCATTAGTAACAACTCAGCCATGTGCGGTGAGTTATAGTACGTTCCAATGTTGATCTTTTTGTGAATACCGGCAACGAAGTTGGTGACTACACAATGGCAGTAGTATGAGACCCTTGACGTTGTCCCAAAATAGGTATGAGAACCCTGCCGTAGATAGGAAAACTCAATACCCTCTTCCTCTCTTAGTGCCGCGGAAAAGCATAAATCGTGTACTTGTATCACAGATTAGTAGACCAAAACAAAACTCAAACGCGGAGGAAATGCACAAGCACATATCTTACTCGGGAAGATTTCTACTTCTAGGAATTAGGGCTAGGTAGTCAGCAGTAACACATTTAGGCATTGTTCTAACATTCATTTAATGAAAATTTGACAATTTACACGGCTTAGCCGGCGCAAACTTTCGTGGCGGCTGATTTATAATACGGCTGGCTGACGAAAAAATGTGGCTGGCTGCGGCTGACAAAAATATGGCTGGCGGCGGCGGCGGCTCATGGCGGCGGCTTCGGGGTCTATTAGTTACTCAGTTAAAATGATTTTTTTTTATAACCAGAAATTGTGACTAGCCCTATATGCAATGCACAAGGTTAGTCACATTTTCTGGTTATAACTAATTGGTAACTGCCATATCCCATGCTACATGAGAATATACACTGACTAAGGCTGTAAAAATGCAGAGGGTTAGTTGGTTACATGTTGTTAAACAGGGTAGGGTTCAAAATTCAGGGAACTATTGGAAATGCTCATGCTGGATTGTAGAAATTTTTTTAAAGTGAATTCCAAAGATGAAAACATATTCGTTTTTTAATTAAGAGCTTGTTTTACACTCTAAATGTGATGTGAGCAAACTGAGTATTGCGATAAAAAACAATTTCCTATGCCTAGTGGCATAGATCCTTGTTATCCTCCTCCCCTAAGGAATTGCAAAGCTGACTGATTAGGAGGGTATAAACCTGATTTGTCGCTATTGTAAAGTCCCAATTGAATAATATCAAGGCATGTCTCGTCAAAGGCACGCCTTGATGATGTAATTGGAATAGTCGATATTATAGTTAAAAAAAACTCAAGACTTCTTGGAAATGTATTAGTGAATAAAAAAAAATACACATGTAGTTGTTGTGACACAACTTATACAATTCCAATACTCCCAATTGATCATGTCAGGCCAACAACAGCCCCAAGTTGGGTACTACAAACCTCCATTTGTAAGACCGACTGTGTCTGACACAAGTCCTAGTCTTTTAACCCCTAGCACTCTGGTAGTGCAGCAGACTTTTCTCCAATCTCTCTGAATCACTCTGTTTTGCCCTTGTTTAACTCTCAGAAGACGGGAGTCGAGTTTTCTTGCCTCTGACGTAATACGGCAGGTAATCTGACTGTGACGGTTCAGCTATCTCTGGGCTGGGGGAGAATTAAACACTGAGCAGGTGCTTCTAGTCAAGTGTCGTCTGCCTGAATAGGCAGACGGCACTTGGCTAGAAGCACCTGCTTACTCGCGGTATGTCATGTTCAATAAATTTATTCTGATTCCCCGGCTTCTAAGAGTTAACTATGAATATAACCAATTACACCTTGTTTGACAGAGCTCACTGAGCCCTCCCAAACAAGGTATATTTAGTTAAAGGTCAAACTGCATTATGGGAAAGATTTGCTGCTTAAACCTTTGCCATTTCGACATCAGAGTGCAGAGGTTTAAGAAAGTACGTGGTTACTAACAAGAGATATGATATTTTAAGACTCCAATCTTGATGAAAATGTTCCGACTGCAAAATTATAGGAAGATGTCAAATCTCCCTACTCCCATTGGAGCCGAAGTTTTGGTGCTGCAAATTTTTCTCTATGATGCTGCTGGTGGGAATTTGGCCAGTACAGAACTGAATTAGTTTGGTTCGTGGTTTCATTATGGAAGGGGTTTGCTGTTCTGTGCTACTAAATAACGAAAACAAACGAAAACTAACGAAAAGAAGTAAAAATAAATGGCAAAATATAGGCTAATAAAAGTTTATAAGGGGTAGAAGGCGTGTGTACGGGTATGTTTTACTCATGTGTGAAATATTATCCACTTTTGATGAGTATTTTGGTCATTAAGAGGATTTAAAATGTGTTGCGTGGCGCAGAACTTGTGTTTGTTAATAAGTCGCAGTTGGCAAAATCCACGTCAAATCAAGCGTGTTGTAAGTCGGGCGTATCCAGAGGAACCAATAAACATTCGGCATATTCGAAACATGGGGTATTTTAAAAGGTACAAAAATAGGCATGAGAGTGAGCATCGTCGGAACACCGCCGATGATTTGATTGCAATGATCAACAAGCCTTTGGAAAGTTCATTTATTAAGGAGTTTGTGTCTTCAGATCCATCCAAACCACCTTCAGTTATTTTGCACACGGACGAGCAAATTTCTCTTTTAAAGTCCGCAATCAGTAGTGGGTGTGTTATAGAAATTGACAGGACTTTCAACTTGGGAGCTTGTTAGGTCACTACGATTTGCTTCAAAAACACGAACACTGTAAGGAAATCAAATTCAAAGGAAGTTCCAGTTCTGTTGGGCCTTCTGTATCTGCAATGGGATGGTGCGTTTCAAACGTACCATCACTTTTTTCGTACTTGAACAACAAGCTTATTGACATTCCTCAGAGCAAAATAGTATTTGGAACAGACGACGAAGCTGCTCTAGTGAATGCCACCACGGCTTGCTTTCCAAGTTCCACGCACACATTGTGCACACGGCATCTTAGGGAAACCCTAATCCGAAACCTTATTAAAACAGACAATCAGGAAACTTTCAACAAAATTGTTGGCAAAATCTTTTGTAGCAAGGCAGACCTAATCACAGCAGAAAATTAAAATAAAATAGTGTACGATGACGTTGAGAGGGGCATTACAGACAAATTCAACAGAAGCTACCTTTCAACATTCATGGCCAAACTACGAGGAAAAGTATTGAGTGCTCGAAAACACAATCCCATCATACCGAAATCATGGACAAACAACAATTGTGAAAGCATAAACAATATTATAAAGTTGAAAAACAATTGGCAAGTGCTCAAATTGACCGACCTTACTGACAATTTACGGGACATGGTGACGGATCAGTTACGAGATATTCGTGGTTGTGGAGATTTTAACTTGGCCGTCCATGCAGTCGCCTTGAAAGTCAAGCAAGAAACTTGGACAAACATGACAGCCGAGCAACGAGACAGGCGAATGAAAAGACTTCTAAACCACGTCATTCACTCAAGAAACTTCCAGACATCGACGGACGGACGATTAACTATTCCCAAAACTGCCAGCACTGCCAAGAAACCCGGACAACAGAAAAGAATCAAATCTTGTAAAACCAAACCAACTATAACGAAAGCAAAAGAATGCAGAAAAACAAAACAAAACTGAAATGACTGAAAGAAAAGAAACAGAATGAAAAACAAACAAAAAAAAGAAGAAAAAAGAGAAGAAAAGAAGTCTGACAGGAGAAGGGCCATTTTGCGAGTGGAAATTATTCACTTAACAAGAGTATTCAGTTAACTCATATGTGGTCACTTCTCCCTCATATGTGGTCACTTCTCCGTATTCTGGGGAAAACTGAACATTTCTTCTATTATTATATCTTGTTTGAGTTGGACAGAGCCCGCAGATTAAATGCCTGTATTAAATGCATGTAGTTGTCTCAACTGCAGTTAATAATTGGTGTTTGTAGATATAAGACAGTCTAATCCAATGACGGGCAACTTCCCAACTATGAGTTGACCTAAGGCAGGAAAGGACTGCGTCCATATTAAATGAATAATTAAAGCACAGGTACATTTTCTTCTGTCTTCATGGTTTGTGTAGGCCTATGAATGGTTCTCTTTTGGTATATGCAGGCATACGCCGGTCTAATCCGATGACGGGCAACTTCCCATATTATTTATTTATTTATTGGTGTTTAAGGTCACATACTTATGCACAATGGCTAATCATGACTGTGACAGTTTTACGGGTGGAGGAAGCCGGAGTACCCGGAGAGAACCACCGTGCAACGACGAGCAGCTGCCAGCTCCCCAACATCGTAACTCCGCACTGCAGCTTCAGGCAGGGTTAGATTGGTTGAAGACATGCGCACCATCGACGTGCAGTACACCTTATTACACGGCGTCATCGTGCCCCCGTGTGGACAATCGGGGTTAAGTGCCTTGCCCAATGACACAACGCGGGAGTCCGAATCCATCGCTCAGACGGTCACCCACCCGAGGACTAACCGGGTTCCACGTTGCGTAACTTCGGTGATCTGACGAGAACCGGTTACCACAACGCCACCGCGCCACCTGGGCAACTTCACAACAATGGGGCGGCCTGAGACAGGGAAAGACTGCAGCTGCACAGAATGAATAATTAAAGAACAGGTAAATTTCTTCAAGTTCTGTAAAAGCACCAGAATTATTAACCGAGGAGTGTGCAAACGAAAAAAATGAAAACATAAAGGACAATTTTATACCAGCCATGTTAAACTTGTGTTGACATGCCGGTCCAAGGCCAGGGTAAATTGGTGATCGGAATTGCCATGAAAATAGTATTAGCATAATCTATTTTTACCCGAGGGTTTCGAGGTTGTTGCAAGGAGTTGTGTTTTGATGGATTTGGATACAGATCAAAACATAAATCTGAACCGTTCCACAACATCGGTACTAGTACGTTTGTTGCGAAATTCGGGCCCAAGTGAAACTTACGATCACAAAGTGATGACCGTTTCTGTAAAATAAATAAAATACGTCGGAAAATAACTGTTGAGGCTTTCTAAATAAAATTTTGAAGTTCACCCTGACAAATTTTGTAACAGCTTTAGAAACATTGTGCACGAAAGCAGACTTGTGATTTAATAATGTTTTTCTGCCGAAAATTCCTTTTCGATGAAAATTCTTTAGTAGAGTCGAAGTTTATCGCCGATTGGGGTGGGGATAAACCCCATATTTTTCAATATATGGGATTTATCCCCACCCCATTCGGCGATAAAACACCGATTTCAACAGGTTTCTGATTGAAGACCAAAACACTGATTTCAACAGATTTCTGATTGAAGAACCAAATTATGTACCGTTTTTAGTTAGTTAGTTATTGGTGTTTAAAGCCACATATTTATGCACAATGGCTAATCATGACCACGACATTTTTACGGATGGAGGAAGCCGGATTACCCGGAGAGAACCATCGAACAATGGCAAGCAACTCTCAGCTCCACAACATGGTAACTCCACACAAGCAGGGTTATAACATTGGTTGAAGACAGGTGCTCCATCCACGAGGAGCAGTAGGCCTTAGTACACAACGCCACCATGCCCCAACGTGGGCAATGGGGTGAAGTGTCTTGCCCAATGACACAACCCGGTTGCCGTAGGTGGGGTTCGAACAGAGTACCTCTCGGCTTGCAGCCTGCACCCTACCAACTAAGCCACCGCGCCCAGATGTAACGTTTTTTGCATCCAACGCGGATTACTTATCGAAAAATCAAGCTCTAAAGTATGTTGCTGTCAGAATACCGGCTTTTACTTCCATTTCGCCAAATTTACCAACATGAAACCTAAAACACCCCCCCCCCCCCCCCACCTCCACCACTTGAAGTCCACTCCGGCACTGTCCTGCCCTTGAACTGCGTAGAATATAATTAAGTCAAGCGAATCGCATTGAAATCAAGTTTGGGGAAATGGGCTAACCAGCTTTGGTTTATCGCATATATGTGTCTTGCAAGGAAACAGATTCAAGAGAGTATGGGGTTGAGATAGCTGGCGGCAGATTCTCGATCTGGCATCACTGACTGTGTACACGATGCTCACAAAAATGCACTCCACCTCTCCAAGTGACATATAGACACACGTTCCAAGTTTTCTCTGCCAGTGAATTTATAGCCCATACGCTTTGAAGTCTGGGCAGAGCATATAACTTGAACTAAATTTTAAAAGATTAACATGGCTATTCAGGACGTGTCATGTTTCGACCCCCTCCACTCCCCCACCCGTCCGAACCAGTTCAATAACATTGAACTTGGACTTCGCCAAAGTAATTCGCGTTCGTTTTTTGGCTCACCAACGTTAGTTGTGTGAGCCTATGGCATAGCCCTCATGTCGGCGTCGGCGTCAGCGTCAGCGTCGGCGTCGGCGTCAGCGTCGGCGTCGGCGTCCGCTCTCAAATATTTTGAACTTTTGTGTACAGGTTTTGATTTTTTGGCTTTTCAAATTTTTTTTTACTTTCAGCATATTGCTATAGTGGTTCACTATAACATTTAACTCTTTTCCAGGGTATTTTGTCGTAATTTTAACCCTTTGAATCAAATTTTAGACTTATTTTGATGTTTGCGTGCAGGTTTTGATGTTTTTTTTTTCCTTTCTTTCAAGTGGAGATTTACCTTGCAGCATATGTCCATGCTTTCTATTGTATGTAAACATGCATCTTAGGGCTATGTTTGTATTATTTAACCCTTTTCCTGCTGAATTACTTCAATTTTGGACTTTTATGTACAGCTTTCGGACTTAGGCTTACAGCTTCTTACTTTTATGTACAGGTTGTGATAAAAAAAAACAATTTCAAGTGAGGTTGACCTCACTGCATATTGCAGTGGTGGTTATTATAACATTGATATCTTTCCAGTGCATTTTTAAAAATTTTTTAACCCCTTGAATAGATTTTTAGACTTATTTTGACGTTTGCGTGCAGGTTTTCATGGGGTTTTTTTTTTCCTTTCTTCCAAGTGTAGAGTTTCTGCGTATTGCTATGGTGGTTCACTATAACATTTAACTCTTTTCCAGGGTATTTTGTCTTAATTTTAACCCTTTGAAACAAATTTTAGACTTATTTTGATGTTTGCGTGCAGGTTTTGATGTTTTTTCTTTCCTTTCTTTCAAGTGGAGATTTACCTTGCAGCATATGTCCATGCTTTCTATTGTATGTAAACATGCATCTTTGTTTGTATTATTTAACCCTTTTCCTGCTGAATTACTTCAATTTTGGACTTTTATGTACAGCTTTTGGACTTAGGCTTACAGCTTCTTACTTTTATGTACAGGTTGTGATTAAAAAAAACAATTTCAAGTGAGGTTGACCTCACTGCATATTGCAGTGGTGGTTATTATAACATTGATATCTTTCCAGTGCATTTTTAAAAAATTTTTAACCCTTTGAATAGATTTTTAGACTTATTTTGACGTTTGCGTGCAGGTTTTCATGTATTTTTTTTCCTTTCTTCCAAGTGTAGATTTACCTTGTAGTATATGCTTTCTATTGTATGTAAACATGCATCTTAGGGCTACGTTGTATTCTTTAACCCTTTTCCTGCTTAATTATTTCAATTTTGGACTTTTTTTGTTTACAGGTTTGGATTTTTGTGCTTTTAAAAAAATGTTTTTCTTCTTTGCATATTGCTGTGGGGGTTCACGATAACATTTAACTCTTTTCCAGGGTATTTTGTCTTAATTTTAACCCTTGGAATCAAATTTTGGACTTATTTTGACGTTTGTGTGCACGTTTTGATGTTTTTTTACTTTTATGTGCAGGTTTTGAGGTTTGTCTTTCTTTTCTTCCAAGTGGTGACTTACCTTGTAGCATATTGCCATGGTTCCTATTTTATGTTAGGGTGCTTCTTGGGGCTATTATTATATTATTTAACCCTTTAAGCTGCTTATTTACTTTAAGTTTGGACTTTTGTGTGCAGGTTTTGTACTTTTGTGTGCAGGTTTTGATATTTTTTTTAAGTGGAGTTTTACCTCTCTGGCATATTGCCATGGTGGTTACTGTAACATTTTCAGGGTATTTTTCTAAATTTTAACCCTTTGAAACAAATGTGATACTTTTATGTGCAGGTTTTGAGGTTTGTCTTTCTTTTCTTCCAAGTGGATATTTTTCAAGTAGACTTTCACCTTACTGGCATATTGCCATTGTGGTTACTGTGACAGGGTATTTTTCTCAATTTTAACCCCTAGAAACAAATGTGATACTTTTTTTTACTTTTATGTGCAGGTTTTGAGGTTTGTCTTTCTTTTCTTGCAAGTGGTGACTTACCTTGTAGCATATTGCCATGGTTCCTATTTTATGTTAGGATGCTTCTTGGGCTATTTTTATATTATTTAACCCTTTAGCTGCTTATTTACTTTAATTTTGTTCTTTTCTTTGCAGGTTTTGTACTTTTGTGTGCAGGTTTTGATATTTTTTTAAGTGGAGTTTTATCTCACTGGCATATTGCCATGCTGGTTATTGTAATATTTTCAGGGTATTTTTCTAAATTTTAACCCTTTGAAACAAATGTGATACTTTTTTTACTTTTATGTGCAGGTTTTGAGGTTTGTCTTTCTTTTTTTCAAAGTGGAGACTTACCTTGTAGCATATTGCCATGGTTCCTATTTTATGTTAGCATGCTTCTTAGGGGTTATTATTATATTATTTAACCCTTTAACTGCTTATTTTCTTTAATTTTGGACTTTTGTGTGCAAGTTTTGAACTTTTTTTTTTTACTCCAGCCACCCCTTTGCATTGGCCACCTGTTGGTGAGCCACGGGGTACTGATACCCCCCCCTAGTTACATATGTTTTGGGTCGTCGGCTTTTAATACCATTCAAATAATCGTTAGAAAAAAAAATTGTAAAATACTTCGCGATGGTAGGTTAATTTTAGGCTTGTAAAACTTACCGTAAGTAGTTTTCAATGTGCGTGGATTATCTCTCTTCCACATTACTAAGAGGAAAAGTTACAACGTCTCAGTTATAGCTCAAAGTTTTAACTTTACAAACAAAATCTTCAAATATGAAGAAAAAAAGAATATATAAATCGAAGGCAAAGTCACAGAGCGGAGGCAGGGGGTGAGATATTCCGTCATGATCTGCGTGTATCTTTTCATCTTCCACCAATCTTGGGAGCCAGAAATAAGCTTTTTAAAAGCAAATGTTTTTTTATATTTAGAGAGGGGAGGGGAAACACACGAGATTTTATCCTATCGGGTGGGGGTGAAATGTAGGGAGAAAGTTAAACGGCTACACCAGAACTAACACATATCATTAATTAACGGGAGGTCATTTGAATTTGTTCCAAGAACCATGCGCGCATGAGACGAGGGGGGGGGGGGCGGTTGCCACCCCTCTTGGTCACAGGGAATTCAGCTATAATCATTGTTACATGTATGTCGTAAAAACGTCACGTTTCTCGATGACGTGCGCGTTCGTTGTCGCGGGAGTGGGGCTCCCCCCCCCCCCCCCAAAAAAATAATAAAATCAACGTCTAGAAATTTCGAATCACCATTTGACTAACAGCTGGAACCTTCACATACTATGGTAGAAATCGTGAAATACCTCTTGGAATGCAACGCAAACAGACAACATTACATCCTGTGCAGGAGGTGAGAAGTAAATTCAAGAGGGGCAAAGTTTGGATCGGAGGTAGGGGTTGTCTAAAACAACTGTTTTTTTCAGCCTAGTATCTATATTTTTTTATTTTCAACCCCATCTCCTTCTCTAGTCTAAGCTGAGTTTTAAAAGTTATTTCAAATTGAGCACCTGTCTTTCTCAAATTTGTTCAATCTGCGCCAAATTTCATCCACTATGCCTGAAACGAGCAGATGAGGAGGCAAATATTCTAATCTATTTTACTAGTATACCATCAACTCACAGTGGATAAGTCGTCATAAGTCGAAAATACAGAAACCGAAAGTTGGAACTCGCGAGGCGGAGAATATTTTGCTCCACCCAATGGGAGTGGTCTGTTTGAGTGGGTTCAGGGGGCGGCCAGAGGCGCCCCCCCCCCCAAAAAAAAAAAAATAATAGGTGAAACGGTAAAACAATTGAGAGAAGAAAAGGAAGTATGCCAAAAAAGAAGGAGGACTGTTTTTATATGGGCCTACGAGCCTCATCGTTCAGACGCCGAACACCGACATTTTCTGTCCGATGCCGATTGGATTCGCGGCAGCAAATTCAGTTTCGTACGCAACCGCACACATGTGCTGATGTCAATGAGTTCCCAAATCAGTTTTCTCTCTGACAAACGCTTCCGGTAAAAATAACACATCGGACCCCAGATCTATTGCCGCAACTGCAAACATGTGCGCTTAGCTTCACTTACAAGCCACACGGAACGCGCTGCGTGACGCAGACCAATATGCCCAGGTTTTGAATTTGAATTCGAGAGTGAAACAAAGTTACAGGTATCACGGAACAAAATATTTTCCCACATGCGACAATAGTAACGTTCAGGCGAAAAAATATGATGCACCACTTCAATTTTGCCATTCAAATATCTTTGTCAAGTATAACCCTTCAGACAATTTTTTTCTCACCCGAGAACAGGGGTCATGCAACAAATAAGAGAGAAAAACTGACACGAAAGGAAGTACAGGTCACGTGCATTTTTCAGGCAATTCCCTACAAAAACACACAAACAGTAAATTGTATTTTTTAGGTCTAAGAGTCATCAAATCACCCTCTTTTTATCAGGCATATTCAACAATAGTGCAAGATGACAATAGAATGTTTCAAACCTTTATTGAAACAATATATTTTCCAAAGGCTGTTTATTTTTAGCGATTGTGTTGCGAAGTTGACCCACAGAAGTTAAGCAAGCTCGAAAGAAGAGCTATAGTTCTTCCATGGAAATTATAGAAATAACAGGACAGTTTTCTATTAGTTTGAATGGGACTCATATTATTGCTGTTAATTTTCCTCAGAGCCGATATTCGTAGAATTGGATAAACTAATAAGAAATACTCCGACTAACACTCGACCGACTGACCTACACTCAGTGGAAGAGCTGATCAGAGATAACGCCGGTAGTCGAGTTTTAGTTGATAAATATCACCGGCGGAAATCTCCGAATTGGTACTATTTGAACTGCCATAACTGTCATCAACCCATAAATCACGCTCCCAGAACAAACGGGCATCATATAATGCTAAAGTTGCAGAACTGTAAATTCTATCACACAATTCCCCCGGTCAACAGAACACCGGTGGAATGTGTTTGTGGAACAACCACTCGATAGATTGCATGCAGATTGCCGACAGTCTGCATGGCAGTACAAGCGTCTAACAATGGTGACTGCCACGTCACGGGAACTTTCCCTAACTATTCCACTGACTGGTAGTCGCGTGATCAGGTTAGGCATCAAAAATCTAGTGGATATAAGCACTGATTCCTGGATGTTTGGGAAGTTGTCTCTGGGCTCCCGACGAGCAAGTACCCACCTACAAGAAGTAAGATGGATGCCGCCACTGTTGCTATAAGGTATGAACTTTGACTGAACATTGTGAATTTTACTTTATACCAGAGAAAACGATTGGCAGTTGAGTTTTATTTGTTAATAAAAATCGTAGATAACTGGTAAACTGATCTTCGTTGTGCTGAACACGACTAGCTCGTGAGGTAACCAACCTGAACCCAGAATCTGGAGCCTGTGTCTGGTATCGTCTGGTAAGGAATCACAAAACGCCACGGGCTGATGGGACTTCGCGGTTGGTGGGGCTCCGTAGTTCTCTCAGTAATCACAACGCTTGGAGTCAGAATTTACGATCGCAGATCGATAGACTTTTTACTAAATTCCGTAACAATTCCGAGTGCAACCTTTCAAGGCGGGTAACTCTAATTCAAGGTGGGTAACTAATTCAAATTTTTAGTTCCCTGATACCTGTTGAGAGTATCTATATTTAATAATAGAGGTTCCTCATTCTTATAAAAAACCGATGTCAGATCCACTGTGTGCCGCGACAGATTAGGCGGCCGCGTGATGACAGCTATTGAGTCATCGGGAATTGAATGACTTGACGTGGACACTGCAGACTGAAGATTTTGCAGCGCTAAAGGCAAGGAAGATATCACACAAAAAGTCAATCATCAATGACTGATCATGTCCAGTCTTTTCGCCGGCCATCAAATCTGTCGTAATTTTTACGATACACATCACAATAATTTTGATGATATAATCAGCGTGATGGTATTACAACGTAAAACTCTACTCACAGTTGCGACAATTGGTTCTGTTGTATAGGCCAATATATGTTTAACAAGTATCATATGATAATAGAATTAATAGTGAAGTGTCATTTGGCATTTAGTTTGGGTTTCTGGATTTGTTGCATCACTGATGTTTCATGCTATGACAGTGAATGCATGTCTGATGGGATCGTATCCAGAAAATTTACCATATTATCAGTGTGCGCGCTTAAGCTTCAGGCGCCCCGGGGAAAAATAATTATCAAATTTATAATTAAGTGTTGGGAAGGTGGGGGACTGTCGTTGCACGTGTGATAGAAGTGATTGATATCTTGGGTGTTCGGTCACTTCGTCTTTATCAACAATTATAAAAAATATAAACTTCATCACGCAGGACGCTAATGTTAACTGTATTTCTGAAAGTCTACCTGCATGATTGTACTGTGCATTTATGTAACATCATCAGTACTAGATGTAGAGATCGTGCCACATGGGGGGGGGGGGGGGGGGGGGGGGGGGGGTAGGGGGGCTTAATGGGAAACCTAGGAAGGACATCATATTCACGTGACCCAGTTACGCCAAGTTAGTCACGTGACCCAGTTACGTCAAGTTTGGTTGATGTGCTAGCCCGCGTGAGCGGTCATCTTGTGGCGTCATTTCATAGTGATACGTGGTCTTAGTGCGCATGCGCAACTCGTGTTGTTAGGGTGATACGCTGTTCCGTCGGGCATTTTGTATACTGGCTTTCCTCAAATACCTAAATGAGTCGAAGAAAGTATGTTTGAGTCACTCGAACGAGCAATTGTTATATAGTTCATTTGCTCGATGGGATTCGAGTCGCTTGAGCAATGACTTTTCAGTAACTCTTCGGTGGATTTGTGGCTATAAGAATCATATAGGCTTTCGTTATACACACTGAAGATAACTCTGCATACATGTTATGGGAAACCAAGCACTGGTGATTATAAGACTTGGACGAGGGAACGAACTAGAACTAGTTTGGGCTAGACATACTGCTAGTGTTAGAGTAGTATCTGTAATAGGCACAAAAATAGGGTTCTTGGAAAATCTGGACAAGTACTTTAGTGTAATAGAACATACTCTCGATCCTATAGCACTACGTGCTACTACTAAAAACCCTAGATGGGGAGTACAAGTCCGTTACGGTTGTTTTGGGCGCATTTTGGTGATTTGGAGGGATTGTCGGCTTGTTTGTGGTAATTCTACAAAGTACAACTACTCTTATACAAAGGAACGTACCTGTTATTGAAAAAAGAAGGATTCGTGAGGAATCCATATCAAATAGTCGTTTTGGGTTGTTTGGTTAGATTGATGGGTCTTTCTGGGTAATCAGATTTACTCCTATTCAAACGAACAAACCCTCCGCACATCCCCCCCCCCCCCCCCGTCTTGGTGTAGGCCATTCAGGCTCATAGCAACCACTTGCTACATTAAAAACCAAGATGGCGGCCTCCATCAGACAAAAATGTCCGACAGAAGTACTATCACCCTAACAACACACGCTGCGCATGCGCACTAAGACCACGTGTCACTATGGAGATGACGTCACAAGACGGCCGCATCCGCGGGCTACCATGACAATTTAACATGAGTTAAATTGGGTCACATTACTGTGCCATCATTTCTTAGGTCCCCTCACTAGGTCCCCACAATGTGGCAAATAAGGCCAAGTAGCCGAAAGCTCCAGTTACTGATTGGTTTTATTATATAAAATGTCACACTCTCTACCTACCCACTGAAAAATGTTGCAGGCTGAATGGGAACATAGTTTATTTAGTGGCCAAAAAGCCCTCGGGGATTGAAATTTTTTTTCCAATTTTCCCGGGGATACTCCCCGCCGCCATCTATAATTCTATTAGCATCCCACCTTAGGTCTTGGGCATATATGACGTCCCTTGCTAAAGTATATCCAGAGGGGAGACACCACTGGACCCAGTGGAAGTAACACTGGTATGTAGAAATATTAGACAGTCGAGATAATAATTCATAGCTTAGGGTTTTTAAAAATTTCGTTATAATTAACTGCAGTAATGGTAGAAGTTCGTAGGGGTTTATCCAAACGATGTATCGAACTCAGAAATAGAGACAACCAAAGGTAAAAAAAAAACCGTTAGAGAAAGAGTCATGGGGATTGTAACTAAAATTGGCGAGAGTAGGTCAAAAGAAAAAGGTCTTTGTGTGGCCTGCGTGACAAAGAGAAGACAGGTTTTGAAGAGTACCTTGACAATGGCACCATTGTAAGGGGAGGGGTGGTCATTATTGGAGGGATTGTGAAGAATGGGGGTACAGAGTGTCTTCAAGCAGTTCGTCTCGGCAAGACATGACAAATTTGGAAAACTGGTGCGGCACGTATTAATAAAATAATTTACGTCACGACTACAATACATGTATATTTTATTTATTCACTAATTCACTAACGCGTTTTGAACAAGACTTGAGTTTTATTTTGAACCATCATCACGACGAACTGATATTCCAACTTCGTCAAAACACGCCTTCTGCAAAGGCAAGCCGTGAAAATTCAAATTTACCTGTTCTCAAATGGACGGTCCCAGTTACGTCACTTGTGCATTGTTGCAAAATGGACGCTCTTCCGAAAATACACACAAATTCCCATAGAGAATTAAAAAATTCGTTCATATAATTTTCGAGCGAGCTAAAATCACAGAAACGTAACGACGGCGAAGTTAAATTTATTACACGTAATCGGGAGCTGAAAACTAAAAGATATTTTCTTGATTTTGTATTATTCCAGAGTTTATTTACCATTGGGGGGTTATGGAAAGGACAATAGTAATAAATATATAAAATTCAATATTGACAGCGGTTCAATTATCCACTGTCGTTCCTTGTCCCCCCCCCCCCCCCCCATCCCTTTTAAACCTTTATTAGCCTATACTTTGCCATTTTTAACTTGGTTTCGTTTGTGTAAGTTTATGTTCGTTTGTTTTCGTTATTTAGTAGCACCCTTGCTGTTTGGTGTTTTGATATTTTGGCATCGGTGTATAGAGGGTTAAACTGATTCAACACATTATACCTATCTCATTTCTCCTGATATTCTGATTTTGATTAATGCGTAAAAGATATTTTATACATTTTGAGGGTTTTTTTTATTGCAGCCACTTCTGTGCAACACTCACTCCTCTAATTGACGGAAATGCTGCAAAACTTTATCAGGGACTATGTTACCCCAAAATGTCAACCAAACAGCACAGTGGTAAAACACACAACTGAAACAGTTCGGATGTTGATGTTTCATATCTGTTGGATCACGGCCATTTGAATAACACACCAATGATAAATGAAAAGACCAAAAATGGATTTTGAAGTGAAAAAATGACTTTTAATTCTCCAAATTGGAAAAAACAGCTTCTGCTGCATATGTGAGAAATATCACTGAAATAGTTAAACCAAAATATTCAGTAAGCATCCATCTAGTGGCAATTACCAACCAAATAATATTAAAAAATATCTAAATAATTTTAAAAATGAAAAGATCAAATTATATGTTTTGTTTCACTGTGAACAAATGCCAAAGCAGAACTTCCAAAATGCTAATAAAATGGTACAGTTGTGATTGAAATGAAAAGTTTTTTGAGAATATTTTGTTTTAATTCAGACGTGTAGGTAGAAGGGGAAGAGAGAATATTCAATATGAAATGAGAAAAACTTGTCATGAATGCAACAGTTAAAATGAACTTCACTTGTTAGTTCTAAATCAGTTAACTTTTGAAAACAAAAAAGAAGGATAACCAATTTTGCATGAGTGGTACTGACTGAGTGTAAGGTAAAAAAAATCATTCAACCTCTGTTGGATAACAAGTAACAACGAGATGCTAGTTAAGCATCTAAGCGGGAGCCCTCTTACCAATCCTTTTCATAAGTACCAAACAAGGTCATTTGTAAAATCTAACATATATTCAATTTGAAATCACACAAGTAAAGCATTTTAAAGTCCCTAAGTGTATTTTATTAAGAATACTAAATTTCTACTTTTGGGACAATTTGGACTCACAAATCTAAAAAGCTGTTATCAGAGAAAAAGGAGTTATACATTCTCAAAACGTTCAGATAATGCAAATCCAGAATGTTGTCATTGTTTTTGAGGGGTTTTTTGTGTCAATAAATTTGAAATGCATAAAAAGACGTTTCCGTGAAAGGCATGACTCACTTCAAAGTCTGCATCAGTAACTGTCAGTCGTATGAAATAAGTTTAACCTTATTTTGATCTTCTACACTCACTCAACCTTCATTAAGGGTGAATTTATTAGACAAATGTCTGGGCTAATCTTATAATTGTTTGCAATTTTTTTAAGCACGGATGTTACTGATAGTTTGCATCTTTTTGACTCACAGAGAGAAAGAGAGAGAGAGCGAGAGAGGAGAGAGAGAGAGCTCGATTGTTTGGATTTTTTGTCAAACGCGTTTGGTGCCTGGAGTGTTCGGCTCTCATTCAGTTATAATGCAACGCATTCGCACGCGTGATATCAATGTCTTTGTGCAGTAACTTCAAAAGCGTCACTGCTTCAAGAAATTTGGCCGTCAAAAGATCATTATGGCGAGTTGGCAAGTTATCATAACAAGCGGAATCGTTATGACGAGTTAAAAGTCGTTATTCCGGGGTGTGAAGTCACCGTAACGTGCTATTATGTTGTTACAACGAGTTCACAAGTCGTTGTTATATAATGTGAAATAATTATAATGAGTTGCTTGGTCATTGTAATGAGTCGAAGGAAAAAAAATTGTTATAGCCAGTTGATAAGTAGTTATAACTAGTTGACAAGTTATAACGAGTTCCAAAAGTAATAATGAATTGAGTAGTCATAGTAATGAGTTGACCAGTTGTTAAATCGTGTTGTGATGCCATTATGATAGGCCGGCAAGTATTGAAGGTATTATAACAAGTTTAGAAGGCCCCATAACTAGTAGGTAAACGGCTATACTGACTTGACAAAGCGTTATAATGCGCTGTAAAATCATTATACCAAATTGGCAATTAGTTATAATGTGTTGACAAGTAAAGTTAACGAGTTGGGAAGTCCTGACGAATCCTAAAGTAGTTATAACGTATTTACAAGTAGTTATAGTGAGTTGATCAATCATTATAACTAATTGACAGTAGGTATATAAGGCCGATTCAAACACAGATGACGATGTACGTGTACATGTACATGTACATCGATGTACACCTCCATAGGATTTAGTGTTAAAATCGTGTACAGGTACACGATTTTAACGTTTTTTAGGGTGTTTTAGAATCGGCTTTGCCGATTCAAAATCACTGGATTGTATCCAAGAGTGAAAAAAAACGCATGAAATTTTACGTATGTGTACATGTAGCGTTTTGTGTTTGAATCGGCAAATGGGTTTCCTCATAGGATTCAGTGTTAAATTGCGAGCAAAAAACGTTTTGTCGTTTCTAAATCATCATCTTGCTGATTCTAAATCATCCGCGTCTGTACACGATTTTAACACTGAAACCCTATGGAGGCGTACACGGAAATCCATTTGCGGATTTTACGTCAGAAATCGAATCGTGTACGGTACACAGAAAGGAGGTGTTTCTGAACCGGCAAACCCACTGTCACGTTTCCTGAAGTAAAACTAACACATGTTTATTGTTGTGACTGAATGAGGTTTTCGTTCGAAAGAGTAGACTCGGTACACGGAAAAGAGGTGTCCCTGAACCGGCAAACCCACTGTCACGTTTCCTGAAGAAATAAAAAAAGTGATTGATATATATAGGAGAGAAAAAAATATATATATAAATAAATAGTTATTTAAAAAAATAATATATCAAATCGAATAGATAATAAAAAAATAAATACGTAAATCATGAGCGATTCTCAGACTATTAGAGTAAGGTTTCTTTTAAAAATGCTGATGAGAGCCTACGCATTCTGCGTGAACGAACAACTAGGTCGTCTCTTGTTAGAACGATGCGTTGGATGTCGGGATCATCTAGACTTCGATCACGGGAATCATTCGTGTCTGTGGATGGAAAGGGAAGATATGGTCGTCAAGTATTTCGAACCGGCGTTCGAACGTGTTCAAATCGATGAAGTGATCGCGTTTTGGAAGAGATTACTCTTCTGTAAGGATCAAAGCAAGCCCACAGTTTCGGAAGAACAGAAATTGGTGCGTAAAAGTCTGACTTTACGAGATAAGGGATGCATCATGAAATTATTGTTCAATGAAGCATACGTCTAAGTTTCTCGTTGATATAAAATAAGGGAGAATAGAAAATAAAAATAAATACACACATAAATTTTTTATCTAATATTAGAAAGAAGAAAAAAACAAAAATGAGAACCAGAAATAAATTGTATCCAACGTTAGTGGACGACGAGGATGAGAAGCCGATCAGCGTTTTGCCAACGGCACCATCGCTAGAAGAAAAAGAAAGAGGAGAGAGGTATCGCATCGATCAAATCAGTAGAATCCAAGAGTATCTAACTCGAGAGAGAGATTCTCGTCATTCTCTCAAGAAGAAGTATTCGCGTTTCGTGAAATTCGTCAACGCGATCGACACGACACTCATCACGATTTCCATGGGTTTACACGTGGCCGGCAGCGGATTGTTGTCGACCGCGGTCGGCATTCCGATCGTGTTGACCGTAGAAGGAGTGGCTCTCGCTGCCGGATTGTTTAGCACACTTGGAAACTTTTTGACTAGGAAATTATATCTGAAGGCGAGGAAACACGACAAGATTCGCATATTGGCCGACTCCAAGACCGACACGATATCCGAAATGATCTCTATGGCGTTGAAAGACGGTAGGATATCGGACGGAGAATACTTTGCGATATTGAGCGAGAAAACGAAATACGATGCCATGAAAGAAGGATTCTCTCGTGGAAAAGGGGAGGAAAGAGGCCAGGGAGGAATTTAGTAAGATGATAGTACTCAAGAGCAGCGATTGAAAAAAAAATATATATATAATAAGAACAGAATTAATTAATTATTAAATTTATATATAAAATAAAAACGAAATTAATTTAAATAACTCTTAAAAACAAGAGGCCCCACGTGGCCTTAATCGCTCACCTGACAAAGTGACTCTAAGAAGTATTTTAGGTCACCTTCACCATGTCATGCCTCATCAACATTAACTGGTTGAGTGATAGATTTTGTTTGAAGTTCAACATTTGTTACCTAAAATTAGTTTTATTTAAAATCATTGGTGTGTGGCCAATCTCCAATGATTTTTAATAAAGCAAATTTATCTCTGCAGACAAACTGGTTTAGCATGAAGCACAAACAAGGAATGTGAAGAGATAGCCTTGGACAACTCTCTCCCCAACTGTGGATATCTTCCATGTGCTACATGTACATATTTGCATGCAAGAAAACAAAAATTTTCACAAATTTTCCAAAATATTAGTTTTTTTTATCATCATTGGAACAAGCTCAAACAGCTTATTCCAATAGGGGTATGGGAAGATCAGGTATATTTTTGAGACAGAAATGTGAATATATAAATAATGGTGTTTTTTTGTGAATGATGCTGGAGAATTTTGCGTAAAGATATGGTAAATGGTTTGTTCTAGATACAGAATGATGCAAAAGTATTTAAATTTGATTAGGCAAGTTGTTCCTATAATGCATTTAAAAATTGAAGTAACTGTTTTTTTGCTGCCGAACTTTTAGATGTGTGTGTCTGTGTTTGTGTGTGTGTCTGTGGGGGGGGGGGGGGGGGGGGGGCGGGGGGGGGGGGGGTAAGAGTGTTCTTGCAAACAAAATTCCTGAATAAATGGAAAATTTTATTTTTTGTGTGAAAGACATAGTGCGTGAATGTTGATTGGAACAAGCTTAGAGAGCTCATTTTAATGTGAAGTCATAAAGCTGTGTTTTACGTACGAAATTCTGGAATAACTAAAAAATTGCTTTTTTGACTCAAAAAGCATGGTGTGCGACCTCTCATTGGAATGAGCTCAAAAAGCTCATTCCAATGGGGTATTTACAAGCGATAAGTACATGTATGTTTAAGAGACAAAAATTAAAATTTGAATAGCGATTTTTGCGAAGAATGGTGACAAGTTTTGGCAGTTATGCTGTTAAAAAGGTAAGATATGCAAAGTGGTTGTTTTTTAGAGGCGACATTTAATTAAGGGGAATTAACCCTTGATTACTGAGGTAACTTCTAAAAGTACTGAAATTTCATGAAGCAATGTGAATAACAGACAACAGTTGCCTAAAAATTTCATGAATAACTAAAATTATTCTTTTGTCTCGAAAACATGGCATATGACCTTTGTTGGAATGAGCTGAATGCGTGTGTTCCAATGAGGGGTCATAAAATTTGAACGGAGATTTGTGTGAATAATGCATTAGTACTGCTAGATTTGGGTAAACGGTTCACCCTGGATACCACCCCTTCTATAGTAGATCTTTTCTGCAAATTTTGTCTAAGATTCTATCAACTTTACAAATAAATACGTTCATGAATCACAATCAGATCCACCCCACAATGTTGCATACCAAATATCAAAAGATTCTGCCTGCTGGATCTGGAGAAGAAGATTTTTTAAGAAATATGCCTGAAATGCACTAAGTTAAAATTTGGGCTCCTATACGGAGCCCAAATATAAACCCAGGGGGCCGATTTGAACAAACTTGAATCAGATCCACCCCACAATGTTGCTTACCAAATATGAAAAGATTCTGAAGCTGGATCTGAAGAAGAAGATTTTTTAAGAAATTTGCCTGAAATGCACTAAGTTCGAATTCGAGCTTCTATAGTGAGCCCAAATATGAAACTAGGAAGCCGATTTGAACAAACTTGAATCAGATCCACCCCACAATGTTGCATACCAAATATCAAAAGATTCTGCCTGCTGGATCTGGAGAAGAAGATTTTTTAATAAATTTGCCCGAAATGCACTAAGTGCGAATTCAGGCTTCTACATTAAGCCCAAATATGAATCCAGGGGGCCGATTTGAACAAACTTGAATCAGATCCACCCCGCAATGTTGCATACCAAATATCAAAAGATTCTGCCTGCTGGATCTGGAGAAGAAGATTTTTGAAGAAATTTGCCCGAAATGCACTAAGTTTGAATTCGAGCTTCTATAGTGAGCCCAAATATGAATCCAGGGGGCCGATTTGAACAAACTTGAATCAGATCCACCCCGCAATGTTGCATACCAAATATGAAAAGATTCTGCCTGCTGGATCTGGAGAAGATGATTTTTTAAGAAATTTGCCTGAAATGCACTAAGTTCGAATTCGAGCTTCTATAGTAAGCCCAAATATGAATCTAAGGAGCCGATTTGAACAAATTTGCATCAGATCCATCCCACAATGTTGCATACCAAATATCAAAATATTCTGCCTGCTGGATCTGGAGAAGAAAATTTTTTAAGAAATTTGCCTGAAATGCACTAAGTTCGAATTCGAGCTTCTATAGTGAGCCCAAATATGAATCTAGGAAGCCGATTTGAACAAACTTGAATCAGATCCATCCCACAATGTTGCATACCAAATATCAAAAGATTCTGCCTGCTGGATCTGGAGAAGAAGATTTTTTAATAAATTTGCTTGAAATGCACTAAGTTCAAATTTGGGCTCCTATACTGAGCCCAAATATAAACCCAGGGGGCCGATTTGAACAAACTTGAATCAGATCTACCCCGCAATGTTGCTTACCAAATATGAAAAGATTCTGCCTGCTGGATCTGGAGAAGAAGATTTTTTAAGAAATTTGCATGAAATGCACTAAGTTCAAATTCGAGCTTCTATAGTGAGCCCAAATATGAATCTAGGAAGCCGATTTGAACAAACTTGAATCAGATCCACCCCACAATGTTGCATACCAAATATCAAAAGATTCTGCCTGCTGGATCTGGACAAGAAGATTTTTTAAGAAATTTGCCTAAATGCACTAAGTTCGAAATCGGGCTTCTATACTGAGCCCAAATATGAACCCAGGGGGCCGATTTGAACAAACTTGAATCAGATCCACCCTACAATGTTGCATACCAAATATCAAAAGATTCTGCCTGCTGGATCTGGAGAAGAAGATTTTTTAAGAAATTTGCCTGAAATGCACTAAGTTCGAAATTGGGCTCCTATACTGAGCCCAAATATTAACCCAGGGATCCGATTTGAACAAACTTGAATCAGATCCACCCCACAATGTTGCTTACCAAATATGAAAAGATTCTGCCTGCTGGATCTGGAGAAGAAGATTTTTTAAGAAATTTGCCTGAAATGCACTAAGTTCGAATTCGGGCTTCTATAGTAAGCCCAAATATGAATCCAGGGGGCCGATTTGAACAAACTTGAATCAGATCTACCCCGCAACGTTGCATACCAAATATCAAAAGATTCTGCCTGCTGGATCTGGAGAAGAAGATTTTTGAAGAAATGTGCCTGAAATGCACTAAGTTCGAATTCAAGCTCCTATAGTGAGCCCAAATATGAATCTAGGGAGCCGATTTGAACAAACTTGAATCAGATCCACCCTACAATGTTGCATGCCAAATATCAAAAGATTCTGCCTGCTGGATCTGGAGAAGAAGATTTTCAAAGAAATTTGCCTGAAATGCAGTAAGTTCAAATTTGGGCTCCTATACTGAGCCCAAATATAAACCCAGAGGGCCGATTTGAACAAACT
The DNA here is from genome assembly GCA_031216915.1 of Pictodentalium vernedei. Classification (NCBI taxonomy): domain Eukaryota; kingdom Metazoa; phylum Mollusca; class Scaphopoda; order Dentaliida; family Dentaliidae; genus Pictodentalium; species Pictodentalium vernedei. The sequence goes on along the minus strand of CM062297.1, from coordinate 666,239,430 downwards.
TGAATCAGATCCACCCCACAATGTTGCATACCAAATATCAAAAGATTCTGCCTGCTGGATCTGGAGAAGAAGATTTTTTAAGAAATTTGCCTGAAATGCACTAAGTTCGAAATCGGGCTCCTATACTGAGCCCAAATATGAACCCAGGGGGCCGATTTGAACAAACTTGAATCAGATCCACCCTACAATGTTGCATACCAAATATCAAAAGATTCTGCTTGCTGGATCTGGAGAAGAAGATTTTTTAATGTTTTTCCCATTGCCTACAGTGTTAAAAAGTGCTGACTCAGCACTTTTTCAAAGTCCCGAAACTGTACCCTATGATAAAACCGATGGCAATTTTTTTTTACCAATCCTTTCTGTTGGTCCTAAGGAAGCTGCACACCAAATAAAAATTCTCAGTGCCGTGCAGTTTTGGAGATATGGGCGTTTTAATTTTTTTCTATTTTTAGCTCCTGCGGTTCCCACGGGGCTGCGGGAAATTTTTTTTTTGCATAAATCAAGTACTCATGACCCAATAAGCCCTCACATAAAATTTGGTTCAAATCAGCCTCTCGGTTTGGAAAATAGAAATTTTGGGCGGGGCAAAAAATTTTGCCCCTCCCATAACGACGCCAAGTATAGCCCCACAAACTTCTCTTGAACAAATCTGAGTCTACACCTCAAAAGGAAGCTGCACACCAAATATCAAGTCTCTGCTACTGCTGGTTCATGAGAAGAAGATTTACAAAGATTTTGGTGCCCCTTGGGGGCGTGGCACCACCCAGGAGGAGGGGCAACTTCATTTGAACAAATCTGAATTGGCATTAGGTAATAAACATTTAGCCAACATTTGAATAAAATTGGGCTAGTGGTTTAGGAGGAGAAGTCGATAATGTAAAGTTAACGCCGGACGGACGACGGACGACGGACGACGGACGACGGACAGAAAGTGATTAGTAAAGCTCCCCTTGAGCTTTGCTCAGGTGAGCTAAAAATGTATTGCGTAAAGTGTAAGAGAGTTACCGAGACGAGTAATTCTCGAGAAGTATGAACTAAAAACGACGGACAGATGCTTTGCAGAATTTGTGACGTGTGTGGTTCTGTCAAGACTCGATTCGTCAAAAAAAGAACACGAGCAAAGGTAAAAGCATCATGAATAAAATGATCAATAATCTACCTTTCGAAATGCATCTGCCTGGTCACAGTTTCATGGGACCCGGAACGAAATTGAAGAAGAGACTCAATGCCGATCTGACACCCAAATCTTGGAGCAAACCTGTGAATAGGGTGGCAATGACGTCTGCGATAAAAACATGTTGGGGAAATTGAGAGGCATATCGAATCCGACCAGGAGAGAGAAAATAGAACATTCGCTGGTCGGCAATCTGATCGGTGCGAAACGTCGATTCGGATGGGGCGTTCAAAAAAAAAAAGCGCATCTGAAAAGAAGAAGAAGAAACGATTATTGATGAGCGAATTGGCCGAGGAGTTACACAAACCCATAGTGCGTAAATTTCGAAAGAGAAGGGTGTTTGTGAAGGGTTTGGATGATATTTGGTCTGCCGACTTGGTTGACATGAGATCGTTTTCGAGGTGGAACAAGGGCGTCAAATATCTGTTGACGGTCATCGAAGTGTTTTCCAAATACGGTTGGATCAGAGCTTTGAAGAATAAATTGGGACCTTGCGTCGCCGAGGCTCTGAAGAGTGTGTTCGACTCGTCTTCTCGAAAACCGAGTAAATTGTGGGTGGATAAGGGAAAGGAATTCTACAACAAGCACGTTCATCGATTGGTAGACCTCTACTCGATCGAAAATGAAGAGAAAGCCAGCGTGGTGGAACGTTGGAATCGAACGATGAAGGAAAAGATGCACAGATACTTCACAGCAATTCGACCAAGAAATACATATACACTCTGAACGGTCTGGTCAAAGATTACAACAACACGCGACACAGATCGATCAAGATGACTCCCGTGGAAGCTAGCGATCCTCGAAATGAAAAACGGGTCTACGCGAATCTATATCCTGAAAGATCTAAGATTAGGAAGAAGTCTAGAACGCCGAAATTTGCGGTCGGTGATCGAGTGAGAATCTACGCTTATAAGAAGCACTTCGAAAAGGGTTATACTCCTCGATGGACCTCGGAAATCTTCGTGATAATCAAAATATTTCACACCGATCCGGTGACTTACGAAATCGAAGCTTTGGATGGAGAAGAGATCATCGGAAAGTTTTACGAACAACAATTACAGAAGACAAAGTTTTGATAAAGAAAACAAATTTCTTTTATTTACTTTCTTTAATATTTTCTTGTTTACACATATATATATAAGAGAGAAAAATAATAATAAAAAAATAATTAAAAACTATTTTTAGATAAAGAAAGCAAGTTAATTAATAAACAAACAAAAAAAAACTAAAAAATCCTTTAAAATGACAAATATACTAGATATAGCACAAAGCATAATGAAAGATGAAAGTATTCAAGAATATGAGGTTCACGAATACGAACCGGAACGAGTTTGAACAATGCGGGAGTTTGAACGGTAACCAGAACGAGTTTGAACAATGCGGGAGAGATAAGAATCAATGTCGAAACTCAAGATCTATTCATACATCCTAGCGAGAGTTACATAGTGGTGCAGGGATGTCTCACCAAGGAAGATGGGAGCGACTACGCCGACGACGACACGGTTACTCTAACCAATAATGGCATCATGCATCTATTCAGTAATATAAAATACGTGCTATCCAGACAAGAGATAGAATCTGTGTTTCATCCCGGTCAGGCTACCATGATGTTCGGACTCTTGACGTATCCTGATGATTTTTCGAAATCCAGAGGACTTAATCAGTTGTGGGTGAAAGACACCATAGGCCCTGCTAGCGCCGGCGCCGTCTTGATATTCGACTACGTCGTCAAGACGTCCAGACCTAAAGGAACGTTTTCGTTCATGATACCTTTGAAACACATCTTCGGATTTGCGGACGATTACGACAAGATCATGTACGGATTCAAACACAATCTGACGTTGATTTGAAAAGGAGACGACGACGCAATAGTGAGACTCACTGCGACCAATGCGGGTAAGATAACTCTACACAAGATATTGTGGTTCGTTCCGCACGTGGAGCCTTCGATTGTGGAAAAAACACGTCTCTACAAGATCATAGAATCCAAGAGTAAATTACCTGTGGGATTTAGAATGAGACAGTGCGACATGGCTAGCATTCCACCCTCTACAAATCACTTCGATTGGAGATTGACGTTGAAATCCGCTTCCGAGAGACCGCGTTTCATCGTGGTTGCGTTTCAGACCGATAGGGACGGGTCTCAGGAAAAGAATGCATCGCTGTTCGATCACTGCCATTTGAGAAACATGCAAGTGTTTCTGAACGCCACGAGATATCCAGCAATCGATTACTACGCGTCGTTCGACAAGAACAATTTCTGCAGACTGTACGGCGACGCCGCTGATTTTAGAAAGAAGTATCACGGTCTAGACGAATTGATGAGCAACCCTAACATATCTCCCGGCGAATACAAGTCGATGTATCCCATGTTCGTATTCGACGTCAGTAAACAGAGTAAACGACTCAAGAGTAGCGGCTTAGACATTCAGATCCAGATGCAATTCGATAGGAACGTGCCAAGAAAAAGCGAAGCCTTCGCCCTGGTCCTGTCGGATAGAGAATTACAATTTGAATCGGATGGAAATAAGATGTCGATCATTCGATGAGAGACGAGTGTGAAAAAAAAATAAAAAACAAAAAAAATAAAAAAAGTAATGAGTAATTATTAAAAAAATAAATAAAGTAATGTGATCTAGAGAGATTGAACATCTTTCTAAATCTCATTACTTTTTTTTTTTGTTTTTTAATAAATCACACATTATTTTTTTTTTTTAATTCATTATTTTCCATGCGTTCACTGTTTGTTCAAAGGAACTAATTCGATCAGTAGACTCACCACGGAAGTGGCGGCTTCGGGATTATTGGTTTTCGTAACGAAATTAATCTTGTCTCGGGCGTTCACTTTGAGAGGCGTGCCGAACGTGCTAACATTCGCGTGTTGATTCTCAATCTTTTTGATGCTGTATCTCTTATCGCTCTCTACTCCATTCACCATGAGATTGATGACCGCTCTGTTATTCAAATCCGAGGAAGCCAGACTCATTCGAAGGATTTCACCTCCCAGTGGCATGGGATATCCCACCTGACCATGTTTCGATCCGCTACCTCCATTTCCGAAAGACCACTCAGCTTTTCCTTCATCTAAGGTGCCGGCCTCCTCGGCCCACACAGTGATCAATTGTCTAGCATATTTGACTTTCTCCACCACCGAAATCAGGGTGCAGGCATCCGTCATGTTCACGGGATCTGGTAGATTCGTGAGCGCGTGTCCACCCATGTCTAGTTTACCTTCCATTATGTCACCCTTTCTCCAGACTGAGTTGTCGTCCACGTACTTTCTGCTGACCGTGCTGGAATCGAATTCGGGATCGTGACTGAGTCCGGATATCTTTATTTTCTTATTCATAAATGCGTATATTTTTTTTTATTTATTTATTATATTATAATTCACTAAAATGACGTTATTTTTTTTTAAATTCTTTTCTTTTTCTTTTTAAACTAACTCTCTCGATGTCTCTATCGATTTCTATAATTTTGAATCCATCTAATTCCTCTTGATTTTCTGGACTCTCGATGTCTCTATCGATTTCTATAATTTTGAATCCATCTAATTCCTCTTGATTTTCTGGAATCCTATCATCCACAATCATATCTGGAATCCAATCATCCACATTCATATCGTCTCTAATTAGATCTAAAGTCCAATGTCTGAGTGCCAAAGTGCTTATTTTATCGTCTAACACGAATCTCTTATCATCGTCAGCCGTTAGCGAAATCTTGTTGACTATTTCGGTATACAAGTCGTGATTTTCGCTTCGAATCGATTTCATAGTCTTATACACCGGACCACTTCCTAACAGACAATCTTTATACCCTTGGAAAGAGATGTTTTTCTTCACCACGCATGCTTTAACTCCTTTGCACTTCTTGATCTCTTCATCTTCTAGACGATAAGCATACAGTTTGGGTCTCAAACCCACGAATTTGACGATTTGTTTACCACCGCTCTCGTCCTTAAATTTACCCAACACCTTCTTGTTGTCGTTCGATTGAATGTTGGACGGGTGATCGACGGGATAATTGCTCGTGTCGAACCACGCGGCCACGTCCGGAGATATATCTCGGTAGACGTCTTCCGTCTCTATCTCATAAACTAAACTGTCCGTGTCGGTGAACAGTAGTTTGGCTTTATCATTAAATTTTGGTTTGACGTAATCGTAGTGAAACTCGTACATCAATTGCTTGCTGATATCTAAGATGATCGGTCCGAGATAATACGGTTTGTCTAACTTCAGGTGCGTCTTTTGCATGTGAACAGCCACTAGATTTTCGTCGAATATGGTTCGGTGTTTATAATTGGGTTTCGCCACTAATTTTTTAGCTCTTTTCTCAGACGTGACGAGTCGAACGTCGGTTCTCTTCCTGATGTTTTCCATTGATTTACCATACACGCAGTTGTTCATGAGTTTGAAGAAATCTTTTTTGAAATCATTCTCGAATTCTGATGTATTTTTTCATCCAAGGCTCTTCGTCGAATCGAATGATGCGATGTATGTCGACTAATTTCATCCCGTAATCAACGTATTGTTTCAAATTCTCGCTGTAGACAACGTAGTTACGTTTGTTAAATAAATTGGGAATGAGTTTTTCCTCGTCTCCTTCGTTCGGTTCCATTTGTTCAGGAGCCAGCGGATAATCGTTGTGTGGAATGTGTAATTCTTCCGGATAGTTCAAATCGACTTCTAAAATGCAAGGATAGTCTCTCCATTTTTGCATCTCTTCTGGTTCCGTCACCCATTCGAAATTTCCAATCGGTAAAGGATGACTCATAGCCCAACCGTACAGATTATTAGCGTCCCAATACTGTTTGTATTTAATTGACCGTTTCGAATCGAAACCTTCTTTCATGTAGGGATTGTTAGCTTTAGAATATCTGTCAGAGATCATCGAGACGCCACCTCTCACAGCCCTTTCGAACATGAGCAACATGTTCACATCGGATAATAATTCCAATTGGACTTCGGTGGTCTTCAACAAAGCGTCCCACGCCAGACCGGATGTGGTGAAATACCAAGCAGGATCCTGATCGTAATTTCGATGACAGACATCTCGAAAATTTTCGAACACGTCTGCCAAGAGCAGAACGTCGTTCTTCAGATAGAGATCGTGATAATCTCTCATGGTTTTCATATCGAATGATTTCCACACGTTTTTGGCGTGTTCGTAATTCTCGTCGGAAATGTCAACATGACGTCTACTCGTTCTCCGAATTGTTCGCTCGTGATTTTAAATTTATCCTTGCTCATGTTACGACTAATTTTTCTAGAACGGTCGACATGAATTTAAAACTGTCGATGAAACGTATGCATCTACGAATGGATTTCGTTTTTTCTTCCAACGTATTTCCGTCGATTACTCTTCTCTTCTCCATGAGCTTCCATTTCATGAAGGAAATGTATCTTTCTTCGCTGTTCGCGATGCCATTTAATTCTTCGTGTGAGGTGCCGAGATTTTTCACGAACAGATGACTGTCGTAACCCGAGAGATTGTGAAACATCACCGGATAGAAAGCAGCATCTCGATATTTTAAATTACACTTGCTGTGAGCCGGACCGCGATACAGACCCGTGTAATGATCGTGGTCTCTGACGTTCTTATTTTCCTCCGAATTCTCGTCGAACAATTGTCTGCATATGTGACATTTGGTGGCTCTGTTATTTTCATCCTGCTGCTCTCGCGTGATGATCATTTTCGCCGGAGTTTTGAATTTTCGATTCTAACTCTTCCACGAACCTTTGGGTCACGTTGTCGTCTTCATACTGTTTCGTGTAGGTGAAGGGACCCATGTCGTGTTGCGAGTCGAAAGCACATTTCACGTAAATGCAATAGCCCGAAGGTATGTGTTTTTAATATCTTTCGACGTAACTTTGAAGAGCGTTAGGTTGACAGGAACTCATTTTCGTGGTGAAACATTCGAAATCGGCGTAAACGACGAATGGTACTTTTAACCTTCTATTGCGATTTTCAAACTTCACGGTGGTGTTGGGTTTGGGCATTTCGACGGAAACACCTTGATTTTCATTGCAATATTCCTGATGTTTCGCTAATGATTTTTTGCTCTTAAACATGTTCATGCAGTTGCAACATAAACATACATTATGTTCATGTTTATTATTTTGTCTCGGCAGTTCGGATGTTTAACCCAACAATAATGACGATTGTCACCATTCGAAATCAATAATAAAATAATCATCTTTTCTCTTTCGAGATACGAAGTCTGTCTGAGAGGATAGATCGTTCGTTTTTCATCGTCGTATCCCAAAATGTTCACTGCTACGGTGGGATTTTGAACCTCGAAACGTTCGATGTGTTTTAACTCTGTTGGAAAAGTCACTCCAGTCCAATTGAGATTTTTAGAAGCCTTTTTGTTGTTAGAAGTTCATTTTGACAGGGTATAAAGCGGAGGTGACTGCCCATTTAAAACACTGATCATCTTTATTTCTCACATTGACCACGGCGTGTTTTTTAGCTAGGAAATATGGTAATTCCACGTAGGAAGATCCTTTCAATGAATCGTTTTCAGTTATGTGAATTTCGAGTTTCAACACCTCATCGAACATCCAATTACTACCTTCATGTTGATAATTTGTGAGAGACGTCAACATCTTGTCTTTCATCTTTTCGAAAACGTCCGATAAATCTGAACCTCGAAATACGGGTTCGAAGTTAGATCTGAAATATGCATTTTTCACGATGCTCTCGCCGGACTTCACGTCGATTTTATTCATCACACAATGGAGTATCATTTTAATTTTTAGTCCCACGTTCATATATTTGCGAAACAAATCCAATACTTTTTTCTTCACCCGTTCCATGAACAATTTCGAATCGATTTTCTTCAATGAGGGAACCACGTCGAAAGTTTTAAAAATACCTTTGATCGTACTCTCCCGTTCTATGGTCTTTGATTGAAATAGTTCCGTGGCAAGTCGTGCTAGATATTCTTTTCCTTTCCCTTCGTTTATTGCTCGTCGAATTTCACTCAATATATCTTGTTTGCCTAGTATCTGAAGTGCATCACTCGTTTTCGTTTTCGTTTTTTTTTTCTTTTCTTTGGAAACTTGAAGTTCTTCTTCAACGGCTTTTCGTTTAGTTGTCTTCTTATTTTTCACAATCGAAACGTTTTTGGTTTTTTTCGACGTTGGCATTTCGATTCCTTTTACTATCTTTTTCTTCTTCTTCTCATTTTTCACAACCGATGCATTTTTTGACGTCGTTGCTATCGGCATTTCGATTCCTTTTACTATCTTTTTCTTCTTCTTCTCATTTTTCACAACCGATGCATTGTTTGACGTCGTTGCTATCGGCATTTCATTTGCCTTTCCATTGTTTCGCGAATATTTCTGTATGACTTCAATTTTTTTTGATTTAGTTCTATGATTTCTGAAATGTGAAATTTTTAATAGTTTACAAATCTCGTTTAACTGAGGTACAGTTTTCTCATTTAAATTTTCCAATTTTTTTTTATCTGTTTGCTTCATTTGTAAGAATATTTTTTTTCGAATTTGTATTTAAATAATTTGTTAAAAAGTTTGTTTTTTTTTTCTTTAATGTGAAAAATATTTTTTGATGAAATTAATCAATTTTATGTTCCTTAACGTGAAAAAAAATTGAATTAATACGAGAAAAAAGGATGTTAAAAATTTAACTTTTTATTTATATATATAAAGAGAAAAAACAAAACTTTTTAAACAAATTATTTAAATATAAAATTTAAAATATACATTATTTGCAAGAATTCGTAAAACAAAAAAAAAAACAAACAACTAATCAATCATGACGACAACATCCACGACGGAATCTCGACATAAATGTCGACGTTGTTTAATAAATCGTTATTCTCCAAAAAACCAAGAAGAAAAAAATTGTAATTTATATTTACGCATTTCGAAAGAAAACGATACGATTTGTGATAGAAAATCGAATCGTAATACTATTAGCGAACAAAAATTAATTGACAATGTCGTTCGAACTATTAAAAAAGAAGAAGAAGGTTCAAGACAAATAGAACTCTTACGACTTTTATGCGAAGTCTTGCACGAGGTCAAAACTAATTATTTGAAGATTTATTATTTTCTAAATTTTTTTTTTATTTTCACGCTCTATCTTATTATCATCAGAAACATAAAACTTGTCGAATCCGCATTAAATTCGCTTGTCAAATCAATCACGATGAAATTGTAAAGTCCTCCATCCCAAACCCTCTTGCAGAATCTCCTGAATTCCGCCACGCTCATGTCGTTTGAGACGTGGTCGCCGTAGATGTGATTGAGATTCTTGAGATCTTGGCGAAAGAGACATAGAAAATTAGCATTCTCCCTTATCGTCTGTCTGGGCAATCGAAAATAATTCTGCGACAGGTAGAAACAGTCCACATTGCTGTGTCGACCCCTAACGTAATACGATTCGCATCGGTTCTGTCTCTCCAAAAGCAGATCGTCGAAAATCATGAGATTCTTATCTTCCGATTTCAATTCTCTAGGATCCGGAACGTTGCTAGCGTTCTCATAAAATCGACACTTGACGTTCGAAGATGCATTTCTCTTCATCAGCTCCATCGCCGCACCATCCAAAATGGTCGAAAGTGGAGCTTCACTCTTGTCGAATTCCTCCCTACTGTCAAAGATTCTGGCTATGACGTCCTTGGGCAATCTACGATCCATGCACTCTTGAAGCAATCTGTATTCGGGTTGAAACAAGCTCTTGCCAAACATGAACAATCTGTCGTAATCCAACCAGTCGGGTCGGGACAACAGATGCATCAACAGATTGGTCTTTCCACAATTCGATTTTCCCACTATCAAGCCTCTTATGCTTTTGGGAAAGAACTCGTTATTCGACCTCTTGGTCGCGGCGTCGTTCCAAGACATATCTTTAATGTTCATCTTTGTTTTATTTTTTGTTTGTTATTTTAGATTCTTTCAAACACAAATTTTATATGTTTTTCAAACTCAGTTTTTAATATTATTATTTATTTATATCACACCGTCGCCAGTTCTCTTCAATCCTGATCCACTCGTCATTTTAGCTAAATCTTGTATGGGTACCACAGCATCCTTAAAATCTTTCCAACTTTTTGGCGTTCGCTCTAACGCAGCTCGCTTCGCCAGCGGACTGATCAACTTGTCGATCAACGCATTGGCTGCCTCCTTGCCAGCCACAGAAGCTATCCTACCACTGGCTTCGGAAGCGGCTTTCTTACCAGCATCCAAAGCCATCTTCTTACCGACCTCAAACGCAGTCGATGCGAGTTTTCTACCCGCATCACTCGTGAACGCTCGCATTATAGAATCGGCGATGCCAGAACCGCCTTGAACGTAAGTTCTGACGTATCCCCTGTTCTTTATCACCAACATATTTTATTTTTTATAATATATTTTGTTTTTTCACTGGTAAATCGTTTTGTTGTTTAAATACTTTTATTATTCTAGTGTAAAAATTTACTGTTTTATTTTTGTTTGTTTGTTTGTTTGTTTCTCTCTACTTATTATATATACACATCAATCCTTCAATTCGTTCATCAGCCTTTTATAATGGTTTTTATTCAAAACCTCCTGTCTTAACAATTCGTTACATATAGTAACTATCTCATTATCTAATCCTGTGTTACCAGCCCGTCTGCTTGCCATCAACAAACTCAATCTCTGAGACAGAGCGTCAGAATCGCTCGGAAGAAAAGTGGTTTTCACCCCTTTGCCAGTCACCGATTCGACGAACTTCTTATTCATATCCCATATGGGTTTCACCACCTCTGTTGGCTTTGGGTCTCGTCTCTCTGGCATCGTTATTTCTCTTCATGGCGTGGGTCTGAACCAGAATGTCGCCGTAATTGTCGAAATCCTGTTCCGTGTAATCACTAGGCTTGTCGTAAAGGAGCAATCTGCGCAGTCCATCAGTCAATTCGTATCTGAATTGAACCCACGATCAATTCATCATCGCCTAATTCTACTTCTGTGTCTCCAATAAAAGTATTATTGTCCGAATCCTTATAAAATCCATACAACAGATCTCTCTTACCGCCATCATCAGACGATGCGACGCTATCAGTGGTGATAGTCGAAGCTGTATCGGTGTCGGTCTCGCTCTCTGTTTGAATTCCCATGGGAACGTAATCCGGTGTAGATTGAACGGAATGCCGATTTCCAAAACTACCGGGCAACGAACCCATTCTCAAAGAACTCTCTTTTATGGATCTCAATTATTCGACTATCTCCTTCCTGCTTCGCTCTTGACCCTCCGTCACAGGTTTAAATATTTTTGTGGCTTCGCGTTTGAGTTCAATCTCACCAAGACGTCTGCTTCTGTCAGCCGACTGAATGCCCTTCTTAGCACGTTCATACTCGTCTAAAATTTGATTTCAACGTCTAGAATCCATCTGTAAAAACATTTTTCGTTTTTTTTTAATTGTTAATGTTCCTTTCAGTATGCTAATGCGAGTTATTTTATTATTTTCAAAATTAAATGTATAATTATATTTTTATGTTTTAAGATAATAAAAATCTTTCTGTCTTTAATATAATAACTAAAAATATTCACATCTCAACTCAGTATTGATTGAATTGGGAAAGTTTAAAAAACGTTTTAAGCAGTACATGACAAATCGGTTTCTGATTTAAGAGTTTTGAGAGTAATTTACGTTTGTTAAAAGGAATTCCATTCACATATCAAAAAACCATTCACTCAGTGTCGAATTAAGAGAGAACCTTTTGATGACAGTTAAAACATTCTAGCACATAAAAGAAACTGTTTTTTCTAATTTAACATTAAAGGAATTCATTCATTCATTCATTCATTCATTCAAATCTCTCTGATCGTTATCATGAATATATTTAAAAATTTACCACTCAAACCTAATTGAGTGGAAAATGCGTTTTATTATAACATGAAAACGATCCATTAAAACGAAAAAACCTTCATTCACGCCACAACAAAAACATAAGCAATATGTTTTCATTCAAACATTCCATTAAGTGTTTATTAAGATTACATCACAAGAATTAACAGTGACAAACGCGAACAAACAATTTTTTTACCACTGATTCTTTTCTCTAATTGTCTCGAAACTCAATTTCCTTTCGTTACATCGAAACAAAACACGAATGTCTATTTTTACAGATCATATTTTATAGTTGACTCTTTTGAACGAATGCCTAAACTCAATTTCTCTTCGTTACATCGAAACAAAACACGAATGTCTATTTTTACAGATCATATTTTATAGTCGACTCTTTTGAACGGATGCCTTTGATTCACGCAACTCCTTTTTAAAACTGACGCTCATATTTTATAGTCTACTCTTTCGAACGAAAACCTCATTCAGTCACAACAATAAACATGTGTTAGTTTTACTTCAGGAAACGTGACAGTGGGTTTGCCGGTTCAGAAACACCTCCTTTCCGTGTACCGTACACGATTCGATTTCCGACGTAAAATCCGCAAATGGATTTCTGTGTACGCCTCCATAGGGTTTCAGTGTTAAAATCGTGTGCAGACGCAGATGATTTAGAATCAGCAAGATGATGATTTAGAAACGACAAAACGTTTTTTGCTCGCAATTTAACACTGAATCCTATGGGGAAACCCATTTGCCGATTCAAACACAAAACGCTACATGTACACATACGTAAAATTTCATGCGTTTTTTTTCACTCTTGGATACAATCCAGTGATTTTGAATCGGCAAAGCCGATTCTAAGTCACCCTAAAAAACGTTAAAATCGTGTACCTGTACACGATTTTAACACTAAATCCTATGGAGGTGTACATCGATGTACGTGTACATGTACACGTACATCGTCATCTGTGTTTGAATTGGCCTTATATACCTACTATTGACAAATCATTATAAGGGGTTGCTTTGTCGTTATAACGAGTTTTCAAAGTCATTATAATGAGTTGTCATGTCATTATAGTGAGTTGAAATAATATAACCAATGGAAACCCAGTCGTTAAATTATTATAACGAGTTGATCAATAATTATAACTAATTACCAAATTATTATAGGTGTTTGCTTTGTCGTTATAACGAGTTTTCAGAGTTGTTATAATGAGTTGTCATGTCATTATTATGAGCTGAAATAATAGAACTAATGGATAAGCAGTCGCGAAATAATTATAACAAGTTGATAAATCAGTAAAATAAGCAAACAACCTGTTATAATAACAACCCGTTATAATGACAACCCGCTATACAAGATGTTTAATCATTGCGATGAGTTGCACTGATGTTATAGCAGGTTAAAAAGTCTTTATAACGAGTTGGCAAGTCGTTATAATGAATTGTGAATTCGTGATGAGTTGTAATATCAATAAGAGGATAAGACGAGCTGTTATAACTAGTTATGAAATCTTTCTAATGAGTTGTGATGCCATTAACACGGTTTGAAAAATTATTAAAAAGAACTGTAAAATTGTTATTATGAGTTATGATGTCGACATAACAAGTCGGTTCATGTTGACAAGTTTTATAATGCCATGCAGTGTTGTTATATATAAAGTCGTTATAATGTGCTGATCTGACATTAAATGACGATCGTTGGTAGAGGGTGTCCCAGTCATCAGTCACGTGAAGTTTCAAAACATCTGTCCTTGTACTTTCAGGGAAGAATTTGAAAATCGACCAATCCAAATCAAAGAATGCTTCTGGCGGCCATGTGATTTCTCATAGGGTTTCTATAGTAACTATAAGTCGCAACTGCAGCCATGTTTGCAACCCGATCAACAGTAAATGAGTACCGTTGGTAGAGGGTGTCCCGGTCAACAATCATGTGAAGTCTCAAATCATTTGGCCTTCACGTTTCAGAGGAGAAGATTTTTCAAAATCCACCAATCCGAATCAAAGAATGCGTCTGGCGGCCATGTTTACTAACCGACAGGAATAAAATGGGGAACGGGTATATAAGACCTTCGATAGACCACCACTGCCAAGTTTGGTTCAATAGTTCTAAAGAAGAAGATGAAAATGTGATTTATCATAGGATTTCTATAATTATGAGCCCAAATTGTGGCCATGTTTGTACCTCGATCAACATTAAATGAGGAACTTTAGTAGGGAGTATCCCAGTCACCATTTATATGAATTTCAAATATTTGGCCATGTAGTTTCAGATTAGATGTTTTTTTAAAAAAAAAAACACCAACCAGAATCAAAAAATGCCTTTAACGGTCATATTTTTCATCCGACGGAAACGAAATAAGGTTTATTGTAGAGGTCCTCCCATAAACCATTCTTGCCAAATTTGGTTCACACCGGCTCAACGGCTCCGAGAAGAAGATGAAAATGTAAAAAGTTTCTGGACGATGACAGACATCAAGTGATATTATTATTATTATTATTATTATTATTATTATTATTATTATTGTTATTATTAGGGAGAAGCATAAACTGATACAGTACTTCAAAGTGTTTCATAATTTGGTTCCCCCTCACATATCTAACAGAATCCCTCCTCCTATCTCGACCAATCAAGCCCACGATCTCCGAGGTGCAAACAATCGTCGCGTACCCCTTTGTAGAACCAAAAATTATCAAACATCCTTCATTCCTTCGACAACAAAATTATGGAACGAGTTACCTCTCAACATCAGAGATAATCATTCTTTGGTTCAGTTTAAAAACTATCTTAATCGAAATGTTAATCGCCCACCTAAATTCTTCTTTAATTCGATTTCACGCAAGGCACAAATTTACCACTGCAGGTTGCGCCTGCAATGTAGTAATCTGAAGGAGCATCTCTTTGATAACCACCTGTCTGATAGTCCGTACTGCTCCTGTGGTGAGCGCGAGTCCACCGAACACTTCTTGTTAAACTGTCCCATATACAGCGAGGTACGAAGAGTGACACTTGAACAGCTTCCCTATCTTATCGACTGTAATACGTTGTTGTACGGCTCTGAATTTTACAGCGAAGTGGACAATAAAACCATCTTTGAAATAGTTCATAAATTTATTCTTGATTCAGCAAGATTCACTTAATATCAAGTCTGATGATTAGAAACTAGTTATGGAACTGGTCGAGAGTACCACCGTGATGTTTTACTAATAAAGATCCTCCGCACGTAACAATGATGCACACAGGTACCGGAGCGTCAGGTCGAACTACAAGGACAATAACAAAAATATCAACATACTTTAGGACTATTTTTCTAGCCTCAACAACTCTCTTCTTATTTATAGTACATGAATCTGTTACGCAACAGCCAAGAGGAGCATTTTTCTGTTGCAGGCTATAGTAGGATGTTTATAATTCTCTCGCGAGTTTAGTGCGCGAATCTCTCCTATTCCTTGAATCGTAACCGGTTATTAAACGTTGTTCCTCTAAAATGTTAGGTCTCGAAACATAACTGCTTTGGTGTGTAATGGATTTGAAGTTGATTGCCTACCTTTCTTCCTCGTCTGTCTATTACTGTGTTCAATGTAATACCTCTCTGGAGTAGTTGTACATTTATTCCAAACTTCTTGAGTCTTTATTATCACATTATTCATGCTTCTACTTGAGGGTTTCTCTCTCTTACCTTATTAGTGGACTTAAAAGATACTTTAAATTTAAAGGGCATGTGTTCTGTACCCAAAGCAGATAGGTTTTTATTGTCTGACATGGATTCAGAGTAACGTAGAGGCCTCCATTGAGCGTAGGACATTAGTACTATATCTTATCTCAATCTAAATATTCCTCCTTCCTATACCTAACCTTGTATACAATCTAGTAAATTTACTTCCAATCAACATCGAGCTGTTTCGCTATAACCCATCGAATGAAATATTTCTCACAATTATATGAAGCTATTGGCAACAGATTGGGTTATAAAAATATTACATACGTAGTTGCCACCTCGATTGTCATAGTATTTGTACTTTGGTGGAAACGACCTTGATAAGCTTGCAGCTTCCTGTCGAATCCACACATATGTTTTTGTTGTATGTGTATCTATGTATATTGGAAATAAATATTGTTTAAACTAAAATAATAACGAGTTAATAAGTCATTATAACAGGTTAGAAGTCGTTACAACGAAGTGTAAATTGATGATAACTTGCAGTCCACTTAAAATGAGTTGAGACATCAAAATGAGTTACAAGTCGTTAAGCCGATTTGTGAAGTCATTACAAGTCGTTATATCGAGTCTCAAATGTCGTTATAACGACTTAACAAACAACTGTAAGTTGTTAAGTCATTATAATGAGTTGGCATGCCATTTCAAAGAGGTGTTGAGTCATTATAACAACTTGACAAGTTGGTTATATCGAGATGACATGTAGTTATAAGGAATTTGGTTTTCAAGTTATCATAAACAGGTGCTGAGACATTATCATCAAAATGTTATAAGGAGTTCCAAAACTAATTAATGTCACGAGTTGGTAGGTCACAATGAGTTGCGAGTTAACTTGACAAGTTGTGAAGTTATTTCACTTGAGTTGTCGTGTCAGAATAGATAGTTAAAAAATCATTATAAGAATAGATAGTTAAAAAATCATTATAAGAATAGATAGTTAAAAAATCATTATAAGAATAGATAGTTAAAAAATCATTATAATGTGACATGCAGTCAGTACAAAGAATTTTGATGTTATCAAGCAGAGTTAACAAGTCGTTTAATAAGTTGTGAATTTTTTATAACGAGTTGGCACGTCATTATAACGAGTTTGAAAGGGTTATAGATAATTACCAAGACATAGCGAATTGACTCGTCATAATGGTGAGTGGGCCAGTTGGTATAAAATGTTGTAATGTCATTATATAGTTTGGACGTTATTATAACGAGTTGGGGAGTCACTATAACGAGTGGACAAACAGTTATAACGACTTGCCAAGGCGAAATAATGAAGTCGTTATGACAAATGGACAATTAGCTGTAACGAGTTGATGAGTTATGTAATGAAATGTGAAGTCATAACAAACTGTGAAGTCATAACGAGTTAACAAGTAGTTATAGAGAGTCGATCGATCATAACAAGTTGCAAAGTCGTTACAAAGAGCTGATTTGTCGTTATAATGAGTTTTCCAAGTCGTTATAATGGGTTGTAATGCCATTAGAACGGGGATAATATTTGACCGATGGCAAACCAGTCTAAAAGTCATCATCACGAGTTGTTAACTCATTATAACAAGTGTACAATGTAGTATAATGGGATGTGGAACCATTATGACGAGTTGGAATGTTATAACAGGCTAAGTCTTTATAACAAATTAGCAATATGTTATAAAGAATTTGTAAAATCGTGATGGATTGTTATGTCATTAAGAAGAGTAGACTAACCGCTATAACTAACTGTGAATTCTTTATAATGTGTTGTGAGTCATTATAGTCATGTCGTTATATGCAATTGTTATAATGAACTATAACAAGACTCAAAGTCGTGGTGATGATTCGTAAAGTTATGAATTTTGATATCGTTATACGAGTTGAAAATTCTTTTTGATGAGTTGACAAGTCGTTCTAAGGGATTGGAAATTCGTTATAATGAGTTGGAAATTCATTATAAGGAGTTGAAAGTCTTTATCATGAGTTTACAAGTTAGTTTACAAATCACTGTGACGAGTTGTGGAGTCGTTATATTCTATCCTATTTTTTACTTACACGAAGCTGACAAATCGTTGTGACTCCTAAACATTGTTATAACGAATTGGCAAATAATTATGATGAGAGTTGTGATATCGTTACAACGAGTTGAGAAGTCATTTTAACGCATTGTAAGGTCCTTATAGCGATTTGACCTGTAGCTATAGAGAGTTGGAAAACCACTATGATGAGTAGATAGGTTATTAAATGAACAAAATTACAAATCGTTATACTGAGTCTCAAACATTGTTATAACGAACTGCCATGTTATTACGAGGAACTGTAAAGTTGTTTTAACGAGTTGTTCTGGCGTTATGGCGAGTTGTGGAGTCATTATAACGATTTGACTAGCCATTATACCGAATCCCAAATGTCGTTATAACGAACTGGCAAGTCACTATGAGTTGTTAAGCATGTAATGAGTTTACATGTCATTTCAAAGAGGCGTGAAGCCATAATTACAAGCTGAAAAGTAGTTATATCGAGATAAGTCATTATAACGAAGTAGGTTTTCAAATAATTATAAAGAGGTTCTGTAGAATTATAAAAAAAAACAAATTATAAGGAGGTCCAAAAGTCATTAAAACTATGAGTTGGTGAGTCACAATGAGTTATGAAATAATTATAACAAGTTGTAAAGTTATTCTAACGAACAGTCATGTCATTATAAAGAGTAGACAAATCATTATAATGAGGTGTGCAATCATTATTACATGTAAAGGGCTTTGCTGTTGTTAAAAAGAGTTGGCTAATTGTTATACTAATATGTGAAATAATTATAACTAGTTGTGAAGTCGTTATAACGAGTTGGCAAGTTATTATAATAAGTTGTGATGCCGTTCTAGATAGTTGTTACGTCGTTATAACGAGATGTCAAGTTGCGAGTTCCAAATTTCAATATATATCAAGAGCTGGCAAATCATAATGAGGATTTGACATGGCGTTATAATGGTGTTCAAGTCGTTATAAGGAGCTGCAAAGTTTTGAAGTCATTATAACGACTTGAGAAGTGGTTATATCCAGTTGACAAGTCGTTATGACAAATTGTGAAGTTGTTAGACGTTGTTAGAATAAGTTCCTTATAAGGAGTTCATTACTCATTAGTCATTGTAAAGAGTTATAATCTCAATATAATGGGTTTAAAAGTCATTACAATTAGTTCCGAATGTTGTTATACTGAGTTGTTAAGTCATTACAACGTGTTGTGCTGCCATTGGTATAATGCGTTTCACAGACTTGGACCAGTCATTCTAACGAATTGCAAAGTCGTCATGTGTCGAAAAGTTGTTATAATGAGTCACGAAGTCATTATAATGAGTTGTGAGTTGTGAAGTCATTATAATGACTCATGGTGCCATTAGAATAAGCTGACAAGTCATTATAATAAGTTTATAATGTAATTAAAACGAGTCGACAAAGCCGTTACATTGATATCGAAACTTGCTATAACGAGTTTTTGAAGTCTGTATACTGCACTGACAAGCCATGTGTCATAACTATAACGAGTCATCAAGTCGTTATACCGAGTTGCCAAGTCGTGATAGCGAGTTGTGAAGTTATTACAACAGATTGACTGTCGTTAGATCAAGTTGATAAGTCGGTATAAAGAGTTGGCAAGTTTTTTCCTTGATTGACAAGTCATTATAACGGTTTGGGTTCTGAGTTTTGAAGCCATTTTACGTACATCCGTCGTGGACTGATCACTTTAATTGGATGGATAATATTTCCACTGATGCAAAAATATTAGATTCAAAACAATAATTATAGGAATAGTCATCGAAAATTTGATTATTGAAGGGTACAAACCGGTTCTTCATTAATTAAAAAGTATCCTGATGAAGTTAAATCAAAGTCGGAGAGACATCACTTGTTGACACTTCTCGCATATATTAAAGAAGCATTGCCCTCCAGTCATCTGGCCATTGAAGGATATACTGAAATACCTTCCCTTTATCTATGTTTCTCGAATCGGATGACTTTCGTATTGCCAAATCCAAGTCTGATCTGAAGAATAGGCTCATGAAAGTTACCTGTACCGCAGTGCGCTGTGATCGACGGCTGTGTAATCATGTGGGTAGTGCACTGGCCCACAAACGGTACTGTCGCAGGCTTTGTGTCAACATTCTCTCATTTTATCACGACATACCTCATGAAGTCGAATGCATATCTTGTCTTTGACGGGTATTTTGACTTTAGCATCAAGTTGTCTGCCAGCACAGAACATGGTAAATTCATGTCCAGAAAGCACAAGCTGGCACCTTACATCCCACTGCCACAAAAGCAAGTAGTTCTGTCGAGTTTCACAAACAAAATGCAACTCATATGTCTCTCATGTCCACACATTACCGAATGCGTCGCGAATGGTAGTCACTCGAATACACTAGTCATAACAGATGAATCTTGCACACCAAAACTCATTAGGTCAGGCGACGTGCAAGAATTTGGTGAGTTATACACAGAGCATGAAGAGGCTGATGCTGTCATTTTCCAACAAGTCAGTAATTCCAGAGATCATGCAAAGACATTTGCCGCATTAATGTCATATCCGATGACTGACACGGACGTGTTTGTCCTCCTAACTGTCTTCTGTTGGAAGAACAATATGGGCTGCTTATTGACAATGGAAGCTACGAGTGGGGAAACAAGGGTCATAGACATAGGTGAAACATGCAAGAAAAATGCCAAAGTTGTCCCAAAACTCACCGCAGCACACGCACTATCGGGCTATGGCACTGTCGCACAATTGCACGATGTTGGCAAAGTAGGTATGTTGAAGAGACTGCAGGGTTATTCATTGGACGGGCTTTGCGATTACCGTGCAGACATGGACGCTATGTTTGTCCAAAGTACCCTCCTGATCAGTGCTTGTTATGGTTATCCGGTTACTGGAATGACCGAAGCCAAAGTCAATGTCTGGACATCCAAACAGCAAAGGCTCGATTTTCTGCCCCAAACTAGCAAACCATCCACCCACAACTGAGTCATTCCACGAGAATGTTAAAAGGGCCCACCTTAAAGACATGCACTAGTAGTACTCTTGTGACTCCGGCATTCCACCGAAACTCGATCCATCTGATTTTGGATGATCCACTGATGACAAATCTAAGACTTTGAGGCCAACAGGTATTCTCGGCTCTGTACGTGCTGCCCAGAACAGGTATCGGATTTTGTCAAGTGCGGTTGTATTTCGTCCAAGGAATGTTAACCCATGAGATGCACTTGTGTCTTCGCAAATATCCCATGCACCATTGTATGTCATTTCAAAGGTGGTTCAGACACGTGACATAGTGAGCTGACTTGGGGGAATGTCGAGTCCCACGACTGCTTAGATGATGACTCTGCTGGCGAACACTTGAAATGAACTCAGAGCAAGGTGGGTGGATTTTTGTGAAAGTAGTGGACATGTTAGACGGCATGTCTGAACTCAGTGGACTGGAATAAGTTTACGTTTTGCACACAGTCTATACCAGGAACGTGTTGCTAATTGTCTAATTTGATCTCATAATTTAGTCTCCAAAATATCTCAGCTGGCTATGAAAATGATTTCCTCGACAAACTGGTTGATTTTCCAGCCATTTTGGCGGCCTTCTGTATACCAACAAAGGTCAAATATCTTGAATTCCTTGGATTTTGTGTAATCTTAGGTTGATTTCATTTAAGCACAATGATATACCCCATAAATTCGGTACAATAGCACAGAAATGGTTCATTCTTAATGTTCCGAAAAGTCGGTCGCCGTTTTGTCGGCCATTTTTCTAAAAAATGCAAATAACTCAAATTCCACAAAGTTTACAAACTGGCATCAAATATCTTCGAATTTAGCACACAAAGTTACCCTAGAAACACCAAAACATTGTGTCGACACAAAAATTTCCAGGTTCGACCCAAAATCCACTAATCTGTGCCGGACTATAGGAAAAACGAGTAACATATATATGTATGAAAACTCTTTTTACTGTTTCGTAATTAATCTATTTAAATATCATAAGTGGATCTGAAACTATCGGACCTATAGGCATAGATGTCTGGAATTATGCTACTCAAAGTTTGTTAAGCACCAAATATTTGACACATCATTGTGAAATTTGCTGGTGACATATTTGCGATATTTTGGGCGGATATGATTGAGGAATGTATTGAGATGGTCCCCAGTGTTTACATTAGCTCTCTTGATAGGCAGACGTTTCGAAACAGTCATGGAAAGCATGTACCCCTTGATTTTTATTTTATTTTCGTGTACTGTCTACATGGACATGACATGTGTAGGGTATTCAGTCTTCATTGCAACACAAACTCTTGTGATTTAATGATTGAATATGGCAAATACAAATGTAAGAAGACATTTGTCTGAAGCAGAAATGTGGCGGGCTGTAGGAATGGTGGAGCAAGGGGCTACACATCGTCAGGTTGGTGAAGCCCTTGGTGTGCACCATACGGTGATCACCAGAGCCTGGGAAAGATTTCAGCAGTATGACACACCAGTACGACGGCATGGTGGTGGCAGAGAGAGGGCAACATCTACAGCTGAAGACCGATTTTTGATCATTCAGGCCCGTAGAAACCGCTTTGCCACAACAACCCAGCTTCGCAGTGACCTTCAGAATGCACCCGGGTTAAGTGTTTCGACGCAGACTATCCGGGCAAGGTTGCACGACGATGGTCTCCGATCGAGAAGATCATGTATTCGCATTCCGCTGTCCCAGAACCACCGCCAGGCACGATATGAATGGGCCATGTACCACGATGGATGGACCAGAGAAGACTGGCGAGCTGTCCTTTTTACAGACGAGTCAAGGTACCGCCTAGACTCCGCAGATAGTCGTCCTAGGGTATGGAGAAGACAGGAGAGCGATTCCATGCAGCAAACATTGCTGAGCATGACCGCTATGGTGGAGGGTCAATCATGATCTGGGTGGCATCAGCTGGGATGGACGTAAAGAGCTCTGTGTCCTTGAACGTGGAACATTGACTGCACAACGGTATATTGATGAGATCCTGGATGTCCACGTCAGATTGTGTGCAGGTGCAGTGGGTGATAGATTGATTCTGATGGACGATAATGCCCGTCCTCATGTTGCCATTGCCGTCGGGGAGTACTGACAGAGGGAGGGGATTGAGCGTAGGGACTGGCCAGCAAGATCCCCTGTCCTCAGTCCAATCGAACATGTCTGGAATGAGTTGCAGCTTGCAATTTCAGCCCGTCCAGTCCAGCCAAGAAGTGTCCAGGAGCTTGGTTCCATGCTGGTCCAAGAATGGAACAACATCCCAGAAAGGACCACCAGGGACCTGAATTGGAGCATGAGAAGGCGTTGCAAGCTGTAATTAACAGTAATGGGTCTCATACTCGATATTGAAGCCATACCAGTTGGCTCCGTCAACTTTCTGGCAAATTGAAAAATTTCCTCTTTTACCAATAATATCCATTTTCCATGGTAATCGTATTTAAAAGCTAAAAACAATAATGTCAAACACAAATAAAATCTTATTTCCTGTACTTAAATCATTAACGATATAATTAAATAAAAATTATATACACTTTACATAACAATATTTCAACTAAAACGTAAAACAGGTAGTTGGATAAACTTGCTGCTTAGCAAACTTTGAGTAGTATAATATTGTCTTTATGTTTTTTTTTTTCCTCTGAAGGGGGGGGGGGGGGGGTTGCTTTCTATTATATAAAATTAGTTTTGAGTGGAAACGAAGACCCCCCACCTCACATACCCCCCCCCCACCCCCTACCCGCCCCCAGCCTCCCTCCCCCTTCGTCCGCATAGCGTTCCGTAAAGTCAAACTAGACCACTTTGCAAACTCTCAACTAACCCAAATGCAGGCAGACGCCCATATCGTAAACATACGTGTTTATAGCTATAAACCACTGATTAATGCATTCGGTTATATAAAAAAATAAGCCGATGAAATCTCAGATGTGTACCTGAATAGACAGCTGTATGACGGAGGGCTACCCCGGATGTCGACATTATGTACACCATACATGGTATGGGTACATACAGAAATGGATTGGTGGAGTGTCTAATTTGATGGATAAAGGATTAATATCTCCGGATCAAATTATTTGATTTATATAAAAAACTATACAGTACAGCACATCAGTAACCTGAATACATAAAGTAACCTGATAATCGGATTAATATTTTTTGAGTTATCGCATGCCGAAGAAATGGATTGGAGGAGTTCTCAATTTGAAGGATAAAGGGTTAATATCACAGGATCAAATTATCAGATTTACACCAAAAACTCTACAGCTCGGCACATCAGTAACCTGAACACATAGATGAAGTAACAATCGGATTGATATTTTTTGAGTTATCTCATGCCAAAGGGATTGGAGGAATTTTCAATTTGAAGGATAAAGAGTTAATATCTCAGGATCAAATCATCAGATTTACACCAAAAACTATACAACTCGGCACATCAGTAACCTGAACACAAATATAAAGTAACTTGACAATCAAAGCAATGTTTTTCAAATTATCGAATGCCAAAGAAATGGATACGGACGCCAGACGGACGGACGGACAGACGGATGGACGGAAGTAAGCTCATAATGGCTGTTTGGACCAAACAAAAAGCTCATAAGTGTCGTATTATTGCCCGGACCGACAGACGGACAGACAAAGGATGGACGAACGACGGATGGCCACCCCGGATGCCGGCATTATGTGTACCATACATAGTATGGGTACACATAAAAATACCTAGTCATTAATTTTTTAATTGGGCATATACAAAGGAAAAAATAAACTAAGCACGCCCAAAGCCAGTAAGGAGAACATTTGCTCAAAATCGAAAGTAGCTCAGTCTTCGTACGTGCCTACCCTAGGAACAAGCGTTAAAATGGTAACACTAGTCTTTTCAATATATATAACATTTAGATTTGTTTTCTCACAAAAGGGTCATTTCGATGTTTAATACTCACCACCTTTCCTATCTGACTTGACAATTTATGATTTTTTAAAATTATTATTCCATGAGGGTAATGGGCCTTTAAACAACGAACGTTCGCCCTATATGTTTAAAACGTTAAATTACGAGGAAAAATCAAATCATTGCAAATGCAATATTTCAAAAAGTTGCATGTGACTTCACTTTGTTCTTTATTGTTATTACTATGTAAACCTTAGGCCTATAGACAGTGATGTAAAAACCAAAGGGATACAGTGATATTTACGCCCCCCCCCCCCTCCCCCGTACACCCATGCGTAAAATATTTTCAAACACTTTTTGGCAACCCAATATAACGTGCTCTGAATTGGCCGTCTTTGTGCAATGACATGTTTTTTACACCCCTTGGCACTTTTCCAAAAACTAATAAATAAAAAGTAACCAGTGAAAAAATAGTTCAATTCAACGCAAATGCCTGTAGATTTTAGACCCATATAATTGTATATTCACGCCGTGGAGAGTTCCACTTGCATTCAATGCCTTGAAAGCACTCTTATGACAATCAGACAAACTGACTGTAATAAAAAAATAACTAACTGAATGGTCGCTGTCAAACAACCTAGTGCTGCGTTTTCGAGCCGAATACTCGCAAATGCTGTGTGAAAGGTAAGATAAGATAAGATTTATTCAGCAAATACACCAGAACAAAAGCAGATTGCTGTCTACACACAAAATCAACATAAACAGAATAATAAAACACACTAATTTCATATGACATATGTGATTTGAGTATCCTCTTTTTTTACCCCCTTTCAAGTACTGCCTTTTTCGAAAAAGGTTACTCGACAAAGCGCAATCAAATTGAGGGGAAACAAAATACACGTTGTCAAATATCGTATATGATTTGCTTCCCAAATTCATGGCACCAAAATGTCTGCCACGAAGAAGAAAATGCGTTTTTAGTAACTGATGATCTGAGTAATTCGAATCCCACCTGCGGCAACCTCGTTGTGTCCATTGGCAAGACACTTTACCCCTATTGCCCACGGGGGCACAGGGGCACGGGGACGTTGTGTACTAAGGCGAACTGCACGTCTATTGTGCACTTGTCTTAATATTAACCGCTTATAAGACACACAGTTTTATTGTCCTTATTTCAAATTTCAAAATTCCACTAACATTTATTTATTTATTTATTTATTTATTTATTTATTTATTTATTTGAATTTAAGGACACTTCAGACAGCCGGGGAGGGAGCGCGGTGGCTCAGTGGTAGACTGTTGGACTTCTATGCTAGAGGTCCCAAATTCTATCTCCGTCCGGGGCGACCCGCGTTGTGTCCTTGGGCATGGCACTTTATCCCGATTGCCTACATGGGGGCACTATGACGCTGTGTACTAAGGCTAACTGCACGTCGATGGTGCACATATCTTCAACCACTGTAACCCTGCTTGAGCGGAACTTGAACAGATTTAGTATGTTGAGGAGCTGACAGTTGCTCGTCGATGCTCGGTGGTTCTCTCTGGGTCCTCCAGCTTCCTCCACCCGTAAAACTATCACGGCCATGATTAGCCATTGGGCATAAGAATGTGATCTTACACATCAATAAATAAATAATTAAATAAATAGGCAGCAGAGGTCACCTCGCGTCGGCCGGTTTTATGAGTAAGAGACGAGGAGTAACCGGAGAAAACCACCGAGCAATTCTTGAAAAACTATTTTTTCATTTTTTTTTTTGCGTCAAAAACATAACTTGTGATTTGTGTGAAAAATAAACTTACCACGCCGTAAACCAGCAATGTACGGCAGCGTATTAGCGCCATTTTGTTTTTTTTGTTTTTTTGCGTAAAGTATGTTAAATTGTAATTACAATTTAGCTAAATTGTAATTACAACTTAATAAATTGTAATTACAATTTAATAAATTGTAATTACAAATTAATAAATTGTAATTACAACTTAGCTTAAATTGTAATTACAATATAGATTAAATTGTAAATACAATATAGCTTAAATTGTAATTACAACTATTTATATTGTAATTACAACTTAGCTAAATTGTAATTACAACTTAATAAATTGTAATTACAACTTAGCTTGAATTGTAATCACAATATAGCTTAAACTATAATATAATAAACAAATAATATTTTTAACAAAACCTTTGATTCAGCTGAATAACGTTTTCAAGATAAAACAATTTCTTTCGAGTGAAATTGTCAGTCGGTACAAAGTTCACGGTCAATGACCTGACACAAAAATATTTGTTTCCTGTCAAAGTTTATGCAAGAACTGAGAATCAAACGGAAGCGCTGAGGCGCCAGTTAAGTATTATTTCTATCTTGCACGTACAAGTTAGCTATCTTGCACCTGCAAGTTACTATCTTGCACGTGCAGGTTAGCTATCTTGCACCTGCAAGTTACTATCTTCCACGTGCAGGTTAGCTATCTTGCACCTGCAAGTTACTATCTTGCACGTACAGGTTAGCTATCCTGCTCGTGCAGGTTAGCTACCTTGCACGTACAAGTTACTATCTTGCACGTGCGGGTTAGTTATCTTGCACGTGCAGGATAGCTATCTTGCACCTGCAAGTTAGCTATCTTGCACGTGCAGGTTAGCTATCTTGCGCCTGCAAGTTACTATTTTGCACGTGCAGGCTAGCTATCTTGCACCTGCAGGATAGCTATCTTGCACCTGCAAGTTAGCTATCTTGCATTTGCAGCTTAGCTATCTTGCACCTGCAAGTTACTAACTTGGACGTGCAGGTTAGCTATCTTGTACGTGCAGGGTCGCTATCTTGCACCTGCAAGTTAGCTATCTTGCACGTGCATGTTAGCTATCTTGCACCTGCAAGTTAGTTATATATATAGTCATATTTGAAGTCGAGTTCATCAAAAGTAGTATATAAGGGTCCATATAAGGGTCCAACCTAGCCCCAATTTGCCGGACCTAGGTTCGGATTTGCCGGACCCCCTCCCGGACTACGGAAATTCCTATCGCTGAGACAACCATGATAGGCTCATTGGCCATATCTAGCCGCCTGGATATATGTACGTTTCGCATCGATTGCATCGCAGGCTAGGTGTGGATGCTTTAAAGAGTGAAAACGGTTAGAGTTGCAATGACGTCGGTGACGTCACGGTGAGCTCGCGACGACATGGCGACGTTGACCGCAGTCGATGTCCACAGAGGTAAGTGACTGGACGTCCGTAGGGTCTTTGAATAGCCGATGTCTCCCTATTGGTGGCCGTGCTGTTGGGTAGACCCTGCTCAACACCCCTTAACAGAAACAGGGATGTCCCTTTTCAGGCTTTCGACCCTTCTTCTCCCTGATCGATTCTGTCCTATTCTGTCGACTCGAAAGGCTCGAAACAAGGAGCCACTAGAGCAGTCCCTCGAAAATTGACACCTCGAACGACTCATACAGATGTGTGACTGGGGAGCTGCTCCAGAAGCAGCTTTTCGAATGACTCCTTGAAATGAGCCTTCGAGGAGAACATTAGTAATCAAAGAGTTAGTCCCAGCGACTCTTCGAACGATTCTTCTACATCTGGATTATGTTGATCACCAGCAATGACTGACCTGTCAGGCGACTGTTCGAGCTTGTTGGGGTATGGGTACTGGAAGAAGGGGAAGAGTGCCGCTCTTAATCGGAACGCTCAATGCAGGGTCCCTGGTTCGCTGGCGCAGGTCGTGGGGGCCTGGGCTCGTGGAATAAGGTCGACAGGTATCTGATATGATTAGGGTATTCGGTCGAGAAGGTATGGTTAGGGAATCGTGGCGTGAAGGGCTTCTGGAAGAAGGGGAAGGGCGACTGTGTCGCTCCTGGTCAAGCAGCAGAGGTAAGGTCACCGCGTCAAATAGGGAATGTAAGCCACTGGTGCAAGTATGAGGAGCCGGATCTTCTGAGATAGGGTGGCTGTCAAATATGGGAATGTAAGCCACTGGGGCAAGTATGGGGAGTAGGGCTTCTGAGATAGGGTGGCTGGGGTGGCTGTCGCAAGATAACTAACTTGCAAGTGCAAGATAACTAACCTGCACGTGCATGATAGTAACTTGCAAGTGCAAGATAGTAAATTGCACGTGCAAGATAGCAACTTGCAGGTGGAAGATAGCAACTTGCAGGTGCCAGTCACTCATTTCTGTGGACATCGACAGCGGTCAACGTCGTCATGACGTCGCGAGCTTACCACGACTCACCGACCTCATTGCAACTCTTACTAACCATTTTTATTCTTTATGCTTGACGTTTCCCATTTACACCCCCAACATAAAGCATCCGCACCTAGCCTGCGATGCAAGCGATGCGAAACGTACATAGCCAGGCGACTAGACATGGCCAATGAACCTACAGTGGTTGTCTCCGCGATAGGAATCTCCGTAGTCCTTTGAGGACCTATATCGGTGAAATCCATCAATTTTGCCCCTCCCCACCCCCATCCCCGCTACTTTTTTAAACACCACCATTAGATTCCTGATAAAAAGTTACTCCAAGTAGACCCCTTTGAAGACCTATATCGGTGAAAAAATATTTGGTCATAACTTTCGGTGCCCCTCCCTGCTCCCATCCCCACCCGCACACTTTTTAAACCTGACGAGGACCTCCTCCATAAAAAAGTACCCCTAGCAGACCCATTTTGGGAACTCTGGGTGGCCCCATATTCATTTCTATAGCGGACAGACAGACAGACACAGACAGACAGACAGACAGACAGACAGACAGACAGACAGACAGACAGACAGACAGACAGACATTCTAAAATATAGTATAGACTTGCAGGTGCAAGGTAGCTAACCTGCATGTTCAAGATACTAACTTGCAGGTGCAAGATAGCTAACCTGCATGTGCAAGATAGTAACTTGCAGGTGCAAGATAGCTAACCTGCACGTGCAAGATAGCTAACCTGCACGTGCAAGATAGCTAATTTGCAGGTGCAAGATAGCTACCCTGCACGTGCAAGATAGCTAACTTGCAGGTGCAAGATAGCTATCCTGCACGTGCAAGATAGCTAACCTGCACGTGCAAGATAAGATAGTAACTTGCACGTGCAAGATAGCTAACCTGCACGTGCAAGATAGCTAACTTGCACGTGCAAGATAGCTATCCTACACGTGCAACATAGCTAACCTGCACGTGCAAGATAGTAACTTGCACGTGCAAGATAGCTAATCTGCACGTGCAAGATAGCTAACCTACGCGTGCAAGATAGCTAACCTGCACGTGCAAGATAGTAACTTGCAGGTGCAAGATAGCTAACCTGCACATGCAAGATAGTAACTTGCAGGTGCAGGATAGCTAACTTGCGCGTGCAAGGTAGAAATAATACTCAAGTGGCGCCTCAACGCTTCCGTAGCAGTCGGTCGTGATGATTTCTCCCCAGTTTTGAAAAGTATAACAGTAAATCAACCCTTGAAAAAAAACCAAAGGGCCCCCGCAATTAGATTGCCCCATGTTTGGAAGGAAAACTCCTTTCCATTACTGAGTATCAAGTGGAAATCAGTTCTACTGTTATCATGCATGTTTGTTATTACAATGACTATGTTCATGCGTATTGGTTAAGTGTCTTGGGATGTTAAGGATGTCCTTCTGTATGTTTTGTAAAACAACATGTACATAATTTACCATTTTCTGTGCCAATTTTAAAATACTTTTCTGGAGGTTTAAAATTATTTAGTTCGTAATTGCCACTTCATGGATATTTACTGAATATTTTGGTTTAACTATTTTAGTGATATTTCCCACGTATTCAGCTGTAGCTGTTTTTTTTTTTAAATTCGATAATTAAAAGTCATTTTTTCACTTCAAAATCACTTTCTGGTCTCTTCATTTATCATTGATGTGTTAATCAAATAGTCGTGATCCAACAGATATGAAACACCAACATCCGAAATGTTTCAATTTTGGCACTGTGCTTTTTGGTTGAAATTTGGGGTAACATAGTCCTTAAATGGGCGATAGGGAATGCCAGGAAGACAGTCAATTGCGCTACGAGCCCCCCCCCCCCCCCCCCCCCCCCCCCCCACACACACAACTGTAATAGGAAGAGAGATAAGTGCAAGAGTCGGGGGGTTCGAACCGTCGACCTCTAGCACACAAAGTGACTGATTTACCACGAGTCTAAGAGATCCAGAACAACCAGGCTGGTTGGTATATGGCCTTTATACCTTAACCGCTACACAGCCACTGTTTTTGTATTTTTTTAATTTCTGTTTCTGTATTTTTCATGTATACTGTAAATAGATAATTGAATTGAATTGGACTTAAATAATTAACAACATTTTAGTCCATTTTGCTTTTCCTACAATGCTCTACACGATGTGGTGTCACTATTGAGGGGCACTGTGTAAACCAAACACAAATATCAACTATAGCAGGACCAATGTGGAGACTAAAATTTAAAATCATAAATTTAATTTTGATGTAACATTTCACTGTGTCAAAATTAAATTTACTGTTTATATATTCCATATCTGACAAATCTTACTCGACCAAGTTCAGGTGATTATTGTCTTTGTTCTATACCAAATAAAAAATCACAGCCAAAACATTGTATTGAAGTTGCAAAATGAGAAAAGGGATTTTGGGGGGTTGAATATGGGACCCTTTTCCAATGGCATTTAGGCATGATTTTTCCCAATTCCAAACTAAAATTTTCCCAATCTCAGTCCCTGCTCAAACAAAACTTTAATGCACAACTGGTGCCCAGTGCTGGCGAGTCATAAGGTCTCAGGCCTTTTGACCGATGGACACTGAATTGAGGACTCGGACTCGGACTGAAAACACATTCTGAATCGAGGACTCGGACTCGGACTCAAGTTTAACTTCAGATTTTTTGTTGAATTACCAGTGATTAACCACATGTAACAGCGATCTTGTCGTTGTGATGATCAGCAAAAATCGTTCAACTGTTAAACTTCCGTAACATATTCCCAATTAACTAGGCCTACAGATCCGATCATCTTGTCGTATAGTTGTTGCAATTAACAGTAGAAGACGGACTTCACTTTTTATCTTGTCAATAATGAAAGTGTAACAGGCAATTTGAAATCGCAATATAAACATTAATCCAAAAATAAAGGACGGACCAAGCCTGCTGCTTAACCACTTGTCTTTGGATATATACCGGTTATGGCCAGGATACTTATTTATTTACATTTACCGGAAAAAACCAGAACAGGTCTCAATTTTTAGCTCAACTTGACAAAGTCAAGCTGAGCTATTGCCATCACTTCTCGTCCGTTGGCGTACGTACGTTAGTACGTTAGTACGTACGTCCACAATTTCCTTTGGCACACCTCACAGGTCGCATTTATGATCAGATCGCTTTGAAACTTGGTATGCTTGTTTGGAGTGACCTCTAGATGGGAGCTATCGATTTTCTTCAATTTTCGTCAAAAAATGTTACTGCGGCCAACGTTCTTAGAACTTAGTTTAGTCAAACCTCAATATTTCCCTTTGGCACACCCTACAGGGCACATTTATGATTGGATTGCTTTGAAACGTGGCATGCTTGTTTGGGGTGACCTCTAGATGGGAGCTATCGATTTTCTTCAATTTCCGTCAAAAATGTTGCCGCGGCCAACGTTCTTAGAACTTAGTTAAACCTCAATATTTCCCTTTGGCATACCCTACAGGGCACATTTATGATTGGATCGCTTTGAAACTTGGTATGCTTGTTTGGGGTGACCTCTAGATGGGAGCTATCGATTTTCTTCAATTTCCGTCAAAAAATGTTGTCGCGGCCAACGTTCTTAGAACTTAGTTTAGTCAGAAGACCTCAATATTTCCCTTTGGCACACCCTACAGGACACATTTATGATAGGATTGCTTTGAAACCTGACATGCTTGTTTAGGGTGACTTCTAGATGGGAGCTATCGATTTTCTTCAATTTCCATCAAAGAATGTTGCCGCGGCCAATGTTCTTAAAACTTAGTTTAGTCAGACCACAATATTTCCTTTTGGCACACTCTACAGGGCACATTTATTATTGGATTGCTTTGAAACCTAGTATGCTTGTTTAGGGTGACCTCTAGATGGGAGCTATCAATTTTCTTCCATTTCCATCAAAAAATGTTGCAACGGCCAACGTTCTTAGAACTTAGTTTAGTCAGATCTCAATATTTCCCTTTGGCACACCCTACAGGGCACATTTATGATCGGATTGCTTTGAAACCTGGCATGCTTATTTGGGGTGGCCTCTAGATGGGAGCTATCGATTTTCTTCCATTTTCATCCGTCAAAATATGTTTCCGCCAGCAATGATCTTTGAACTTAGTTTAGTCAGGCATCAATATATTCCTTTGGCATGCCATAAAGGGCACATTTATGATCAGATCAGTTTGAAACTTTGTATGCTTGTTTGGGGTTACCTCTAGATGGGAGCCATCGATTTTCGTCAAAAAATGTTGCCACTGGCAATGACCTTCGATGAACTTATTAAAAACTTAGTGCAGTTAAGCATCAATATTTCCCTTTGACACACCCTGCAGGGCACATTTATGATTGGATCGCTTGCAAACTCGGTGTGCTTGTGTGGGATGACATCTATATGGGAGCTGTCGATTTTCTTCCATTTCTGTCAAAAAATGTTTCCGCTGACCTTTGAACTTAGTTTAGTCAGACCTCAATATTTCCCTTTAACACACCCTTTAGGGCACATTTATGATCCGATCACTTTGAAACTTGGTATGTGTGTTCGGGGTGACCTCTATATGTGAGCTATTGCTCTTTTTTCATTTCCATTTAAAATTATTGTCGTTATCACCAGCCTTTGAACTTACTGCATTTGTGCATCAACTTGTCCCTTTTGCACTCTCTGCAGGGTATATTTATGAATTTCCATAAAAAAACATTGCCACAATTAATGACCTTCTCCTTGGTGCATTTGTGCATAAACATCTTCCTTTGGCATGCCTCAGAGGGCATATTCATTATCAGGTTGTTTTGAAATGTTGTAAGCTTAAGCTGGGTGACAAAGATAGGGGCTATTAATTTTCTTTTCATTTCCACCAAAAACTGTTGCTGTAAACAACAATCTTTGAATGTATTGCATTTGTGTATCAACATTCTTTGACATGGCCTGCAGGTCACATTTATCATAGGATTGTTTTTGAACTTGGTGTGTTCATTAGGCAAGACCTTTAGATAAGAGCTGTTGATTAGCATTCATTTCTGTGAAAAAAGTAATGCCATTTACAGTAAACTCTGAACATACTGCATTTGTGTATCAACATTCTTCCTTTAGCCAGTCTTACAGTTTACTGTTAAAATGCATGGATTACTCTGACATGGTGCAAACACAATCAGAGGGATGGTTAATTTCTATTTTCGGCACAATGATTAATAAAGATCGCTATAACATGGTAAATCACTGGTAATTCAACAAAAAACTAAGCACTCAACTTGAGTCCGAGTCCTTGATTCAGTATGTGTTTTGAGTCCGAGTCCTCAATTCATATTTAAACCTTTTGACCACCGTGTTCAGGACACCATTTGAGCATTAAATTTAAATTGCTTATCTAACAAAGCTTTGAAATTGTATAATTTTTTAGTCTTGGTGTTTTTCTTCCCTTTCAAAACAAATTCTCAATTGGAGCCCCCACAATGCAAATTTTTCCAATGGCATGGGCCCAGGACCCCTTCATAAAGAGCAAAGAAGAATCCCTGGAGAGGAAAAATCGATATTGATTATTTTATCGCAGTGGTCAGAATGCTTGCATTGCACCTAGTGTGTGAATACCTTTAGAGAAAAGAACATATTTGAGAAATGTTTATGTTGAAAGCATGCAGAGGTATAAAGTCCTATCCAATCTTTTAATCCTTTACCTTTTATTCATTTTTGTTACCTCTCCGAAGGGAGCTTAACTTATCACTTGCTGTCCGTCGTTGTCATCCACCGTCCGTTGTCGTCGTCGACTGCCATTGTCGTCCGTCGTGAACTTTACATTATCGACTTCTCCCCACAAACTACTGGACCAAATTGAACCAAATTTGATGTGCATGTTCCTTATCATATGTCAATTCAAATAAACTTTCTGCGCCCACAGCGGGGGAAGGGGGGAGGGAGGGGGGCACCACAAGGGGCATAACTCTGATAGCACCCATAATTTATTTCATAAATTCAAAACAATCTTCTTGTTCAGATCCACCAGTCAGAATCTTTTCATATTTGTTATACAACATCTCCAAAGGGGTCAGATTCAAGTTTGTTCAAATCTAGTCCCTGGGTTAAGATTTGGGTTCTATATTGGGGCCTAAATTTTAATGTAGTGCAATATGTGGAATATTCTTTAAAAATCTTCTTCAGATCCACCAGTTGAAATCTTTTTATATTTGGTATACAACATCTCTAGGGAGGTCTAATTCAAGTTTGTTCAAATCGGGACCCTGAGTTAGTACTTGGGCTCTCTATTGGAGCCCAAAGTTTAACTTTGTGCATTTTGAGGGAATTTCTTTAAAAATCTTCTTCAGATCCACCAGTCAGAATCCTTTCATGTTTGGTATACATCTGTAGGGGAGTCAGATTCAAGTTTGTTCAATTCGAGTCCCTGGGTTAATATTTGGGTTCCCTGTAGGAGCCGAAATTTTAACTTAGTGAAATATGAGGAAATTTCTTTCAAAATCTTCTTCTTCAGATCCACCTGCCAGAATCCTTTCATATTTGGTATACAACATCTCTAGGGGATGTGTGTGTAAGATTTAAGTTTGTACAAATTGGTTCCCTGGGTTAATATTTGTGCTCTATTTGATAAGGGGCAGTGACATAATAACATGGACACTAGAGTTATGAATAATTTCATGACTTCCTTCCTCTGTAGTGTTGATGAACCATGACTAACTGAATGTGATCCAAAATAGTTCTTTGAACCACTTTGTCAGGTGAGCAATTAAGGCCCTTTGGGGCCTCTTGTTTGTTTTATTGTGGGTTTAACCTTTTACCCAGCTCAGACGATGTCAAAATTTATTATCTTAATATTTGTTTTTTCCAATTTTTCAAATATTTTTAATGAAGCCATATGTGACCCCTTATTGGAACGAGCTCGATTTCGTTGAAATTTTTTTTAAATATATTTTTTTTTTAATACTTAATTTGTAAATTACGCAGGCGTATGCAGCCAATTCATTAGGTAAAGGGTTAATGACACTTTCAACATCCATGGTCACTTCATGTCAGACAGTTTGATGGGCAGAGGAAGCTGGCGTATCTAACAACTGCTGACTCTTCAATGTACTAACTCTGCATAAGCAGGTTTAACAGTGGTTCAAGGCAAGTCTACGACCCACCACACTCCAAACCCTTTAACTAATGTAACAGCCAGACCAGCAAGTACTATTCACAAAAATCTCTCTTCAAATTTTAACATTTTTGTCTAAAAAATAGCTTGTGATCCCTCAGTGAAATGAGTTAATTATTTGCATGTGTCGGTCTGTTATTGAAGTGGGGTGAAGAATAAACTAATTTCAAGTGTAATTCTCTTATAAATTTATAACTCTTTACCTAACAGATGATCCATATATACCTAATGCTGTTCACAGAGATCACCATTCAAATTTTTAGCTCAACTTTGGCGAAGCCAAATTTGAGCTTATGCCATGGTCCGTCTGCGTCAACAATTGGATACGGCTCGGGCTAGAGGTCGTATTTTATGAACCGATCTTTATGAAACTTCTTGGGTACCTTTGTTATGACTGTGGGACGAGAACGAGTGTTTTTGGGTGCGGTCCGAAATTCAAGATGGCTGGCAGCTGCCATTTTGTACCGACGATGCAGAAATCTGTTTTTTGTACAGAACTTCCATATGAAAGCTCTGATTTGAATAATTTTTTGTATGAATGTTTAGTACCATGGGATACATCACATATAATACGGGGTTTTTTCTCGTGCGTAAATTATGCAAATTAGACTAACTTTGATGTTTTTTGGTGTTACTTTCAGCACTGTAAGTGCAAATGCCAATACGGCTCGGGCTAGAGGCCGTATTTATGAACCGATCTTTACGAAACTTCTTGGGTACCTTTGTTACCACCGTGGGACGAGAACGAGTGTTTTGGGGTCCGGTCCGAAATTCAAGATGTCCGATGGCAGCCATTTTGTACGAAATTTTGTGCAATCAGATTTTTGCACAGAACTTCCATATGAAAGCGCTGATTTGAATAATTTTGTGTGTGAATGTTTAGTACCATGGGATACATCACATATAATACGGGTTTTTTTCTCGTGCAGAAATTATGCAAATTAGATGAACTTTGATTTTTTCAGTGCTGCTTACACACAGAAAGTACACATGTCAATACGGCTCGGGCTAGAGTCTGTATTTATGAACCGATCTTCACGAAACGTCTTGGGTACCTTTGTTATCACCTTGGGACGAGAACGAGTGTTTCTGGGTGCGGTCCAAAATTCAAGATGGCTGCCAGTGGCCATTTTGTATCGAAATTAAGTCTAATCAGTTTTTTGTACACAACTTCTATACGGCTCAGGCTAGATGCCGTATTTATGAACCGATCTTTACGAAACTTCTTGGTTACCTTTGTTATTACCGTGGGATGAGAACGAGTGTTTTTGGGTGTGGTCCGAATTTCAAGATGGCCACCAGCAGCCATTTTGTACCAAAATTAGTGCAATCAGTCTTTTGTACAGAACTTCTGTATGAAAGTTCTGATTTGAATAAATTTTTGTATGCATGTTTAGTAACATGGAATACATCACATATAGTACAGGTTTTTTTCTCGTGCAGAAATTATGCAAATTAGATGAACTTTGATTTATTCAGTGCTACTTATACTCTGTAAGTGCACATGTCAATACGGCTTGGGCTAGAGGCTGTATTTATGAACCGATCTTCACAAAACATCTTGGGTACCTTTGTTATCACCTTGGGACGAGAACGAGTGTTTCTGGGCGCGGTCCAAAATTCAAGATGGCTGCCAGTGGCTATTTTGTACCGAAATTAGGTCCAATCAGTTTTTTGTCACAACTTCTACACAGCTCATATTTGTTAACTCATCTTCACGAAACTTCTTGGGTACCTTTGTTTTCACCTTGGGACAGGAATGAGTGTGTTTTGGGGTGCCTTTGTTATCACTGTGCAATGAGAACAAATATTTTGGCGTTCAGTCAGACCCACTGTGGGACTCAAAGATTTTTTCTAGTTTAGCATCTGACTGTCACTCACCTTTACAATACTTTACCTATACATTTGTTACAGGCAACGCTCAGTATTTATGTACAGACCGTTACAATACTTTATATGTACCTTTGTTATCAGGTCATTACCTAGATGTTTGTCATTGCTGTGTCACATACTATACATGTACATGTCTTTGTCTTGACAAGTTGAGCTACAGTGTCATTGACACTTTCATTATTTTTAAAATTTCTCCTCCAGTGCATAACTTATGAACTATCGTTAAAATGAGTTTGTTGATCTTGTTCCAACGAGGTTACATACTGTAGGCTTTTAAAACAAAATGAGAACTCCAATAAGTGTTAAAGATCTCTGAGTGTTTTGAGAAGAGGTTGAACAGCTCAATTAGCAACACTTTAGTGGTTTACCTTCCTTGAACACAGTTTTGCAAGTATCATCTGGAAATTGGAGTTGGGTAAAGAGTTAAATAATTTCAAATGTAATTCTGTTATAAATTTATAACTATTTACCTCACAGATCATCCAGATATGCCTAGTGCTGTGCACAGAGATTAGCATTCAAACTTTTTAGTTTTTAAATTTTTCCTCCAACACAAAGCTTGTGAACTTTCATTGAGGTTACATACTGTAAGTGCACGGACGTGATGACAGGGTGTGTGTGTGTGTGTGTGGGGGGGGGGGGGGGGGGGGGGGGGGGGGGGGGAGGGGGTTGTCACCCCTCAATCCTGGCCAGAATTTCCTATAGTTGGAAATTCAGAGGGCAAATCATGAGTAGTTGCAAATTCTATATATCTTGATTTTAGAGCTTCTTTGGTGATGCTGATGTCTCCTTTACTTCCCAAAATTCCAACTCGGTTTCAAATCGGCAAAAATTACAACTATTACTGTTTACAACTACAGTGTATGCAATATGGAGCTTCATAAGTTCGAGAAAATCACATGTAAAATCGTTATCCTGAGTTAATTCCATCATTCACAGTTACAAAATGATGAAACATTGAAAATTGATCATTCCTGCAAAAAGTCTCATTATTTTGTTAGGAGAGTGTGAATTGCTCAAAGTTCTTAGCTTGAGCATTTGTTTAGCACATATTCAGTTCCCAGAATAATACCAAATAAAAAAAACCTGATAATTCTATCATAGATGTGTTGGCATTTCAGTTACTAGAATCAATTTTATGCCACATTTCATGGCTTCATTTTCCATACTTTTCTCGGTAGTGAATTTCCAACTGGGGGAGGGACTGGGAGGGGGTTCCCCTCCCAGTCCATCCCCCTAAATGGAAATTCACTACCCTACACCCCTCAATCAGATGCCTCTAGCCATATCCCTGTGTAAGCAGTGCTTTAAAAACAAAACAAAATAAAGACTCCAATAAGTGTTGATCTCTGAGTGTTGGAGAAGAGGTTGAACAGCTCCTTTAGTAACACTTTTATGGTTTACCCTCCTTGAACACACGAGCATGGTGGCTGTTTTGTTAGAGCATTTGACTTCAAACCGAAAGGTTGTAGGTTTCAATCCTGACCCACATTATCGGTGTCATGTCAATGAGCAACCCATTAACCCTTTACTTAATACAAAATGAGGATACTCGCAAACAAAATTCTTGAATAACTACATTTTTTCATTTTTTGTGGCAAAAACATAACTTATGACCCCTCAATGAGCATGTTCCAATGAGGGGTCATAAGCTATGTTTTTGAGACAAAAAAATAAATGAAAAAATAAAGAAAATTGAATGGTAATTTTTTGTGAATACCACTGGTGTTGGCTGTTATGTTGGGTTTCAAAGGGTTAATCCCTTCAGCTGATGCTAATCATGCTTATGTTGGGCTGGTAAGCTGGAGAGTCTGACAGTTTCTCGCTGCTGCTCGGTGAATCTTTCTCTGGGTACTCTGGCTTCCTGATCCATAAAACTGTCTGAAATGATGTGACCCTGGCTGTTGAAAGTGTCCTTAAACTCCAATAAATAAATATAGTGGAGCCACTTAATTGGATATCTCTTAATTGAATATCACTGTTAATAAACTGTAACACCCTCCAAACTCATGTTATTGTTGTATTAATGGCCTAAGAGGAATTATTAACAGACAGTGGGTTCGTCGAGGGCCGTCCTGTTTTTACAATTATGACCATGACCAGAAGGGGCAGTGGGCTGTTAATGAATTTTGTTTTCATTAACCCCCTTCTTGCTTCCTGTTGCATGACATCTTGAAATACTGAGTTTTACCATCCCATTAAACTCCATTAATATACTAGAGAATGCTCGCTAAAGTGGTAATAATTGAATGTAATTACCTCAGGGAAAATTTAACCTGTTAATTGCATATAGCTCCTGTTAATTGAATAAAAAATCTTGCAGTATGTTGAGAAATGACTGTAATAAATACTTAATTCCCATTTTTTATAGACCTATTTGGCACCACTACATCCAATACATAGAGAGTAATCGCTTGACTGGACTGGTTACGTGAAATAATTCATGAGAGGTGAGGGACGTTGTACAAACATGAGTGTGCAAATGCGCACAAGTGTTTTACAATATAGTCCCTCGCCTTGAATGAATTATTTCACGTAACCAGTCCAGTCAAGCGATTACTCTGTTTATTACTTTTCATTATTAACGATAATTATATTATTTAACCCTTTACCTAACATAATGGTCAAAACCGGTCAGAGATATTCTAAAAGCTTGTTCCAATGAGGGGTCATAACCTATGTTTTTGAGACAACAAATGAAAATAATAGTTATTCAAGAATTCTTTTTGCAAGTGTTGTCTGCTTTTCATGTTAGGTAAAGGGTTAAAAAAAAGCAAAAAAAGAATGATGTCCCCCATTACACCCACGGCAAAGCATCTTCGTTTGCGCGCACGGATACATGACACAATTGTTGATTGCATAATTCACTTGTGAAGTTATTGTTTATAATCAAACCCGGAAATCCCAGTGAATCACACACTTTTGGAAAGTAATAAAATTGAATAAACTCTCAGTTTATCTCGAGAATAGAGGAAAGTGACTGAATTCTTGTTAACTGAATATTCTTGTTAATTGAATAATTTCCATTGGCAAAGTGACTATTCCTTTAACATGGTTCCACTGGACCTTGAACATGCTTGTTGCCAAACAGATTTATCATGAGAACTAATTCCAGGTTTACTGTGGTTGTAAAACAAATAATAGTTGATGGAAGTAGCCATAATTAATAAATATGAAGGGAGAAAATCTGCCAGATAATAACTTCAGTTGAATCATTATCCTACTTTGTTGAAACTGAAAAAAAACTTTTTCATTTGAACCCTTTGAAAACCAGGGCCACTTTTCCGGCCAGAAGCATGATACGTCATAATTTCATTAAATCAGATGACTGCAGAGTGAATGTGTGGAGTAGACCAATTAATATTTTCAACATGCAGCCCCATGGCTGCACATTGAAAATATTAATTAGTCTACCCCCAAATAATAGAATGTGGACTCTTCCAATTGCTGCCATTGAACTGACATGAAAGATACCATCAAGGTTCAAAGGGTTAAAATACACTTTTATCATTCTGGTTCTGAAGAAAAATTAAATGTTTGCTCAATTGTGGAACATAACATAAAAACTTCTAGCTTGTGAATGTGTAAAAAGAAAGCTCTTGAGACTGTTTGAAGTGTGATAAAAGGTACCACATTAACCCTTTGCGTAATGAAATGGCTGTATTAGCCTGCATAATTTACAAACTGAGTTGTTGAAAAACCCTAATATTTTTCAAAATATTGTAACAAAACCATATTGCATGACCCCATCATTGGAACGAGTTTGTTCCAATGAGGGGTCACACAATGTGATTTTGTTGAAATTTTTTGAAAAATTTAAAAACACAAGAATTAAAATAATAAATTTTTAAATCCTTTGTGTGGGTAAAGGGTTAAATCCTGTAGAATATATGAGAAATATAGAGTATTCTGTGAATTTCTATAGTAAATGAACATTATTCAGTTTGTCTATCTTTGACATCTTGAGTTAACCCCTCTACAAACTGATGTTGAAAACCTCAAATTTTCAAGCTACAATTTTTTCCCATAATGCAACTAGGAATTTAACCAATTCATTCTTGTTTGACATGGCTCAATGAGATTGAATTGGTTAAATTCAAGATCTGTGTCAAATAAAATTGAGTTGGTTAAATGGGCTGGCAATGGGAATATGCCAACTGATGATCATCTATCTTGCGCTTCATCAACTAAGTATTCTTCTTCAGAACCTTTGGACCAAATCTAAACTAATTTGGCACAAAACATCCTAGTGGAGTATACTCTAATGAGTTTTCTCCCCAAAAGTTGCTACTTTCTACCAAATGCCTAAAAAGCTAAAAGTTGCAAAATGGTAAAATCAGTGGTTTCCAGATAATAACTCTAGCTTTGATGTACATCCTTATAATTTTGCAACCTTACTACCTACTGTGAAATGCAGGTCAGGTTCAAGTTTCACCATTATAACATTTGCTGTTCCAGAATTATGCCTCTTGAAAAGTGGCAAAATGGTCAAATCAATAGTTTCCAGATGATAACTCTAGTTAGCTTTGATGTACAACCTTATAATTTTGCAACATTACTACATACCATGAAATGC
Organism: Pictodentalium vernedei; assembly: GCA_031216915.1. NCBI lineage: Eukaryota > Metazoa > Mollusca > Scaphopoda > Dentaliida > Dentaliidae > Pictodentalium > Pictodentalium vernedei. The sequence continues at coordinate 666,197,021 of CM062297.1, read as the reverse complement.
ATGTCAAGTTCGATTGTCATTTGTATGGCACTTACTATTCCGGAGTTATGCCCATTGAAAAGTCACAAAATGGTAAAATCAATGGTTTCTGGATGATAACTCTTTGATGTATGACCATATAATTTTGCAACGATACTACCTACCAAGAAATGTAGGTCAAATTTGATTTTCACCATTATGGCATATACTGTTCCAGAGTTATACCCCTTCAAATGTGGCAAAGTGGTAAAGTGATAAAACATTTATTATGGTATCTTATTAAATGTCCAGGGCATGTATAATCAAACCTGCTTGTACATTCACCCAAATTAAGCAGTGACCTGTCTTTAAAGGCCAGTTTAATACAGGTTTACTGTGTACTGTTACCCTTGTTCTTCCTCACGTTTTTGCATTTTTTTATATGGCTTAAACCATTTTACAGTTCTGCATTTGAAAAAACCAGATGGGCCAAAGAAATTGCTGTCAGTTTTATCATGGGGTGCCATATGGGAAGCTCATTTTAACACTGTTGGCAATGGGAATATACCGAGTGATGGGCCAAAGAAGACAAGTGCACCATCGACGAGCAGTATGCCTTAGTACACAGTGCCCTCATGCCCTCCCCCCCCCCACATGGGCAATCGGGATGAAGTGTCCTGCCCATGGACATAATGCAGTTACCCCTGGCGGAGATCGAACCATGAACCATACAGTTTGATGTCCAATTCTGTAACCACTGAACCACCGCACTCCCCAGTATTTGGTTAACAGGGATGTGTCACTTTCCTGTGTTCTAGAGATAAACAGATCATTCGTTCTATTATATCTTGTTTGACAAACTCATTGAGCTCTGTCAAACAAGATATAATAGAACAAATACCTGTATTAGATGTGGTGAGGCCAGATAACCTGTAAAGAAGGGAAATTCAGTGATCATCAAGGTAATTATTTGACATATACAACATTTTTTATTCACTTAAATGAGTTTATAACTTGTATACAGTTAACAGGTCACATTTGTAGTGAAAGTATGGTAAATGGTTTTGTGTTTGTAAGTTATACTCTATTAATAGGGTTTTTCAATTAAGAGATTCCCCATTAAGTGGGCTCCATTATAAGAAAAAAGATGGAATGTGTAATGTTACACAGTGCATTCTGTTTCTATCCAGGCTGATCAACTAGCAGCTGGTCTAATTCGTCTTGGGTTGAAGAAAGGCGATCGAGTTGGAATATGGGGCCCAAATTCCCACGAATGGTTACTGACACAGTATGCAACAGCAAGAGCAGGCTTGATTCTGGTAAGTTTGAATATCAACATCCGCAGTCATGATTAGCCATTGTGCAGAAATAAGTGACCTTAAGGCCAAAAAAAAATACTTTTCATCCTTTGAGACTGGTTCATTGATTTTTTTGTACGCGAAGATACATTTTATTATTACCACTCAATCTATAAGTTACTAGTCGATTAACATAAGTTTGGAGGCCCGTTAAAACTCCATAATTTCAGTGACGTCATTCGACGGAGCCGGGCCGCAGGCAATAATGGTATAAATAGCCATTAGCTTCCCGCGGCCTGGCTATTTTTAGATTCAAGTTAGCTGTAACAGGGCCTGGTAATAATAGTAATAACATGATTGTTATCAGGCATCATGATTCATTAGTGGCCCTGCAGCAATGATGAACAGCCCTTGGGCTTATTAATGGCCCTCGACTTCGTCTCGGGCCTTTAATAAATCCTTGGGCTGTTCATCATTGCTGCAGGGCCACTAATGAACCATAATGCCCTCCAAAATCACGTTATTGTTATATTAGCATTTTTCAAATATCACCATTGGTTGGATCACAAAAATAGGAAACAAAAACACGTAAAGTCACAAATTCCTGGATAGATTTCAATGGGATCTAGAACTAATAAGCGTGAATCTTTATATTGGGGGTGGGGGTGGGGGGGGGGGGGGGGGTGGGGGAGGGGAGGGGAGGGGATGTTTCAATAGTAAAACAACCACAAACAAACAGCAAATACAGTGGTATTGACTTTTGTTGAAAAGTTTGAGTAAAGAATTCCACAGTTTCCCAAAGTAGATTTGTCAAATTGAACAAAATGAAAATGTATGTTTGTCTTTTGTACAGAACTTCTGTATGAAAGTTCTGATTTGAATAAGTTTTTGTATGAATGTTTAGTAACATGGAATACATCACATATAGTACAGGTTTTTTTCTCGTGCAGAAATTATGCAAATTAGATGAACTTTGATTTATTCAGTGCTACTTATACACAGTAAGTGCACATGTCAATACGGCTCGGGCTAGAGGCTGTATTTATGAACCGATCTTCTCGGGTACCTTTGTTATCACCTTGGGACGAGAACGACTGTTTTGGGGTGCAGTCCAAAATTCAAGATGGCTGCCGGTGGCCATTTTATACCGAAATTAGGTGTAATCATTTTTTTGTACAGAACTTCTAGGACTACGTTTGTTATCATCATGGGATGGTAACAAGTGCTTTTGGGCTTGGCCAAAAATTCAAAATGCCTGTCGGCAGTCATATTTACAGAAAATGTGTGTATTACATTTTTTGTACAGAACCTGTAAAGAAGATTTTTATGTCAGTAATGTTTGCTATAAATTTATTGGGTGCCTTTGTTATCACTGTGGTATGAGAACAAATATTTTTGGGTTCAGTCAGACCCACTTTGGGACTCAAAAAGGGAGATAATTAAAAAGTCTTTTCCAAAAGCACCAGACAAAATAATGTTTCTTGGATTCAGCATCCCTAGGATGTGTATATTCAAATGTGTTGAAGCCAAATTCCTGTGTTAATATTTGGTGTTGTTTGGGGAGGGTAAACATTATTAGCACAACCCGATTTTCTATTTCCAATGAGAAAAATAAAACCTCCTCACCCGTGGGAATCCTATGAGCTGAAGATAAAAAATTCAAATACCTATATTTTAAGAAGGACTGGACAAATATTTATTAATTAGTATGAATCACCCTTAGCAGGGTTTGAACCAAACAGGCCAAAACAATTGCTAACATTTGGCTTATGGTGCACCATATAAGGATTCCCCTTGTAACATTAAATCCATGGAGATTTCTTATCTAGTTTAGCATCTAAGTGTCATCCGCCTTTACAATACTTTACCTGTACATTTGTTACAGGTTACGGTCAGTATTTATGTACAGATCTTTACAATACTTTACATGGTTCTTTGTTATCAGGTCATTACCTAGATGTGTGTCATTGCTATGTCACATACTATACATGTACATGGCTTACACAAGTTGAGCTACAGTGTCATTTACACTTTCATTATTTATTTATTTATTTATTTATTTATTTATTTATTTATTTATTTATTTATTTATTTATTTATTTATGTCACCTCATGTCAGACAGTTTTACGGGTGGAGGAAGCTGGAATATCCACAGAGAACCACCGAGCAATGGCGAGCAGCTATCAAGACTCCCCAACATACTAATTCCACAATTGTAAGCAGGCTTAGCATTGGCTGCAGACAACTGCACCATCAATGTGCAGTATGGCTTAGTACACAATGCCACCATGTCCCCAAGTGGGCAAGTGGGATTAAGGGTCTTGCCCAAGGACACAATGTGGTTGCCACAGGTGGGATTCAAACCAATGACCTCTCAGCTTGCAGTCGTCTGCATCTCTACTTACTGAGCCAACACACACCCAAAATGTTCCTGTGAAATTGTATTGTTACAATTTATTGGAGAGAGCCATCAGGCACTTTCCAATAAATAGTAACAAAACAGTTATTGACAAACAAAATCTTGCTAAACTAAGACTCTTTGCTGTCAGCATTGTATCATGGAAAAAAATACTCATGTTACAAATCACCTTTGAAAAATAAGTTAGCACTCTACTAGTTAATATCATGCCATATGCTGCATAAATTAGTAAGAAAGTGATTTTTTCGAGGGTCCAGAATACACAGTTCCTGGACTAAGAAATAAAATAATCTGAAGTATTGTTTATGGACATCCACTTTTCATACATTTTCTGTATTAAGTGAGGAATGTACTTGTTCCCAATGACAGTTATTCCCCACCCCACAAGTGACCACCCATTATCCCTTCCTGTTTGTATTTGCACCTCTGCCATCTCCTTCAGGATAACCAAAGTATTTTGAACCAGATATGGGAATGGTATCTGCGTTAAGATAATCAGTCTGTCTATCAAGAATTTTATCACCCAAATGAAGTTTTTACCATTAGTTTCTCAACCTTCTCATAACCTTTATATTAATGTTATCATGATATTCTCAAATACATCTACCATTTTTATTTAATTGAATGTAGATCTGTTCTTTCTAGTTTGTGATTTTTTATCCTCTTGAAATTTTGAAACTTTTTTAAAATGTATGTTTAAAATTTGGTTTCTATTTTGAAAGCACTAACACTGCTTACTGTTACCCAATTTTTCCTGGCTGATGCTGACTCTTTCCACATGGCAAAGCTAGATGTTGGTTATTATGTTCACACAATTTAGCATTTTTATCATAAAATCAGTTGCTGTTTGTCATTGAGACAGTCTTTAACCTCTTAGGACTAATTTCTGGTAGAGCTCCAGCTAAGATACATATAGGCAATAAAACACTGATTTACAGCAAAAATACATTAGAAATAATTTTGGGGACTAAAAATATGCTTTAAATTGTGAAAAAAAACAACATTAATAATCTATCATTTATATGAAAATGCTGTTGTTTCCCGAAATGCACTCATTTTGGTGCATAAAGTTGATGTGAGAATCAGAATGGATTCTCGCAAATGATTCTCACACTGAAAACAATGAGAATCAACTTTGATTCTCATGAATTATTAATTTTGATTCTCATCACCGATTCTGAACGTGTCTTCAAAGGCATGGAAAACTTACTTTCCTTTTTTAACCTTTTTTTTTAGTCCCCTACCGGCATCGCCGGAGGGGACTATAGGTTTGCACTCTGTCCATCCGTCAGTCTGTCAGTCTGTTAGTCTGTCAGTCTGTCAGTCACACTTTAGTTTTCCGGAGTTTTTTTGGAAACGCTTCAACAGAATGATTTCATTTTTGGTAAACTACTATAGAATGATGACTTACAGATCAAGTTTGAGTTTCATGCTGATTGCATTATTCTTGTGTGAGTTATGGCCCTTGGAAATATGGAAAAAAGCACCAAAATATCAGTTTTCCAGAGTTTTTTGGGAAACGCTTCAACGGAATGATTTCATTTTTGGTAAACTACTAAAAAACGATGACTTACAGATCAAGTTTGAGTTTCATGCTGATTGCATTATTCTTGTGTGAGTTACGGCCCTTGGAAATATGGAAAAGCACTAAAATATCAGTTTTCCGGAGTTTTTTTGGAAACGCTTCAACGGAATGATTTCATTTTTGGTAAACTACTATAGAACAATGATTTACAGATCAAGTTTGAGTTTCATGATGATCGCATTATTCTTGTGTGAGTTACGGCCCTTGGAAATATGGAAAAGCACCAAAATATCAGTTTTCCGGAGTTTTTTTGGAAACACTTCAATGGAATGATTTCATTTTTGGTAAGCTACTATAGAACGATGACTTACAGATCAAGTTTGAGTTTCATGCTGATTGCATTATTCTTGTGTGAGTTACGGCCCTTGGAAATATGGAAAAGCACCAAAATATCAGTTTTCCGGACTTTTTTTAGAAACGCTTCAATGGAATGATTTCATTTTTGGTAACCTACTATAGAACGATGACTTACAGATCAAGTTTGAGTTCCATGCTGATTGCCGTATTCTTGTGTGAGTTATGGCCCTTGGAAATATGGAAAAGTGCCAAAATATCAGTTTTCCAGACTTTTTCTGGAAACGCTTCAACGGAATGATTTCATTTTTGGTAACCTACTATAGAACGATGACTTACAGATCAAGTTCCATTTACACTCTGTCCATCCATCCGTCAGTTGTCATTCAGTCTGTCGGTCATACTTTAGTTTTCCGGACTTTTTTTGGAAATGCTTCAACGGAATGATTTCATTTTTGGTAACCTACTATAGAACGATGACTTACAGATCAAGTTTCATTTTCACTCTGTCCATCTGTCTGTCTGTCAGTCAGTCTGTCAGTCATACTTTAGTTTTCTGGACTTTTTTTGGAAATGCTTCAACCGAATGATTTCATTCTTGGTAACCTACTATAGAACGATGACTTACAGATCAAGTTTGAGTTTCATGCTGATTGCATTATTCTTGTGTGAGTTATGGCCCTTGGAAATATGGAAAAGCGCCAAAATATCAGTTTTCTGAACTTTTTTTGGAAATGCTTCAGCAGACGGAATTCATGCTGATCACATCTAGGTTATAACATTTGTATAATTATTAATACTCATTAGTCCGGTAGGGGACATTGTATTGCTTCAGCAATACGTACACTCTTGTTTTATTTTTTGTTTCCTCATAATAAGATAGCACTTAGTCTTTAGAGTGGTGTCTAATGAAGTCTTGGCTGCCTATACAGGCACCCAAGACTTCACTAGACACCACTGCAGGCTATTGCAACTTTATTCAGCAAAAATTCCAAAATCCAGTATGTTGGAACTGTGTTCTACATGCACGTGTAAGACAAGAAATTCACCAAAATTGCAACAAGGTTCTCAAGGGTAAAACTGGAGTAAATATATAAAAATGAGGTTGGTTTAAAACAATGGAATATATACTGGTTGCACTCACAAAGCTTTAACAGTACTCTCAAGTTCTAAATTATGTAAGAACTGATAATTGATTCTCGAAGCAGGATTTCACAAGTCAAAACCAATTTCCAGGGATCGGGACAAAATGTTAGGCCTACATTTCTGTATTCATAGGTACTTGAGCCAAGCTGTGCAGTAATGAAAAAATGAAATTTGATAATGTAGGTTATTATATATACAAAAAATTAGTTCAAAATGTCAAAATTCCGATAAAAGAAATTTGTTTCATATGTGCTGGATCTGACAGATGCAAGGGCCTATTATATTTATGATATCAAAACTCACAGTTCCACTTTTAAGCTTGTGTCAAGAATTTGGGGAGAAGCTGTCGGTAAATTACATTCTGGGATGTTATTGAATGATTGGGCATCACCTGTTTCCAAGTATAAGTTTAATGGCTGGAAAAAGGGGGAGATCATGCAATTAACTCTTAACCTGCTGAGTAGTTTTAAAATAATATTCATCGCATCTAGTCATGGCAGCTGTGAAGCAGCCATGATTAGATGCAATGAAAAATTCATATAAATTTAACTCAAGAAATGATTGGCCAAACAGAAAATCTAATATATGAGGGAGAATTTGGATAAAAGTGCTCAAATTATACTTATTTCACTGGCAACTATTCCTTGTCCTGGGCAAGAATATCTGACAGCGGCATGCTGAGTTAAATGAGGTATTAATTTACTCAAGCTCTGTTTCATTTCTTTGGTTGCTTCCCAAAGACAGTACACTTGGAGTAATGTCATCAAGCTTATCATAATTGATTGGATATGTTCTTGAGTTAAATAACAGAAACTAAAGAAGAAAAATGCATTGCATTGCATTGCAAAGCAAAAGAGTATTGAATTAGTAAAATCCATTGGATTCTGATAATTTGTTACTGCTCAAGTTATCAGATAAAGAATAATATTTTTGGTGAACTAGAATAAACGAAAGGCAATAACGCTATCCCTTTTTAGCTTAACTTGACATAGTCAAGATAAGCTATTGCCATCACGCGGAAGTCTGTTAGTCTGTGAGTCTGTTAGTCTGTGAGTCTGTTCACATTTTCCTTTAGCACGGGCTACACCCCGCAGTTCTTGTCTGATCGTCACGAAATTTCATATGCAGGTTTGGGGTCATGTGTAGATGAGAACGTCCCCTTTTGGTCGCGATCGGGCTACCGGTATGGCTGCCCGAGCCCAAAACCCGAAAACCATTAGCACAGGCTACAGGTCGTATTTATGAAGGGATTTCATTACAACTTGGTAGGATGCCTCTGTATAATGCCTAGATGAGAACGTCCTCTTTTGAGCATCATCCGTCAACCGTGATGGCTGCCCAAGCCCGAAACCCAAAAACTTTTAGCACAGTCTGCAGGTCATGTTTAATATGGTCGGATTTCATTGTAACTTGGTAGAATGACTCCTTATGATGTCTAGATGAGAATTTCCCCATTTGGGCATGATCTGCCAACCGTGACGACTGCCCAAGCCCAAAATCCAAAAACCTTTAGCACAGTCTACAGGTCATATTTATTGAGGAATTTCATTGTAACTTGGTGGGTTGACTTCATATATTGTCTGGATGAAAAGGTCCCCTTTTGGATGTGATTGGGCAACTGTGACGGCTACAGGGGCCCGAAGCCCGACAACCTTTAGCACAGCATAGTACAGGTCATATTTATGAAGGGATTTCATTGTAACTTGGTGAGGATGACTCCAAATAATGTCTAGATGAGAACGTCCCATTTTGATCGCGATCATTCAGCCTTGATGGGTGCCAGAGACCAAAACCTTTAGCATAGGCAAAAAGTCATATTTATGGAAGGATTTCATTGTAACCTGTTAGGTTGACTCCATATAATGCCTAGATGATGACATCCCCTTTTGGTCATGATTGGTCAACTGCGATGGCTACAGGTGCCCGAAGCCCGAAAACCTTGAGCACAGTTTACAGGTCATATTTATGAAGGGATTTCATTGTAACTTCGTAGGATCACCCCAGATGATGCCCAGGTGAAATTGCCCCCTTTGGTTGCGATCATTCAATCAGGAGGGCTGCCAGAGCCCGAAGCCCAAAAAACTTTAGCACAGTCTACAGGTCATATTTATGAAGGGATTTCATTGTAACTTGGTAGGTTGACTTCATATAATGTCTAGATGAGAACGTCCTCTTTTGGACATGATTGGGCAACTGTGATGGCTACAGGGGCCCCGAAGCCCGAAAACCTTTAGAACATTCTACAGGTCATAATTATGAAGGGATTTCATTGTAGCTTGGTAGGATGACTCCAAATAATGTCTAGATGAGAACGTCCCCTTTTGGTCGTGATCATTCAGCCTTTATGGTTGCCTGAGCCCAAAGACATTTAGCATAGTCTATAGATCATATTTATGGAAAGATTTCATTGTAACCTGTTAGGTTGACTCCATAGAATGCCTAGATGATGACATTCCCTTTTGGTCGTGATTGGCCAACTGTGATGGCTACAGGAGCCCGAAGCCCGAAAATCTTGAGCACCGTCTACAGGTCATATTTATGAAGGGATTTCATTGTAACTTTGTAGGATCACTCCAGATGATGCCCAGATGAGAATGTCCCCTTTTGGTTGTGATCATTCAACCATTATGGCTGCCCGAGCCCGAAGCCCGAATACCTTTAGCACAGTCTACAGGTCATATTTATGAAAGGATTTCATTGTAACTTGGTAGGTTGACTTCATATAATGTCAAGATGAGAACGTCCCCTTTTGGACATGATTGGGCAACTGTGATGGCTACAGGGGCCCGAAGCCCGAAAACCTTTAGAGCAGTCTACTGGTCATAATTATGAAGGGATTTCATTGTAGCTTGATAGGATGACTCCAAATAATGTCTAGATGAGAACGTCCCCTTTTGGTCGCGATCATTCAGCCTTGATGGCTGCCCGAGCCCAAGACCCCAAAACCTTTAGCATAGTCTATAGGTCATATTTATGGAAGGATTTCATTTGTAACCTGTTAGTTTGACTCCATATAATGCCTAGATGATGACATCCCCTTTTGGTCATGATTGGTCAACTGTGACGGCTTCAGGGGCCCGAAGCCCAAAAACCTTGAGCACAGTCTATAGGTCATATTTATGAAGGAATTTCATTGTAACTTCGTAGGATCACTCCAGATGATGCCAAGATGAGAATGTCCCCTTTTGGTTGCGATCATTCAACCATGATGGCTGCCCAAGCCCAAGACCCCAAAACCTTTAGCATAGTCTATAGGTCATATTTATGGAAGGATTTCATTGTAACTTAGTAGCTTGACTTCATATAATGTCTAGATGAGAACGTCCCCTTTGGATGCAATTAGGAAACTGATGGCTACAGGGGCCTGAAGCCCGAAAACCTTTAGCACAGTCTACAGGCTATTTATGAAGGGATTTCAATGTAACTTGATGGGATGACTCGTTTTGGAATAATTTCACTGTAACTTTCGTTAATATATGTTAACTGTGAGGGCCACATAATTAACTGTGAGGTCATATTAACCCACCCCTCAGCTCTTTAGTACAGTGTACACCTCATATTATTTTTATCAAAAACATAGCATACAGGGACCAAAAATGAATATATTCCCAATTATCACAATTCTTGTCTTATTTCATAATCGTTTCATAAACATTGAACATTATCCTTTTCATCAAATACAACACACAAGTTAAGCTACAGTGTCATTGACACTTTCATTCCTAAAGCACTGTGGTTTGTAAACTTTTTCATGACAATGTTAATATAAAACAGTGTAACAATATACTGATATTTACAGCATTAAAAATTCAAATAAAATCGAACCATCAAACGGTGGTAATTTCCTCAATATTAAACAAAATTATCGTGGTTTTCAAATTATTTCAAGACAAGATCAAGATAATATAAGTTATCTCCGCCAACATGTATGGTGTGTGGAGATTTAATACTTGGATGTTGGTTTTTAAACACTGAGCCGCAGGCAAGGTGTTTAAATGAGACATCCAGGTATTAAATCTCCATATACAATACATGTCAGCGGAGATAACGTTTTTGTTCCATTTGAAACACAATAGAAAAAGAGTGGAAATAAATTTGGATGTGTTTCTCACACTCCGCAATCAGTGGACCAAATTTGAGAATAATTGTTTTGTTTTTACAAATGCAGAACACAACAGATAGAGTTACATCCCTTGGGTCATTAAGGAAATGAGTAAACAGTATTTTGTTGACAGAATTTGTTCTTATTTTATTTTTCTCAAATTGTTTGATTTAATTATTCGGCTATTTAATTTGTAAACAGAAAAATATGGTTGAATTGTCAGAAATCTGATGGTATTTGTGACTGTTTTCAGGTTTTGGGATTCTATTTTAATATTGAGATGAGCGAAAGTGCAAAGCTTTCATTTAAACCATATATCCCTGATGTTTCACATGCCCTTATACCCTGAATGTTGCATGCTCTCAAGTACCTTGCATGCAGGGTACACCCTTTGCCATGTCTATTTGTCCCAGACATTCTGACCAATCAGAAGACAGAACTTATCAGGATATAGGGACAAAGCATCTTATCAAAATTTATTGAATCTGATAATCAGTTTTCAAGTTATTACATAAACATTGAAAAGTCAACAAATTCCACAAAGGGCAATAACTTAATTTTCATTGAATACTAAGTATCAAACTTGTCCAAGACATTGTTAATATAAAGTCAAACTTATCCAAGACGTTTTCAGTACTAAGTAGCATACCAAAATTAATTGAAATCTGATAACTATTGTTCAGGTTAGTACATTAACAAACTTCTGGGAACGTCAGAGAATAGATGGACAGACAGAAAGCTCTAACACATGCCATTCCTTTGTGGAGATAATGATGTAGTTATACTAATAATCTGTTCCAATTTCAGGTTAATGTTAATCCTTTATACAAGAAGAGAGAACTGGAATATACATTAAAAAAGGTACTGATTTGGCCTAAAAAAGTTAAAAATCTGTTTCTCAGGCCCTCTTGCATGGTCATTTTGGGGTGCCACATGCTCTGTTTTTATACCAATGCGAACTTCAAAAAATAAAATATTAGATGGTTTATGTCTGATATTTTACCTAAGTTAATAAAATTGATAAATTTGTTCCTTGAGTGCAACAAGGTTTTGCAAAGCATTAGCATTGCAAAGCTTTTTTGCACTCAAGGGACAAAATACACTACCACCCATGATATTCTGTAGATTATGAGGCCTAAAACATAAAACAAACCAAGAATATGAACTTTTTGATGGCAAAGAAATAATTGCAAAAATAAAAATTAAAAAAAAAAAATCCCTGCTCATATGCAATTTTACAAAAATGGTCTGAGAAACAGAAGAGCTGCTTTGTGGGGCCTTTTCTTTATTATTTAGATACTGTCTGGCCTCCCCATAAAACATACCATCTCCATCACATTTTATTTCCAAAATTAATTTCCAGAGTCCTTGTTAATTCTACCTTGTTCGGATAGAGTTCTGGAAGATCTCTTAAACAATGTAAATTGAGCTGACAACTTAATTATTCCATTTTACTGCATTTTAGGCAAAATTGTATTGTCAAAGTTGGGCAAAACTGTTATTATCCTCATGAATTTGAGGTTAAAGCTTCATTTTTTTTCTTATGATTTTATGGTAGATAAAAAATTTTGTATAAATTCTTTATCTAATGTGACATGGGGAATTTTCATATTTTGCTCCATAACACCACTTACTGGGCTCTTTGGAATGATATCATCTTAACCCTTTACCCAACACAACTGCCCAAAATGGACAGCACTAAAATCACCATTAAAAATTAGTTATTCAAGAATTTTGTTTGCAAGTGTTGTCTCCCTTTCTTGTTAGGTAAAGGGTTAAGTACCTATGTGGATCAACCAATCTGAAGCTTCAACCATTCTCCTAATGTCAAATCACTGCGCATATATAATACGAAGTTGGAACGATGAACGATAACATCAACTTCTGTTTAAGCTTAGTGCAGACACAGAGTGGTTACCTCCCTAATGCCAATACACTTCATCTTAAGCTACAAGACCAAACATTCCCCCATCATATAAAAGCAAAGTAAAATCAAAGCCAGTCACAATGCTAGTGACCAAACACCATCCTGCAATCATTGAAATGAAACACTTTACCACCATTTTGATTCCTCAGCTTCCACCAAACATGAAAGACAAAGTTTTAACAAATCAAGACAAGGTTGAACAACCTGACATCTCCCTGCACATCTTTGGTGTTCAAAATTGTGTTTTGTCATCGTTATTTAACTGGTAGAGTGCGAAATATTTTTGTCCATCAAATCTTGTACACATGTCTTTGCTCTGTTATAATTTATGGGAGAGTGCCTATGGGCACTCTCTCATAAATTGTAACAAGGCAAACCCTTAGAGACTGAATAATATCACTTCAATGATAATACAAAGTACATGTACTGAATATGAGGCTTCAAGCTGTGGTACCTGTACTGCAGAATAAAGCCCAAATATGGGCTTCCAGCACTCTACCAGTTAAACATCAGTGACAATTTGAGGTTGGATGACTGAGCTAAAAGTTTGAGTTTTTTTTTTAACAAAAATGTTAACACAGATTTAAAAGAAGCCAGGTGCAGCTTCTAATGTTTTTAAAAATATTAAATAAACACTGAAGGTTTTTAGCTCACCTTGACGAAGTCATGCTGAGCTTATCTAATCGCTCTCCATCTGTTGTCCATCATCCACCCGTCATCCATCAACACTATGTTTTGGTCTTCTCCTCCAAAACCGCTGGGCCAATTCAAGTGAAAGTTTGTATGAGTACTGCTCCCGAAGGGGCATTGCATTTCTGTTCAACACAACATGCCCAGATATTTTTAAAATCTTCTTCTCAAGAACCAGTGGGTACAATGACTTGATATTTAGTTTGGTATGGAGCTTCCTTTTAAGGTGTAAAATCAAGTTTGTTCAAACGAAGTTCATGGAACAATATTTACGTTTGTAATGGGAGGGGCAAGATTTTGGGCCCCACCCAAAATTTATATTTTCTGAACCGATGCTCTGATATGAACCAGATTTGGTTTGTGGTATTATTGGGTCGTAAGTATTTGACTCAAGCAAAAAAAAAAAAATTTCCCGTATCCCCGGGTGAACCCCAGGAGCTAAAAATAGAAATATTTTCAAACGCCCATATTTCCCGAAGCACATGGAATAGAGAACTGTTATTTGGTATGAAGCATCCTTAGGACCAATAGAATTGAATGGTAAAAAAATGCCATCGGTTATGTTAGGGTGTTCTGTAGGGATATTGAAAAATTGCTGAGTCAGCATATTTGCCAAAATTTTGTTTAAAAATTTATCCAGAACCAATGATCAGAATCTTTTGATATTTGATATACAGCATCCGTGGGGGGTGGGGGTGGGTGGGTGGGGTCCAGATACAAGTTTGTTAAATGAAGCCCACTTGGTTCATATTTGAGCTCAATACAGGGGCGGGGGAGGGGGGGGGCAGATATAAGTTTGTTAAATGAAGCCCACTTGGTTCATATTTGAGCTCAATACAGGGGCCAAAATTTTTAACCTTAAACTTTAAAAATCTTCTTCTTCAGAACCACCAGTCAGAATTTTTTAATGTTTTGTATACATCATTGTTAGGAGGTTCAGATCCCAGATTGTTCAAACGAAGTCTCTAGGTTAAAATTTGGGCTTCCTATGATGCCCAAATTTAACTTAGTGCAATATGGAGGATAATTAGCTCAACTTTGGCGAAGCCAAATTTGAGCTTATGCCATGGCCCGTCGTCCGTCTGGCCATCTGTCCGTCTGTCCGTCAACAATTGGATACAGCTCGGGCTAGAGGCCGTATTTATGAACCGATCTTTACGAAACTTCTTGGGTACCTTTGTTATGACTGTGGGATGAGAATGAGTGTTTTTGGGTGCAGTCCAAAATTCAAGATGGCTGCCAGCTGCCATTTTGTACCGACGATGCAGAAATCTGTTTTTTGCACAGAACTTCAATATGAAAGCTCTGATTTGAATAATTTTTTGTATGAATGTTTAGTACCATGGGATACATCACATATAATATGGGTTTTTTTCTCGTGCAGAAATTATGCAAATTAGATGAACTTTGATATTTTTTGGTGTTACTTTCAGCACTGTAAGTGCAAATGCCAATACGGCTCGGGCTAGAGGCCGTATTTATGAACCGATCTTTACGAAACTCCTTGGGTACCTTTGTTATCACCGTGGGACGAGAACGAGTGTTTTTGGGTCCGGTCCGAAATTCAAGATGGCCTATGGCAGCCATTTTGTACAAAATTTGGTGCAGTCAGATTTTTGCACAGAACTTCCATATGAAAGCGCTGATTTGAATAATTTTTTGTGTGAATGTTTAGTACCATGGGATACATCACATATAATACGGGTTTTTTTCTCGTGCAGAAATCATGCAAATTAGATGAACTTTGATTTTTTCAGTGCTACTTACACACAGTAAGTACACATGTCAATACGGCTTGGGCTAGAGTCTGTATTTATCAACCGATCTTCACGAAACGTCTTGGGTACCTTTGTTATCACCTTGGGACGAGAACGAGTGTTTCAAGATGGCTGCCAGTGGCCATTTTGTACCAAAATTAGGTCTAATCAGTTTTTTGTACACAACTTCTATACGGCTCAGGCTAGAGGCCGTATTTATGAACCGATCTTTACGAAACTTCTTGGGTACCTTTGTTATCACCATGGGATGAGAACGAGTGTTTTGGGGTGTGGTCCGAAATTCAAGATGGCCACCAGCAGCCATTTTGTACCAAAATTAGTGCAATCAGTCTTTTGTACAGAACTTCTGTATGAAAGTTCTGATTTGAATAAATTTTTGTATGAATGTTTAGTAACATGGAATACATCACATAGAGTACAGGTTTTTTTCTCGTGCAGAAATTATGCAAATTAGATGAACTTTGATTTATTCAGTGCTACTTATACACTGTAAGTGCACATGTCAATACGGCTCGGGCTAGAGGCTGTATTTATGAACCGATCTTCACAAAACTTCTTGGGTACCTTTGTTATCACCTTGGGATGAGAACAAGTGTTTCTGGGTGCGGTCCAAAATTCAAGATGGCTGCCAGTGGCCATTTTGTACCGAAATTAGGTCCAATCAGTTTTTTGTCACAACTTCTACACAGCTCATATTTGTGAACTGTTCTTCACGAAACTTCTTGGGTACCTTTGTTTTCACCTTGGGACAGGAATGAGTGTGTTTTGGGGTGCCTTTGTTATCACTGTGCTATGAGAACAAATATTTTGGGGTTCAGTCAGACCCACTCTGGGACTCAAAGATTTCTTTTCTAGTTTAGCATCTGACTGTTACCCACCTTTACAATACTTTACCTATACATTTGTTACAGGCAACGGTCAGTATTTATGTACAGACCGTTACAATACTTTATATGTACCTTTGTTATCAGGTCATTACCTAGATGTTTGTCATTGCTGTGTCACATACTATACATGTACATGTCTTTGTTTTGACAAGTTGAGCTAAAGTGTCATTGACACTTTCATTTTTAAAACTATTCTTCTTCAGATTCACAAAATTTGGTATACAACATCTTGGGGGGGGGGGGGGGATCAGATTCAAGTTTGTTCAAATCGGGTCTAGGTTAATATTTGGGCATGCTATGGTAGTCCAAATTTTAACTTAGTGCAAAATGAGGAAATTTCTTTAAAAATTTTCTTCTTCAGATCCACAAGTCAACATGCTTTCATATTTGGTATACAACACCTCAAAGGGGTTGGGGATGGGGGAGGGTCAGATTCAAGTTTGATCAATTCGAGTGCCTGGGTTCATATTTAAGCTCCCTATGGAAAGCCAAATTTTAACTTAGTGCAATATGAGGGAATTTTTTCAAAAGTCTTCTTCAGTTTCACCAGTCACACTCCTTTCATATTTGGTTTGTAACATCTCTTGGGGAGTCAGATTCAAGTCTGTTCAAATCGGATCCCTAGGTTAATATTTGGGCTCGCTATGGTAGCCCACATTGTATCTTAGTGCAATATGAGGAAATTTCTTCAAAAATTTTCTTCTTCAGATCCTCATGTCAGAATGCTTTCATATTTGGTATACAACATTTCTAGGGAGGTCAGATTCATATTTGTTCATTTCGAGTACCTGGGTTAATATATGGGCTCCCTATGGGAAGCTGAATTTAACAATATGAGCGAATGTCTTCAAAAATCTTCTTCAGATTCACTCGTCAAAATCCTTTTATATTTGGTTTACAACATTTCTAGGGGAGTCAGATTCAAGTTTGTTCAAATCAGGTCCCTGGGTTAATATCTGGGCTCCCTATGGTAGCCCAAATTTTAGCTTAGTGCAGTATGAGGAAATTTCTTTGAAAATCTTCTTCAGATCCACCAGTCAGAATGCTTTCATATTTGGTATACAACATCTCTAGTGGTGTGAGATTCAAGTGTGTCCAAATCGAGTGCCTTGGTTAGTATTTGGGCTTCCTATGGGAGCCGGAATTGTCCATGCAGCTGAAGAATTAGAAATGTTTTATTAAGTACCCTCTAGAGGTGTGTAACTAAGATTAATCCACATTGGTTGTATCAAGGGGCTCTATAGGGGAGCTCCACTTTTTACATTATGATTAACTGAAGAAAAGACATGATGCTTGGACTATTTTAGTCACTGTTGAGGGGCTCAAGGATTTTCAATGGATCCTATAGAGATTTATTGCTTAATGTAGATTCGTTCTTGAACTCTGTTTATATCAGGTTCTGTTCAAGGTGTGCGCTTCAGGCCCCGAGGGGCTTCTTGTTTTCATAATGATCTGTTTTTCATCAAATAAAGATTCAAAACACAAGTATCTTAATGCCATTAAGATGAAACTCTTACTTCTCCAGCAACTGATCATCGGTGACCAGGATATCCTACTTGAAAGCATTAAACTCTGACAAAAAAGAAAGCATTAAACTCTGACAAAAAGCTGTTCATCAACCCAGATGTAGACCTCTAGTGTGTGCTATCATGAAGAAGCCTGTCCAAGTCAGGAGGACATTGATGCAAATGAACGTATAGATCACCCAACATACGTTTGCATGATTAACATAAAGTACAGTACTATAGTAAACTGTTGAGTAAAGAGATGCAATTTCACACTTAACTCTTTCAACACGCGAGACCGCTTTTCCGGACCGGCAACACGATACATCACAATTTCATTAAGTAGGATAGCTACTAAGTGAACATGTGTGGTAGAACAATTAATATTTTCAACGTGCAGTCTGAAGGCTGCCTGTTGAAAATATTATTTGCTCTACCCCCAAATAATGGATATGAACTCTTCCAATTTCTGCCATTTAACTGGCATGGAAGATACCACCAGTGTTCAAAAGGTTAAATGAAATGTCACCAGAACAGGAGATAATCATGCGAGATTTTGACGTGATGAGATTTTATCCAGGTGAGTTTTTGTCTGGTTGGACTTATGTTCAGGAAGAATACATTTGAGTGAGATTTTCATTCTGATGAGTTTTGTATTCACAACAGTTCAGAGAGATCTTCCAGTGGTACATTACGTGAAAGAATTTCAGCCACAAAGCAGAAAAATATCAAAAAACTGTTTTTGTGTGAAATGGAACAACAAATGGAAACAATTCACAAAGGAATATCCTCCATATATATATAACTGATCAATTAATATGGAGGATATTCCTTTGTGAAATAAATTAGTGTATAGAGCAATTACACCTAAAAACGCATTTGTGTTGAACATAGCGTGTATATGTTGTGAGATTTATGATCATTGGGTATATGTCAGTGCGTACATCATGTGTATGTGTGGGGGGTGGGGGATATGGAATCCTAGCCTACGATTGTCAGTGTAGACATTATAGGAGGGGCTACACTTAGATCAGTGGTGGAGAGCATATATATACTGTAATAGTGGGTGGGGACAAGACATTTACACACCCTGGAAGGATCGGGTGTGGGTGGGGGGGGGGGTGGTTATTACTATGCAAGGAGGGTATAAAAAGATTCTATTTTTCATCAGCGGTATTGATGTCTGATTGACACGGGTTGGGTACTGGGGTGGAGATATGGAGGCGTGCTTTTAAATGATTTGGGCCAAGGAGTGGTTGCATGTGTGAATACGGTATACGAACTTACTTGCCTCTGCCTCTGTTACCAGGGCGAGGTAATAGAAATAGTGTCTAATTCATATTTGCTTTTTGCGTAATAACACGGAACATATCTTTACTTGTTGCCACCCAAGGAAAATATTATACGGTATTTTTTGCATAATTTACACTTGAATACAAAAGGCAAAGTGAAGTGCGGAACATATCTTTACTTGTTGCCACCCAAGGAAGATATCATACGGTTATTTTGCACATAATAGACTTGGATACGGGAACAACATGAGACAGAGAACATATCTTTACCACCCAAGTGAGATATGATACAGTGATTTTACAAGCAATACACTTGAATATGGAGAACAGCGCATTTGAACAATTCGGGTCAAAAATGGTTGAATGTGTGAATGCTGCATGCGAACTCGCTTCTGCCTCTGTTACCAGGGCAAAGTTGAGATAAATGATTGAATGCTCCTAATTCTAAGGCTGAGAACAAAATTTGCGCGTAATAACTCAGAATATATCTCCATTTGTTACCACCTGAGAAAGATATGATACGGTATTGTATGTCCATAATTTACAATTAAAAACAGTGAACAACGTGTAATGCGGAAAATATCTTTACTTGTTGCCACCCAAGGAAGGTATACATCAGCGATTTTATAGACAGGTTCGTGATTAGGAGCTAGGTGGCCATTTGCCAAATAATAAATCGATCTGAAACATGTACGTGTATCTCGATCAATTTTATAATAATTCCCATTCAACAATTAGGATCAGCGTGACGCTAAATTTTATGTTCCCATGATGCGATACACATTGGTACGGCACTTAACGTAACGGAATAAGAATTAGTCAAAAATGAAAGCCGCTTAGAAGGAAGTAAACTTCCGAGCATGACGGCAAATTGACAAAGTTATATATATAAATAATAATGAATTGTAAAAAACTTGGGTTAACTAAGTAGATTTCATTATTTGCTTTCAAAACATAGTTGACGACACTAGATCAGAATGAGCTCAGTGAGCTTGTTGCAGTGAGGGTACATAAGCAAAATTTTGGATGGTCGTCAGTTAAATTGTTTGAAATAAAAAAAATAGTCCAGCCATCAGTATTTATATTAAACTTGTTTTATATTGCAGGTTGATTGCAAAGTTCTTATTGCTGCCGAGAATTTTCAAGACAGTGATTACTATGAGATATTGTTTCAGATGATACCAGAACTGGTAAAAGACAATCCTGAACACATTCATAGTCACCTGTAGGTTTAGTTTTTACTACTTTGTGTCACATGGTCTGATCCATTTTCCTACCATTGTACCTATACTTTTAAAAGCAGTAAAGTAAACAAGCATTCAATAACATTACAGAAGTTGGTCCAGGTGTATGCAGTTGTATTTTGGTGCAAAACTTGAACCTTGATTCTTGCTGTTGCATTTTGATCTGTTGGTTCAATAAACTTCTATTTTTGAATGCTTAAAAATATGCACATCATTCATAACAATGTACTTCGTGACTCGAAGAAAGAACTGTTTGTTTCTTGAATTTGACCTTTGCTAAATACTGAAGTATTATAACCCAATCAGTATATTTTCTACATGAAAGGCTGAATTGAACATTCTTGCTTCTACAGATGTTCATTATCTATTTCCTCTTTCGATTCTTTCAGCATCAAGTGCAAATGATCTTGTACCCATGCTCAAGCCAGAAAATAAGCAGACTGTCATCTGCAAAATGAGGTCCCAAGAGGGTGAATGTAGTGATGCTACCCTCTGTGAACTTCAGTCTGAATCAGGGTCTCAAAACTAAACAGAAAGAAGTACTCAGAGGATAAACTGGCCCACTGTATGGGATAGCATCATCAAATTCACCCTCTGGGGACCTCATTCTGCAAATGTCAGACTGCTTATTTTCAGGCCTGCTCATGCTAATGTGGAATAAGGCTATTCTGTATATTCAATTACAAAAGACCACTCATATTCTACACACCAAATTGTGTATCACAGCACTTTTGGCATACTGAAATTGGTGCTTAAAGATGCCACTCCTTCTCCACTATGAGCTTGTGGTTTCTAATTATTAATCTTGTGAACCTGTATCCCTTGGGAACCCAGGAAGTAGAGTAGAGCCTGTTAACTCCTTGCATGCTGCTGGTGGATATTCCTGCCTTATACAGGAGTTCTCTTGCTACTGAAACATTAATAATTTGGGCAAGTTAATCCAATTTCCACCCTGTAAAGTAATGGATTTTATCACCAATGGTTTCTTGAGTTAAATTTAGATGCATTTTTCATCAAATCTAGTCATGGCTGCTTCACAGCAGCCATGACTTGATTTGATGAAAAACATTCTGAAAATACTCAGCGGGTTAAAAGTTAACCATCAGAAAACAAATTCTGTTTTACTGGTACTGCTTGTGGTGGAAGCTCTCTCAAAGTGGGCAGCATAGGTATAAATGTTTGGCTAAACTACATTAACTTGTCGAATGCTAAATTATTTTCCAAGGGTGATTTGTAACATTTTTTAAAGATATCATGCCACTGGCAAGAGGAGACCAGTTTAGCAAGATATTGTTCATAATTGTTTTATTACTATTTATTGGAGAGTGTCTGTTGGTAATAAAACAATGCTGAGCAAAGAAACTAGCTAATTCATAGAAAGTAAAGCCACTAAAGTATCTTTAACTGGTAGAGTGCGAAATTATTTTTGGTCATCAAAGTTCATCAAGTTGTGTTTGTTTTGTTAAAATTTATGGGAGAGTGCCCATGGGTACTCCTCTCCCAGAAATTGTAACAAGGTAAATCCTTAAAGACTAAATAATTTCACTTCAAAGATTACATACTACTCAAAGTTTGCTAAGCACCAAATATTTGACACATCATTGTGAAATTTGCTTGTGACATATTTGTGATATTTTTGGTGGACATGATTGAGGAATGTATTGAGATGGTTTCCAGTGTTTACATTAGCTCTCTTGACAGGCAGACTTTTCGTGACAGTCATGGAAAGCATGTACCCCTTGATTTTCATAATGTTTTTGTGTACTGTCTACATGTACATGACATGTGTAGGGTATTCAGTCTTCATTTCAACACAAACCCTTGTGATTTAATGATTGAATATGGCAAATGCAAATGTAAGAAGACATTTGTCTGAAGCAGAAATGTTGCGGGCTGTAGGGATGGTGAAGCAAGGGGTTACCCATCGTCAAGTTGGTGAAGCCCTTGGTGTGCACCATATGGTGATCACCAGAGCCTGGGCAAGATTTCAGCAGTATGGCACACCAGTAAGACGGCATGGTGGTGGCAGAGACAGAGCAACATCTGCAGCTGAAGACTGGTTTTTGATCATTCAGGCCCATAGGAACTGCTTTGCCACAGCAACCCAGCTTCGCAGTGACCTTCAGAATGCATCCGGGGTAAATGTTTCAATGCAGAATATCCGGGCAAGGTTGCATGAAGGTGGTCTCTGAGAAGACCATGTATTTGCATTCCGCTGTCCCAGAACCACCGCCAGGCACGATATGAATGGGCCATGGACCACATTGGATGGACCAGAGAAGATTGGTGACCTGTCCTTTTTACAGATGAGTCAAGGTACTGCATAGACCACACAGATAGGCATTCTAGGGTATGGAGAAGACCAGGAGAGCAATTCCATGCAGCGAACATTGCTGAGCATGACCACTATTTTGGAGGGTCAATCATGGTCTGGGGCAGCATCAGCAGGGATGGACATACAGAGTTCTGTGTCCTTGAACATGGTACATTGACTGCACAGCGGTATATTGATGAGATCTTGGATGTCAGATTGTATGCAGGTGCAGTGGGTGATAGATTCATTCTGATGGACGATAATGCCCGCCCTCATGTTGCCCATGTTGTCAGAGTACCAATAGAGGGATGGGATTGAGCGTATGGTCTGGCCAGCAAGATCCCCTGACCTCAATCCAATCGAACATGTCTGGAATGAGCTGCAGTTTGCAATTTCAGCCCGTCCAGTCCAGGCAAGAAGTGTCCAGGAGCTTGGTGCCATGCTGCTCCAAGAATAGAACAACATCCCACAAAGGACCACCAGGAACCTGATTGGGAGCATGAGAAGGCGTTGTCAAGCTGTAATTAACAGTAATGGATCTCATACTCGATATTGAACCCATACCAGTTCGCTCCATCAACTTTTTGGCAAATATTAAAATTTCCTCTTTTACCAATAATATCCATTTTCCATGGTTGTCATATTCAAAAGCTAAAAAATAATGTCAAACACAAATAAAATTATAATTTCTGTATCATTAAAGATATAATTAAATAAATATATATACACTTTTCATTACAATATTTCAACTAAAACGTAAAACAGGTAGTTGGATGTACTTGGTGCTTAGCAAACTTTGAGTAGTATATTAAGTACATTCAGTGAATATAAAGTCTTTATTTTGAACAGAAAGACATGATTGTTGAATTTAATAGAAGCTAAATGAATTACACACTACAGCCTGATTTTGGGCTTCCAGTCCTTTTTCTGCACATGCAGGAAAAGGATCAACTGCTCTGAATAAACAAAAATAAAATTAAGCTATGAAAAGAAAATAAATTTGATTCCCATTCCCATGATAATTAGTTGTGTTTATGAGCCAGTGCTATGTGATTTGATAAATGAGGATGTAGGACATGCTTCCTGAAAAGTAAGTTGTTGAGTCATGGAAAACCAAATGGATTGAAAAGTGCTGGCATCATGCTTAAAGCTTTACCTTCTGAGTATCTTCAAGATATATTTTTATACAAGAACCAATGGCCCAGACTTAGCTGGTGCAAACTCGATTATATCAAGGGCCAAACACAAATTTTGAACCCCCCAATTCCCCCAAATTTGCATACAATGCCGAAATTTAAAAGTCCTATCTGCCCTCCATACCTTTAGTACTGCAAATGTGCAGTACCAGGAAGAGACCGGATTGGTGCAAAGCATCATTCTTTTATTTGGCCCAAGTCAGTAAACATTTGAACTGACATCTGTGCAATAAATTCTCATTTTTGAAGATGCCAGACACAAATTAGTGATGGTTTTTATGGAATCAACAGTGTAGCAGGATGTTGGAAGTGAATAACGGTGGTTTTGGATGTTCAGGGCTGTAACTTTATAATTTTTATGTAAAATTATTCATGTTTTCCATTTTCGGGATATGCTTTTGAGCGTCGTCATTATGATATGACTCCACTGTTGTTTTGTTAGAACTATTTCCCTTCCCTCTCCTGAACCATCCTGCTATACTCCTATGCTCCTTTGGCTTTTTTATTGAGAAGTTTTTTATAAAAATTCATGGGAGTTTAACTGGTTTTACGGAATAGGTATTCCGTTTATCCCCTGTGTTTACATCCTGTTCGTTACTGTTCAGGACATTTTGTATTCTTGCATCTTCTACCAGATGCATTGTTTTTTCTTCCTATGAAGATCTAGCTTTGCATCAGGTGGTTGTTGATTGGTTACTGACTTTGGGCCCCTGTTATGCCTGTTGTTGGTTAGTTTCCGGTTTTTCCTCTCGACGTTGTTGTCTGTTCAAAAACGTTTTGGATACGTACTAATTCAGTGTTTAGTTAAAAACAATTATTGTTTTTTCTATTAGGATACTTATTATATCTTATTCTGGTAGTTTAGCTTTAATTACGTAGTTCTTGTCCCCACTTAGGCTCTATCGTAATGCCCTTGGGCTCATGAGGTTCCCTTGGAGTACTTAGGCTTCATTCAAAATTTTTCGAAAATGTGTTATGTATCCTTGCGATGTTTTTTCTGTATTATTATTGGGAGTGCAGCGGACTTATGATTTTGGCTTCATTATTATTGTATCTATTATAATAATTTGGTACTCAGTGTAAGTCTAAAAAACCTCGGATTTAATGCTTGTTGTTTGTCGGTAGTCACTGCACTCTTTCAATACTTGTTCTATGGGACATCAATGTTGGAAATGGGTGTCGTCCTGTGTGGTGAGCGGTGAAGTTCGGTCAAGAAGTATAGACTTGGGTAGAGCGAGCACCTCATAAACTAAAGCTCACCCAACGATGATGGCAAAAGGAGAAGAAGCCTGAAAGTTTCTCTACGTGGCACTTGGCGAGATCTGGGGTCAGATAGCAAGTTGGAGAACCCTCTCCATCCTATTAGCAGTCGGGGTCGACTGTATTCGTAGCGAGAAACTTCAATGAGTCGGAGCTCCCATCTGAATTGTGCGAGTCGGGATGTTCCTTCCACACTGCAGCTGGGGTTGGCTGCAGTTATGGTTTCTTCTTCTTACATGGTAGAGTACACAAAGGGGATTAGCCTACCAGTTTCTCAACGGAATACTCGGCAAGATATGGGGTCAGATTGCGAGTTGGAGAGCATTCTCCATCCCGTTAGCAGTCAAGGTCGACTGTTTTTTATTGTGAGAAACTTCAATGAGTTGGAGCACACGTCCGAAATGTGTGAGTTGGGATGCTTCTTCCACTCTTCAACCATGGTTGGCTTTTGTTTCTAAACGGAATGCTCGGTGAGATCTGGAGTCAGATCGCAAGTTGGAGAACCCTCTCCATTCCATCAGATGTTGGGGTCAACTGTTTCTGCTTTGAGAAACTTTAGTGAGTTGGGGCATCTGTTCATGCTTGTGGTCCATGACGCTCCTTCCACACTGCAGCTGGGGCCGGTTGCAGCTATGGCTTCTTTCTCTGCTTCAGCGACGAAGCACGTTAGACCTCAGACTAGCTCTCCGACTTCGCATATTCATGCTGTTCCACGGAGGTGTTCCCAGTTTTCACCACCAAAGTCAGATTAACCTGCAGCTAGTGTTCGAGGCATATTCATATGGGACATGCGTCGAAAGATCTGGGATCACATCTCCATCCCATGAGCAGCATATGGTGAAGAAGCGGATAACTGCTGCTCCGCAAGCCTCATTCATGGACCTGCTGTCACAGATTGCGCAGCTCAGCACAGCATCCCTGTAGTCGCAGGTTCAGCCGTCAACAGTCTCCTGTAGTGAGCTGTCAGACGGTGCTGGGTTAGTCCAGTCAGCTGTACATTCGGATGGTGTTGACCATGTTTTTCAGATGGAACATTCAGATGGTGAGAGGGCTACAGAGGATGATTCTCCATCCCTCATGGAACAGGACATTAAGACTATGAATTTTATTCATAAGTTCTTTCAGATCTTGTTCCATTCGAATAAAAAGTCTACGTTTGCTAGGCAAAAACCAGCTTAGGGTTCTGGACAAAGGAAAGACAAAGATGCCTCCTTCCCGGATCTTTCTGCTCAGGTGTCGAAGGCCTTTGGTCCACTTAACGATGCCTCCCATGGCCTAGCAATAGTATAAGAAAGGAAATGATCTATTCTTTACGAATAGAAGATTGATAGCTCATAGTTAGGCTGAGATAGCTGTCTTGTTTGAAATAGAGCCATTAGAAGGAAAAAGTATGTCTTTTCCTTCTTGGTGTTGTATTTCTAGGCATCAGAGGCATTTAGTTCTATTGTTGACACCATATTAGCCATATGTACTGTTAGAGTGGTCTTTTCTTATACATTAGCGGCTAACGTCATAAGTCTCCATTTAGTGAGCTGTCCAAGGCCGCAGGGTAACACACAGATATCTGTCTTCACCAATATATGACTGAGATGAGACCGCTATCTTTTTAGAATAAGGCCATTAGAAGGAAAGATTACATTCTTTCCTTCTTGGTGTGGTATTCCTAGGTGTCACAGGCATTTAGTCCTATTGTTGTCGTCTTAGTAGTCTTATGTGAATTAAGATCAGTCTCTTTCTATAACATTGGTGGCTAACTTATAGTGGCCTTATATATTTTATAGCGGTCTTTTCTTGTACATTGTGGCTAACATCGTAAGTCTCCATTTTGTGAGCTTTCCAAGGCTGCAGGTGACACAGAGATCTGTCTTCATGGAGCTGAAGACTACTAACCTGGGTTAGGTAAGCTGAGACGACTGTCTCTTTGGAATTACAGCCATTAGAATAGCAGTCCTTACCTTGAATGACTAACGTCGTAAGTCTCCGTTTAGTGAGCTTTCAAGGTAGCAAGTTACTCCAAGATATCTGTCTTCATGGAGATGAAGACTTCTCAGCTGCACTAGCTATTCTGAGACTGCTGTCTCTGGAATTAGGGCCGTTAAAAGGAAAAAGTATGTTGTTTTCTTCCCGGTGTTGTATTCTTAGGTGTCTGAGGCTTTTAGCCCTTTTTGTTGATGCCTTATTAGAATCAAGTGTGGCTCTTTTTCCCTTAACTTGAGCAACTTACATTGTAAGTCTCCATTTAGTGAGCTTTCGAAAGTCGCAAAAATTACACTGAGATATCTGTCTTCATGAAGATGAAGATTTCTAAACTATGTTAGCTGGGCTGAGACTGCTGTCTTTTGGGAATAGAACCGCTAAAAGGAAAGAGTACATTTCTTCCTTCTCGGTGTTGTTTTCTTAAGTGTCACAGACTTTAGTTGTATTGTTGACACCATAGTAGCCTAGCTAGAATTATGTGGTGTTTTATCCCTATCATTAGCGGCTAGCATTGTAAGTCTCCATTAGTGAGGTTCTAGGGCCGCAGTTAACAGCCATATAATTGTCTTCATGAATAGGAAGACCTTTAGCTGCTTCAGCTAGGCTGAGACCACTGTCCTATCGGACAAGGTACTGTTATAATGGAAGAGGTTGCTCTCTCCTTAATGGTATTGTTTTGGGTCAGTTGTCTGAGGCTTCTAGCCCTATTGATGACGCCATATTAACCTAGTGAGATTAATGAGCATTCTTTCAGATGCCTGTAGTTACTCCTTTTTCAGGAATATATTTCCTGCTATAATCGGAACGAGGCGCAAGGAGTTCATCTAGGATTTTATGATTGGGTGGCGGGACTTAGTTTTGCGTCGCCTGCTTCATTTTAAATCCAATCTATTGTGGTGGATTATATTTCCACTCGGAGGATTTGGATATGGTGTATTGTTTAGGGCCATGGCATACTGTCGTAATTTCAAGGGATATGTCAACGCTATATCAGCAGCTATATTCCTTGCACTAGTGCCATGTTCATCACGCCCCTCTCCGTCCTTAGCGGCATTATGGAGTTGGTCAGATGTGAGGGAGCCCTAAGGTTTTATACTCTTCTAGATGACTAACACTAAAGCTTTACGAGTCACGCCGGGTTAAATTGGTCATGCTTGTTTTGACTAACGATAAGCTTTTATTTGCTGTATTACTCTTTATTGAGAATAGCAGCAGCAGTATAGCTTTGGGAATGTAGTTTGAGGTTTCGTTTTCCTACAGTGAAAAAGGAATTTTGTCACAGTTCCAAGCTATAGTATTTCAGCACCGGCCTTATTTATCTAGCGATTCAAGTAATGTGGGTGGAGGGAGTTCGATATGACTTATTCAGCAGGACATAATTCTCTTCCCGTAAGCCTCGTATGCATTCAATTATTTGCATGTCTTTCATTGCTCTTCGATTGGCTGGTGGGTGGTTGTCTAACAGCGACTTCAGGGGTGCATCCACTTATTAGTTGGTTTGCTTCCTGTGGTTGTTTGTTCATAAGTCATATATGAGCATATGATTCCTGAACTGCAACTGTTTTTGGATTCCAAATTCTGTCATGAATACACATTCAGTTGATATTGCTGGCCTTTGTGTACCTGTGTGGCAGACTTGTCGTTTATCTGAACGACATCCTCCAATATGGTAATTAGTGAACTCTGAGAAGTTTTGCTCAGAGTTGTCTGCTTTTGTTATGACGTATGAGTCTATTCCTCAGGTAAAATTGCATTAACATCATTTTATTCCTTTAGTTTCCAGGTTATTTTTTTTATTGCTCAGTTACTCTGTTGATATAGGCTGTATTCAGGCGAGGGTACTCTGTTGATTGGGTGCATAATATGTATTTATCATTAGGCAGACATATTTCTATAATAGATTCTCTCAAATTCTTGCTCAGTTTTAGTATAGTGCTTATGAGAATTTTGGGCTAGTTGGATCAGTTATGGAGTTTCCTACAGGCTGTCTATGCATACGTTCTCTATTTTTGGCTTCATTATTCGGAGTGGTATATTCTTTCTCTGAACACTCATTGGTTTTAACAGACCTGGGGAACAATTATTTATTTGGGGATGGTCCATGACAGGTTTTTTAATCATATCACGTTCCAGGTTCTGAATCCAGCCTTCAACCAGAAGCGGTACTCAAAGGGGAATCCTACTCTCTCATTCTTGTAGATCGAATGCTTACAATTCGGAAGTTCATTATTGGAATGTACTTGTACACCTGAACGTGATCACCTCTTGGTTGGCTCAGAAGCATATACGTTCTTTCAGTCAACTTTCCATTGGGATTCAGTTGGACAAGTTTAAGGTTGTACATATTTATATCACCAGTTATCGACCTATCGACATATTCCAGATGCGGCATACATTTAGAAGCTTGCGATTTTAGTAACCGGGAACCTTTTTGGCAACTATATATTATTCAGTACCACTTTTTCACTGATTCCAGGTCACTTCACTCTTTGTTTTGAAGATTAATTCCTTCAAAAAGGAGGGGGGGGGGGGGGTGGAGGGTAATTTCTCTTTACCTCTTCTGGCCTTATAATAAGTGTGTAACTATGAGTGAAGCTGTTATTGTCTATTGATTATACTGATCTTATGTACTTGTTGCATTATATACGGCATGTCTGTGGGCGTTAGTCTCCAACTCTTGGACATGCTTTTCCTAATTTTAAGTGTTTTAGTCCAGACTAGCCTTCAAATTGGGGGCTTGTTACACCCAATTAGTATAATCATTTATGCTAAATAATAAGGAATCACTTGGATATTGCTCCTTATTCGGTGGTATGTCTATCTGTATTGTTGTCTAGAGAGGGATATATGTAATTGCTAAAATTTTAATCTCCTATTCACATGGGAGTCCTAATGCAGGCTAAGGATCCGAAATTTAGTCAGCTATTCCTTTAAGTCCTAGGCCCTCCTGCCATTGTACTATTCAGCTAAGTCTGGGCCATTGGTTCTAGTATAAAAATATGATAAATTTAAAGTAATTTGAAAATTTTTTATACTTACCGATGGCCCAGACGGGGATGGCCCTCCCATGAGTGGGCACTCATACCTCCCTGCTGAGTTATAACATTGGTAGGCAGAACTAGGAAGAATGATGCTTGGTGCCAATTCCGGCATCTTCCTGGGTACTGCGCTTGCGCAGTACTAAAAATATGGAGGGCCAGATAGGACTTTTTATTTTTTGGTATTGTATGCAAATTTTGGGGATTGGGGGTGGGGGGGGGGGGGGGGGGCAAAATTTGTGTTTGGCCCTTGATATTATCAAGTGCACCAGCTAAGTCTTTACCATTGGTAAGTATAAAAAAATATACAAATTACTTTAAATTTATCATTTTTCATCAAATCTTGTCATGGCTGCTGTTAAGCAGCCATGACTAGATTTGCTGAAAAATTTATCTGAATTCAACTCATTGGTGAAATTCCATTCAATTTACAGGGTGAAAATTTGATTAAATGTGCCAATATTATACTTACTTCAGTGTACTTATACTGTCCTGGCAGAAATATCCACTCACATCAAAGCACTTCATATTCTCTGATTGTGCTTCATGTTTAGTAAGAAGCAAAAATATTTTGGTTGTATGAATTTGCCTTGGTACGCTATGGGCACTCACCAATAGACTGTAACAAAAACCATTATGAACACATTATGACTGCTTAAAGTAATCTATAGCTCTCTACTAGTTAACCCTTTGACCAACTGGACTAGAAGACAGTTCTTGAAATAACATTTTCATTTTTGGGTCTCCAAAATAATTCATGACTCCCTCATTGGAATGAGTTTGTTGAGTTTGTTTCAATGAGAGGCCTTAAGCAATATTTGGAATCAGACATTGTTAAAATAATAAAAATATGAATGCTGATTTTTTTTGAATAGCAATAGCTGGATATAGTCACAACATTAGGTAAAGGGTTAATTGATGTACATATATTTTTCTTTTGGTTTGGGACATGAAATGGTTGTTCCCTGTGCAGAGAGACCATACTCTGTGCAGGCTGAAGAGCCCATTGTACTGTTTGAGAAGAGGAAGGCCATAAAGTTCCCACTACAGAGGTCATCCCACAGGGTGTTGGTCAAAATGTCACATGACCAAAACATCACATTTCAAAATGGTCAAAACATCACATTTTAGGGGAAAAACGTCACAAACTTTTGGTCAAAACGTCACACACACTTTTTGGTCAAAACATCAGATACTTTTAGCTAAAATGTCACACACTCAGAAAGAAGATAACTATTCCCTGTTCTATGCCCAAGCAGTAAATGGAATGAATGAAAGGCGCACACAGACGATGAGCAACAGAAAGTTCGGCCCACTCGAATGAATGAAGTTTCTGTTTCAGTTGAACCCCTTTAGACCCTAGTGACAGTGTCCCTTTTTCTTCTTTTTCCTTGGTGGTGCTCCCGATGGTGATTTTGATTTTGTTTTCTTTGCCAAAAGATTTCCCTGAATTCAAGATCTGAAATGAAACGAATGAAAAGTTTCAGCGAATCGAAGGTACACAGGAATGATGTGGGATTGAAATCCCTTGCGACCTGAATAACTTTATTTGTTTTATACCTGGCACGCCAAACACATAAAGTACTCGGACCAGTATTGATAGGCTAATACAGGACACAAGTCATTCACTACATACTCTTCAAACAAGTTTAATAGTTAATTCTTACAATGCTTAGTTCCTATCAGTACTTTCTACTTCAAAACAAAAACTTATGACCCCTTATTGGAAAGATCTCGGTCAGCTCATTTTCGTGTATAAAACCTAATGTTATTTAATTGTTATAGGTTAAAGGTCAAGGTATGAGGGAGATTTTCAAATCAGCACAATTCAATTATGCGTATTTTATAATATTATTTTATCCCTGTATCATTGTTTGTAATGAGAGCCTGTGTACGAATCACTTCACAACATCCAAATAGTCCCAACCAATTATATTTTCATCACATTGCTAATTTCGAAGACCCCCACCCCCTCCCCACCCTGAGCCATTAGTAAGTTGTCCACTTATAATAATAAATGTAAAATATGTGACGTTTTGACCAAAAGGATACGACATTTTGACCAAAAAGTGTGTGACATTTTGACCAAAAGTATGTGATGTTTTGACCAAAAGTATGTGATGTTTTAACCGAAAGTATGTGACATTTTGACCAAAAAATGTGATGTTTTGACCATTTTGAAATGCAGCATTTTGGTTGTGTGACGTTTTGACCTGTTTCCATCCCACAAACCTGTGCCACTGAGCCAAGGAAAGGCATTAATATAAGTTGTAGAACTTGCTTGACAGTAATTGTAAAATAAATAAAGCTAAACTAAAGTTAAATCCTAGAAGCAGGAAATCAAGTCAACTTGCCTTTGATGTTGCATATGTACATTTTGGACAATAGTATGCAAGTACAGATCACCTGAGCAGTTGTTTCTTGTTGAATGCTGCTTTCCAACATTGATGAGTGACACTTTACTAGCAACAACTGCAAAGTCATAAGTCAGGATATTTATTAGATATGATTTTCTTTCCTGGCTCAGCAGATATGACTTCAAATCTGGTTGATATGATGTCAATTTGTCTGATATGAACCACGCTAGAGCTATCCCGATTAGTAGATTAGTGCATTAGTAGATGCAACCAGTTTGCTTACATCAAAATTGTTCACCATTATTCATCGAATGCAAACAGAAGAATTGGTGTTACCGTGCAAAATGGAGTAGTTTGAAGGTGACATTGTGTATGACAAAGAATTAATGATGGCAATAAGAAAGGAATTAGTGCATGAAGAGAAGAAAGAAGGGAGTTGTACAGTAAATTCAATGCAAACTAAGATTCAGAATAATAATCGGGATTCATCGAAGTGTTAGAAGAGATAGTTGAGCTATTCGAATGCCTCAACTTCCATAGCAGGGAAACCACGACACTCAGATAGCTGACTTGGTGACACGAATGAGAAACTATTACACCGTCAGAACACAGTAACAGATCTGAGAACATTTTGTAATTATTTGTTTTGATTTCATAAATAAAGAGCTTTTTACTTGGTTAGTTTCATATAGCGTGCAGAATATCAGCCTTCTGTATCTGAACCAAGCCAGAAAAAAAGCAGACTGTCATCTGTAAAATGAGGTCCCCAGAGGGTGAATTTAGTGATGCTGCCCTGCAC
Organism: Pictodentalium vernedei; assembly: GCA_031216915.1. Classification (NCBI taxonomy): domain Eukaryota; kingdom Metazoa; phylum Mollusca; class Scaphopoda; order Dentaliida; family Dentaliidae; genus Pictodentalium; species Pictodentalium vernedei. Next base: position 666,163,954 of record CM062297.1, on the reverse strand, counting down.
AGCAGGGTAGCATCACTAAATTTACCCTCTGTAAACATCAATCTGAATCAGGATCTCAAAACTAAACAGAAAGAGGTACCCAGAGGATAGTATCATCAAATTCCCCCTCTGGGGGCCTCATTCTGCAAATGTCAGACTGCTAATTTTCAGGTCTGGTCTGAACTTATCTCGGGGCTGATATCTCCGCCAATATGAAACTAACCAAGTAAAAACCTAAAAATATTTTAGATGTTCAATAAACTCACATCTAATTTCCAAGTTTTTGAAAGGTAATGAATGGATATGAATTAGTAGAAATGTGATGGAATTTTGAATTTAAAAGTATTGTTATTACCTTTACTTATAATCACTAAGGAAATGTTGTTTTCCTATGATGCAAATTTTTGTTTGTTTTGTTTTTCAGTCTTCCCGAACTCAAAATGCTAATTATGCTTGGAAAAGAGAAGTATCCGTATGTATATGTTCTACTCAAAAAATCTTGTCAGTTGATAATTTGTAATATGTGTCTCGCTCATTTCAGAAAACTTTGTACCCTTGATCATATGATGCTGATACTTCATACAAAGTCTGCCCGTAACACTCAGGAGAGTGGTTGGGATAGCTTTTGGGATCTATGAGTCAAATGTAAAGCATCACTATTACTAAAAATGGATTTTTTGGTTTCCGTGCAATAACATTTGTTTCCTTTTGCATACAGAAGTCTAACAGCAGTCAAAGATTGTCAGTAAAATGTTGATGATTGGGATTGTCTTTGGGGTCAATAAGTCAAAGGTCACTATCACTAAATAGAATTTTGGCTTCCATGCAATAACTTCCTCTTACCTACAAACTTATTACTTCGAACATAGATTACCTACAATTTGTTGATGAGTGGGGTTGTTTCCAGGATCAATAGATCAAAGGTCAAGGTCACTGTTACTATAAATAGAAATTTGGTTTCTGTTTAATAACTTTAGTATTTTTTTTTTCCTTACAAAACTCTAACATTGTAAACAGATTGTCTATAAAATAAGATGTCAATGATTGGGATTATGTTTGGGATCAGTTGGTGAAGGATCAAGGTTATTGTTACAATAAAGAAAAAATCTGTGCAATAACTTTACTTTCTTTTTGATTGTACAATGCTCATACTTCATACATAGGTTGCCTATAATAGGACTATGGTGGGAATTGCTTCTGGGATCTGTAGGTCAATGGTCAAGGTCACTATGACAATAAATATAATTTTGATTCCCATGCAATAATTTTATGTTCCTTTTGCCTACAAAACTTCAACTTCATACACAGATTTCGGGCAGTTTTGAAATTCAGTTTGATATTGTTCTGGACTGCAACTCCCACCTGAACAGTTACTCTTCAAGGACCCCACCACTGCTCAACACCCCCCCCCCCCCCCCCAAAATAAAAAAAAATAAAATAAAATACAAGGAATATATGAATACAAACCATACACCCCTACTTTATGTGACATGCTGTTGGAAAGTTTCTGAGAGCTCATATTTCACCAGATAATCAGCTTTACCCTTTACCCAGCCTGAAAAGCAGACAACACTTGTGCAAAGCTTTTTTGAATAACTAAACATTTTCATTCTTTGCCTTAACCTCATGGATCATGACTGTGGAAGGTTTAACCAGTAGGGTGTTAAATTATTTTTGGTTGACAGAATTTGTTCACATGTCTTTGCCTTGTTGCACCTTATGGGAGAGTGCCTCCCCATAAAGGTAACTCCCCACAGACTAAATAACTTCAATTTCAAGATAATATGAAGCAAAGCCACTGAATATGAACCTTTTAAAGTATGGTACCTGTGTTTGAGAATAAAGCTCAGATATGTGCTTCCAGCACTCTACCAGTTAACAAATGAATACCAAGTGCAAGTTGAGAAAACCTTCTTGCTATTTTCAAAGGTCTAAAAATAGTGTGAAATCCTTTCTGCTATTTCTCCCAGGCCTGTCATTCTGAGGAGGACGATTGCTCTAGATCCTTATAGCCCACCTGAAATTTTGCTGAGGAGAGCAAGTAACTGCTAAGTAGCCTAGGTGGGCTTGTGCCTGCCTGAATATAGATCCAGGAGAGCCAGTAACTGCCCTCCTGTGACTTTCCAAAAGACAGGCCTATTTCTCCTGAGGCAGAAGATTGGCATATGATATGATTGTTCCCCCAATTTGAACAGGACTGGAGAGAATGAATTTAAAATACAGTACAGTTTTTTTATGCCCCCGAGAACATGGAAGCATTATTTTTTCACCATGTCCGTCCAAGTGTCATCTGCTATCTTCCATTAACTTTTGGTTTCCGTCCAATAACTAAAGAACCGCTTATTTGATCAAATCATAATTTCACGGGTTAATTGAGGATGACCCGACAATGCTTCCTTTCGATTTTGGTCCATCTGGCCAATTCAGTATGCCCGCCATGGCAGCCATATTGAATTTGGTTTCTGTCCAATAACTGATGAATGCTGACTCGAATCATTTGTATTGTTTAATTATGCATTATTGGTGTCTAGAGGAAGCTTCCTTTTGATTTTGGACCAGTCAGCTGAACCAAGATAGATGCCAGTGACCAATTCATTATGGTGGTCATCTTGAATTTGGTTTCCATCCAATAACTAATTAACACTGACGTGAATCAATTTCATTTTTGGTTATGCATTATTTGTGTCTATAGGAAGGTTCCTTTTGAGTTTGGATCAACTAGCCAATTCAATATGGCCACCATGGCAGCCATATTGAATTTGGTTTCTATCCAATAAATAATGAATGCTGACTCGAATCATTTTTGGCTCACCAACGTTAGTTGTGTGAGCCAATGGCATAGCCCTCATGTCGGCATCCGTGCTCAAATATTTTGAACTTTTGTGTACAGGTTTTGATTTTTTGGCTTTTTAAAATTTTGTTCAGTTTCTGCATATTGCTATGGTGGTTCGCTATAACATTTAACTCTTTTCCAGGGTATTTTGTCTTAATTTTAACCCTTTGAATCAAATTTTAGACTTATTTTGATGTTTGTGTGCAGGTTTTGATGTTTTTTTTTTTCCTTTCTTCCAAGTGGAGATTTACCTTGCAGCATATGGCCATGATTTTTATTGTATGTAAACATGCATCTTAGGGCTAAGTTTGTATTATTTAACCCTTTTCCCACTGAATTACTTCAATTTTGGACTTTTACAGGTTTTGGACTGAGGCTTACAGCTTTTTCTTTCTTTTCTTCCAAGTGGATATTTTTCATGTAGGGTTTCACCTTACTGGCATATTGCCATGGTGGTTACTGTGACAGGGTATTTTTCTCAATTTTAACCCCTTAAACAAATGTGATACTTTTTTTTACTTTTATGTGCAGGTTTTGAGGTTTTTCTTTCCTTTCTTCCAAGTAGTGACTTACCTTGTAGCATATTGCCATAGTTCCTATTTTATGTTAAGATGTTATTTAGATATTATTTAACCCTTTAGCTGCTGATTTACTTTAATTTTGGACTTTTGTGTGCAGGTTTTGGACTTTTGTGTGCAGGTTTTGATATTTTTTTCAAGTGGAGTTTTACCTCACTGGCATATTGCCATGGTGGTTACTGTAACATTTTCAGGGTATTTTTCTAAATTTTACCCCTTTGAAACAAACGTGATACTTTTTTGACTTTTATGTGCAGGTTTTGAGGTTTTTCTTTCTTTTCTTCCAAGTGGATATTTTTCATGCGGGGTTTCACCTTACTGGCATATTGCCATGGTAGTTACTGTGACAGGGTATTTTTTCTCAATTTTAACCCCTTAAACAAATGTGATACTTTTTTGTACTTTTATGTGCAGGTTTTGAGGTTTGTCTTTCTTTTCTTCCAAGTGGAGACTTACCTTGTAGCATATTGCCATGGCTCCTATTTTATGTTAGCATGCTTCTTAGGGGTTATTATTATATTATTTAACCCTTTAGCTGCTTATTTTCTTTAATTTTGGACTTTTGTGTGCAGGTTTTGAACTCTTTTTTTTTACTCCAGCCATCCCTTTACATTGGCCACTTGTTGGAGAGCCACAGGGTACTGATACCCCCTCTAGTCATTTATGCATTATGCATTATTGGTGTCTAGAGAAAGCTTCCTTTCAATGTTGGACCAGTGCTGAACCAGTGGACAATTCATTATGGCCTCCATGGTGGCCATCTTGAATTTGGTTTCTGCCTGATAACTAATGAATGCTGATTCAAATCAATTTTATTTTTTATGATGCATTGTTGTTTCCTTTTGATTTTGGTTATGCCCCTGAGAGACTTACCTACCCTTTTATGACACCATCAGGGGCATGTGCCACGGTGTGCGTTGCTCTTGTTATTTAAATGATTCATTGTATCATAGCATTTATGTTCATTTTTAAATTGTATGTGAGCTCACCTGACTGCAAGTCAGTGAGAGCTATTGCCATAACTTGGCATACGGCGTCAGTTGTCCGACATCCGTTAACTTTTGAAAATCTTCTTCTTGAAAACCACTGGGCCAAATTCAAACATACATTGCACAGACCATCTTTGGAGTATACCCTTTCTATTTGTTCAAATGAAGCAGCTGTCATCTTCAGGCTGTGGTTAATGCCCAAAAAGCCTAAAAAAAATCTTTAAAAATCTTCTTCTTCTGAACCACCAGAGAGAATGCCTTGATGTTTGATATGGAACATCCTTTGGAGATGAAGATTAAAATTTGTTCAAGAGAAGTTTGGGCTCTCTGTGGGAGCATACCCATTTTGGGCTCTATCCAAAATTTGTATTTTAAGAACCAATGGCCTGATTTGAACCAAATTTAGCATGTAGCATTATTGGGTGATACATACTTGATTGATGCCCCCCCCCCCCCAAACCCCTCACAAATTTTCACATCGCTGTGGGAACCCAAGGAGCTAAAAATAGAAAAAATTCAAATGCACACATTTCCCAAACCACATGGAACAGAGAACAGTTATTTGATATGAAGCATCCTAAGGATGAATAGAATGGAATGGTAAAAAAAAATTGCCATCGGTTGTGACAGGGTGATCTGTGGGGGGGGGGGGGGGGGGGGGGGAGTGGAGGGGGTGCGGGAGGCATAAAAAAATTGCTGAATCAACATATTTGAAAATATTAAAAAAAAAATCTTTTCTAGAACCACTGATCATCATTTGATAGTTGGTATACATCATCCATGTGTGTGTGTGAGGGGGGGGGGGGGTGCAGATGCAAGTGTGTTCAAATTAAGCCCCTTGTTTCATATTTGTGCTAAACACAGGGGCCTGAATCTTAACTTAGGGCAATATGAGGAGTAAGCTTTAAAAATCTTCTTCAGAATCACAAGTCAGAATCTTTTAATATTTGATATACCTCATTGTTACGGGGTCAGATTAATGTTTGTTCAAATCACGTCCCTCAGTAAATATTTGGGCTTCCTGTGGGAGGCGGGGGCAAATTTTAACTTAGTGCAATATGGGGAATAATCTTTAAAAATCTTCTTCAGACCCACAAGTCCGATTCTTTTGATATTTGGTGTACAACATATCTAGGAGGGTCAGATTCAAGTTTGTTCAAATCGGGTCTCTAGGTTAATATTTGGGCTCTTTATTGGAGCCCAAAGATTAACTTAGTGCAATTTGAGAAAATTTCTTAAAAAATCTTCTTCTTCAGATCCAGCAGTCAGAATCCTTTCATATTTGGTATGTGACATCTCAATGGGTGTCAGATTAAAGTTTTTTTCAAATCGAGTCTTTGGCTTAAAAAAATTAACTTGGTGCATTATTATTATTTAAAAAACTGCGCGGACCAGAATATTGTTTTTTGGTTTGTAGCTTCCTTAAGTCAAGTGGAATTAGATGGACCAAAAAAAATGCTATCGGTTTTGTCATGGGGTGCTGTATGGAGATGCCAATTTTAACACCGTTCGCAATGGGAAAGTGCTGAGTCATCATCTTTCTTGTACTCCATCAACTAATTTGAAACTTGTCTTCTTTAAAACCACTTGGCCAAATTCATTCCTGTGTGGTACAAACCATTTTTGGAGCATACCCTTTCTACTTTGTTCAAATGAAGCTGCTGCCATCTTTGGGCTGGTGGAGTTCACTGTTCTGATTTTTTTTCCCCAAAAGTTACTCTGCCCCTTGGGGTGGGGTTATTGCTCCATAAGTCTAAAATGCTTTAAAAATCATCTTCTCATAAGCCACGTGCAAGAATACTTAGATTTCTAGTATAGTGATGCTCTTCACTTTTTTTCAAAGGAACTCAGTAGGTTAAAATTTGGGCTCCACTCAAAATTTATATTTCCAGAACCAATGGGCTGACTTGAACCAAATTTGTCATGTAGCATAACTAGATCATAACTACTTTATTTGTGCCCCAAAACATTTTTTTATTTTATTTTTTTTTTTTTGGGGGGGGGGGGGGGGGGAGGAGGGTAGTGAGAACCACAGGAGTTAAAAACAAAACAAAATTTCTTTCAGACACATTTTTGAGAGTTCACAGGACAGAGCTTTGTTTTTGCCTAGGAAGCTTTCCTAGGACAAGCAGAAATGAATGGCCAAAAAAGACTGCCTTTGGTTGTGCCATGGCAAATCAAAAAATTGCTCTTGCTTCCCATCACTTACTGACACACTCATCTCTAATGACAACTTAAGCCAAGTGAGCATTTTAGGCTCTCTTGAGCCTCTGGTTTATTTATTGGTGTTTAATGACACTTTCAATAGCCAGGGTCACTCACACTGTGTTAGACCGTTTTAAAGGTAGAGAAAGCAGGAGTACTGGGAGAGAACCACCGAGTAGCTACAAGAGTTAGCAACAGTCGAAGGCAAGTGCACCATCGACGTGCATTATGCCTTAGTACACAGTGCAACCATACCCCAATATGGACAATCAGGTTTAAGTGCCTTGCACAAGGACCAAATCATGGACCTTTCAGTTTGAAGCCCAGTGTTCTAACTACCATCATTTTCTAATGGATCTACATGATGATTCGTATTTCAAGGGTTTTTTTTCATTTATGAATTGAAACTTATAAAATCTTTATTTAAAAAAAATCAAAAATTATTTAGAAATTTGAGTTTGACAGATAGCTCCATATTTTTGTATCATTCTGGTGTGAAAATATAATTATTTTATTTCCAGTGGGACATTGAAGTTTGATGACATTTTGTCTTCTGGAACAGAAAAAGATAAGCTCAACATAAAAGATCTGCAGAAAAACTTGCAGTTTGACGAGCCAATCAACATACAGTTTACATCTGTGAGAGTCATACGTATATTATAAGTAACAAAATTTATACAATACCACAGCCAGAAAGCTGAGTGGTTTTGCAGTGATTTCTTGTCCAGACTTGGCTGCCTGTTTTGACAGAAAAGACATGACCAACCTCATGAAGCTGGATCTGTGATAAAATGTGTAATCTTAATATGATCGACATGATTTCTGTTTATCCCAGATGAACTTAACACTACATTTTTAAAAAAGTATGCTTTAACTGTAGGAAGGTACTGTGTAAGTAAAAGTCAGAGAAGGTGTAAGTAATCAAGAAAGTATGTGTAAGATGGTTAACTCTTCACCCAATATAAATACTTACAAAAAAATTGCTTGAATGTCTGAAAAACATAGCTTATGACCTCTCATTGGAATGAGCTTAGTAGCTCATTCCAATTAGGGACCCATAAACTATGCTTTTGAAACAAAAAAAATTAAGAAAAAGAGTTTGAATGGTGATTTTTTTTAACAGTGCTGGCCAGTTTGATCTGTTACATAAGGTGGAGGGTTAATAGTGGTTAAGTTGTTAACTGACCATAGAAAAACAACTCAGTTAATGACAATTTAAAAGAAAGGGTTCTATAAAAATTATGATTCAATTCATTATTGGTCAGGGGTCATTTTTGTATATTTTTGCTCACCTGGTCTAAAAGACCATGTGAGCTTTTGCTATCACTTGGCAACCGCTGTCGTCCGGCATCCATAAACTTTTCACATTTTCATCTTCTTCTCTGGAATCACTAAGCCGTTGTGAACCAAACTTGGCAGGAAAAGTCTATGGGAGGTCCCCTACAAACGATCCTCATATTGTTCCCGTCGATGGAAAAACATGGCCGCCAGAGGCATTCTTTGATTCTGGTTGGTGGATTTTCAAAAATCTTCTTCTCTGAAACTGCAAGGCCAAATGTTTTGACACTTCACATAAATGATGACTCAGACCCCCTCTATAAATTTTCCTCATTTAATGTTGATCGGGTTGCAAAAATGGCTGCAGTTGCGGCTTATAGTTACTATAGAAACCCTATCAGAAATCACATTTTCATCTTCTTCTCTGGAACAACTGAGCCGAAATGAACCAAACCTGGCAGGGATAGTCTTTGGGAGGTTCTCTACAAACACTCCTCATTTTGTCACCATGCATCGAAAAACATGGCTGCCAGAAGCATTTTTTGATTCTGATTGGAGGATTTTGAAAAATCTTCTCCTCTAAAACCACAAGGCCAAACTTTTTGAAACTTTGCATGGTTGATGACTGGGACACCCTCTACCCTAATTTAATGTTGATCGGGTTGCAAAGATGGTCACAATTGTGGCTTATTGTTACTATAGAAACCCTATTGAAAATCAAATTTTCTTCTTCTCTGGAACTACTGAGCCGACGTGAACCAAAACTTTGTAAGAATGGCCTATGGGAGGTCCTCTACAAACAATCCTCTTTTTGTTCCCGTTGGTTGGAAAACATGGCCACCAGAGGCATTCTCTGATTCTGACTGGTGAATTTTGAAAAAATCTTCCCCTCTGAAACCACAAGGCCAATTGTTTTGAAACTTCACATGGTCAGTGACTGGGACCCCCTCTACTAACGATCCTCATTTAATGTTGATTGGGTTGCAAACATGGCCACAGGTTGAGTCTTATATTTACCACAGAAACCCAATGAGAAATCACATTTTCCTTCGTCTTCTCTGGAACGACTGAGCTGATGTGAACCAAAACTTGACAGGAATGGTCTATCAGAGGATGGAAATACGTGGCCGTCAGAGGCTATATTCTAATGCTTAACCCAATGTCTCCCCTGTTTGCATGAAGATTGGTACTGTCAGCAAAATACTTGTTTTTTGAGAATCTGGTAAGGGTTGGTTCCAGTTTTCTCCACTGAGAACTGGGAAAAAAACACAGTACAAGTCAAAATAAGTTGTAGCATAAATGCAATAAACTAAGTATACTGCTGCTCCTGCACTGATAAGATCAGAATCAGAAATCATTTTCTGGAAAGCGATCAGTGAGAGCTTTCTAGAAAATGATGTCAGCTTCTGGTCTTATCAGTGTAGGAAGAGAAAGATGCATAGATTATAATGGTTATCCTACAGCTTACTTTGACTTGTACTGTAAATAAGTTTGCAGCTATAATTAAGTTAATATTACTCTCAAGATTCTTATCAGAAATAATGATTGATGACAGCTGTGTGGCAACCCATTTGTTACAACAACCACTTTTGTTACAGCTCACCATTTTTGTTACAATATTTGCCCACTTTTGTTACAGCTCACCACTTTTGTTACAAAATCAATAACTTTTGTTACAAAATGAGCTCACCACTTTTGTTACAACAATCGCCCATTTTTGTAACAAAAAAAACTCACAACTCACTCACCACTTTTGTTACAACAATCGCCCATTTTTGTTACAATTTTTGTCAGTGTGAAAAATGAAGTAATCTACAAGTACTTGGACATGACATTTAGTCATGATTATCAAAACCAAAACCTGTTGCGTATATCCAGTACCAACATCATATACACATGTGTGCAAGAGTTCTAAAGTTGATTATTTTTGGAAAATTCTAACCTTTAGGGCAACAGGACTGCTGTTTCTTTCCCGAGTTTTTGGAAACAGTCTTCTTGGATGAGGCCTCTTTTTACTTTATACAGTAATATCCTGAATGTCTCGCCATTTCTCTTTTTTTTATCGAAAGAATTGACTTAGTTGAGTTGGGGCTTTTGTCAGTACTCTTTAACCTGTCACCACAGTATTTTAGAAGGGTGCAGTGGCCCATTGGATAGCGTGTCAGCCTTGTGATCGAGAGGTCATAAGTTTGAATCTCGCTAGAGTCACGTTGTGTCCTTGAGCAAGATACTTAACCTCACTTACTCGAGCGGGATCACGGTGCCACAATGTGCTAAGGGGTATAGCACATCAATGGTACACACGCCTTCAACCACTGCTACCCTGCATCTGCCAGGCTAGTAAGTTGGAGAGTCTGACAGTTACTCACCACTGATTGGTGGTTCTCTAAGTGGACTCTGGCTTCCCCCACCAGTAAATCTGTCTGACATGAGCTGATCCTGGCTGTCTAAAGTGTCATTAAACCCCAATAAATAAATAAAAAATAAATAACAGTTTTTAGCTCACCGAAGGGAGCTCAACTTATCACTTGCCATCCGTCGTCTGTCGTTGTGAACATTTTTCAAACGACTTCTCCTCTGAAACAGCAAGGTCGAGTTGCTCGAAACTTGGTATGGATGTTTATTACCATATGTCAATTCAAGTTTGTTCAAATGAATTGGACATGCCCACTTGGGGCTCCATAGGGGGCATAACTCTGATAGCACCGTATGAATTATAGAAAAATTATTAAAAAATCTTCTTCTCCAGAACCAGTGGGCAGCATCTTGGTATGGGTCTGATTCAAGTTTGTTCAAATCGGCCCCCTGGATTCATATTTGGGCTCACTATGGAATCCCAAATTCGAACTTAGTGCATTTCAGGCAAATTTCTTAAAAAATCTCTTCTCCAGATCCAGCAGACAGAATCTTTTGATATTTGGTATGCAACATTGTGGGGTGGATCTGATTCAAGTTTGTTCAAACCAGCCCCCTGGATTGACATTTGGGCTCAGTATAGAAGCCCGAATTCGAACTTAGTGCATTTCGGGCAAATTTCTAAAAAAATCTTCTCCAGATCCAGCAGGCAGAATCTTTTGATATTTGGTATGTAACATTGTGGGGTGGATCTGATTCAAGTTTGTTCAAATCGGCCCCCTGGATTCATATTTGGGCTTACTATAAAAGCTCGAATTCGAACTAGTGCATTTCAGGCAATTTTTAAAAAAAATCTTCTCCAGATCCAGCAGGCAGAATCTTTTGATATTTGGTATGTAACATTGTGGGGTGGATCTGATTCAAGTTTGTTCAAATCGGCCCCCTGGATTCATATTTGGGCTCAGTATAGAAGCCCGAATTCGAACTTAGTGCATTTCAGGCAAATTTCTTAAAAAATCTTCTTCTCAAGATCCAGCAGGCAGAATCTTTTGATGTTTGGTATGCAACATTGTGGGGTGGATCTGATTCAAGTTTGTTCAAATCGGCCCCCTGGATTCATATTTGGGCTTACTATAAAAGCTTGAATTCGAACTTAGTGCATGTCACGCAAATTTCTTAAAAAATCTTCTTCTCAAGATCCAGCAGGCAGAATCTTTTGATATTTGGTATGCAACATTGTGGGGTGGATCTGATTCAAGTTTGTTCAAATCGGCCCCCTGGATTCATATTTGGGCTTACTATAAAAGCTTGAATTCGAACTTAGTGCATTTCAGGCAAATTTCTTAAAAAATATTCTTCTCCAGATCCAGCAGGCAGAATCTTTTGATATTTGGTATGCAACATTGTGGGGTGGATTTGATTCAAGTTTGTTCAAATCGGCCCCCTGGATTCATATTTGGGCTCAGTATAGAAGCCCGAATTCGAACTTAGTGCATTTCAGGCAAATTTCTTAAAAAATCTTCTTCTCAAGATCCAGCAGGCAGAATCTTTTGATATTTGGTATGCAGCATTGTGGGGTGGATCTGACAATGACAACAAGTTTGTTCAAACCGGCCCCCTGGATTGACATTTGGGCTCAGTATAGAAGCCCGAATTCAAACTTAGTGCATTTCAGGCAAATTTCTAAAAAAATCTTCTTCTCCAGATCCAGCCCGCAGAATCTTTTGATATTTGGTATGCAACATTGTGGGTGGATCTGATTCAAGTTTGTTCAAATCGGACCCCTGGGTTCATATTTGGGCTCAGTATAGGAGCCCAATTTGAACTTAGTGCATTTCAGGCAAATTTCTTAAAAAATCTTCTTCTCAAGATCCGGCTGGCAGAATCTTTTGATATTGGGTATGCAGCATGCTTAGGGGGGTGAGATTCAAGTTTGTTCAAGCCAAGTCCCTGGGTTCATATTTGGGCTCACTGTGGTAGCCCAAATTATAACTTAGTTCAAAATGAGGAATTTTCTTTAAAAATCTTCTTCTTCAGATCCAGCAGTCGGAATGTTTTGATATTTGGTATGCAGCATTCTTAAGGGAGTGAGATTCAAGTTTCTTCAAGCCATGTCCCTAGGTCCATATTTGGGCTAACTGTGGGAGCCCGAATGATAACTTAGTTCAAAATGAGGAATTTTCTTTAAAAATTTTCCTCTTCAGATCCAGCAGTCGGAATGTTTTGATATTAGGTATGCAGCATCCTTAGGGGAGGGGGTGAAATTCAAGTTTGTTCAAGCCATGTCGATAGGTTCATATTTAGGCTCACTGTGGGAGCTTGAATTGTAACTTAGTTCGAAATGAGGAATTTTCTTAAAAAATCTTCTTCAGATTCAGCAGTCGGAATGTTTTGATATTTGGCATGCAACATCCTTAGGGGGTGAGATTCAAGTTTGTTCAAGCCAAGTCCCGGGGTTCATATTTGGGCTCACTGTGGGAGCCCGAATGATAACTTAGTTCAAAATGAGGAATTTTCTTTAAAAATCTTCTTCTTCAAATCCAGCAGATGAATGCTTTTTATATTTGGTATGCAACATCCTTAGGGGGGTAAGATTCAAGTTTGTTCAAGACATGGCCCTAGTTCCATAAAATTTGTCTCTCATGACTTCATTCCTTTGTTGTGTTGATGAAGCATGTCTAACTGAATTTGACCCCCAAATACTTCTTTGAACCACTTTGGCTGGTGAGCGATTAAGGCTCCTTGGGGCCTCTTGTTTAGATATGAAGTAAAAGTTTGAAAAATCTATATAGAAATCATTAACATAACAATAAAACTATGAATGTCATTGGGATGAGATTACTGAGGCTGTTCCAATGAGACTCAGACTTGTATTGTTATTTTGACAATTTTGTAACGTTTGTTTTTACGGTATTATTCTTATTGTGTGTAAATATTTGACTTTTCTGGCCTCTATGTTAGATACACGTTTACGTATAAAGATCTAATAGGCCGATATTGAGTGAGAAAACGTGTAGTGGTAGTGGGTGGTCAGCGCGGAGTGGTGTGGGCGGATGAGAGGAACACTGATTATACTCCAGTACAATAGAATGATTTTCTTTAATCCCCTCATACATAATGGTTTTCTGTTTAAAAAAAAAATCCTATATTGGAGTAAGTCTCACTTCCCTTCAAATAAAATGACAAAATTATGGAAGTCATTGAAACCCTTTCATGGAGCAGGTTAATCATATTTGTGTGGTTTTGTATAAAAAGTTCAAATCTATTCCAGGTAGTGCTGGATTTATTATTATTATTATTACTATTTCGTTACCTGATGGGTACTATACCCTGTGATACTCTCTTTTAGGGGAGGGGTCATTTTCAGGGTTTACCCTATGGGCGGCACTCAAAAGGTGTGTGTGTGGGAGGAGGGGGGGGGGGGGGTACTCTGGTACATTTTCAAGACATCTGGCGACCAGTAATACATATATATGACTGCATTCTCTTGTGTGGGCCTTTGGAGTTATGGGCCTTCTGAGTTATAGGCTTTCGGAGTAAAAAGCCTTCAGAGTTAGGGGTCTTCGGAGTAATGAGCTTTCGGAGTTATGAGCCATCGGAAAAATAGATCTTTGGAGTAATGGGCCATTGGAAAAACGGACTGAGTAATGGGTTTTCGGAAAATAGCTACGTCACCGTTTGTATAATGTCGTTGAGGGGTTGCTTCTAAGGGGTGTGGTGGAACGTAGTAACAAAAATGGTATTAAATTGGGTTTATAGTTGTTGAAAATTGCTCAATTCGCCGATTTCCTGAATAGAAAAAGCAGCAAAATGGTTTGAAATTCAAGGAGACCAACCTACTAGGTAAAAAAATGCCTCTTTAAAGAATAAGTGGTGAAGAAACAAAAATAAAATGCTGGGGCCAAGGTCAGTAATATGTGATGTTGACTTATTGCCCTTTTAACAGGTTCTCATGCAGGTTCTCATCTGATGTCATCAGTCATGTGACCAGAAGGGGCAGGGTGAGGTTGCCATGGTAGTAGCCATCTTGTGATGTCATTCCCATGGTGACACCTGGTGACACCTGGTCCCACTGTGCAGGTGCAGACCATGTTTCTAACGTGGCACACTCTTCTGACAGCCATTTTGTCTATGGGCGTTGCCATCTTGGTTGTTAGGGTAGCACGTGGTTGCCATGGAGCCCAATGGCCTCATTGTTGGTAGGGCTATGTTCTGAGGGTGCTTTCGATTCCGTAGGGGTATGCCTTGGAAATTCTGGGATACCTCCAGTAGAGCAGAACACCATGATTTGAAGGCTTTTGGGGGGCTTCCAGCCCATTTCCTTATACCGTACAGTAGGACATGGTTACAGTGGTGCAGAATATCTTCTTGTTGGTCAGGGGCATGTTCTGATGGTGTGTTCGATTCAGTAGGAGTACTTTGAATCATAACAAACAACCCAACAATGACCCAAACCTACCGCAACGGACATTTTATTGGAGCGAATCCCCACCGAAACTTACCCAAATGGACCTTGGTCAGCTTCACCCACAGGAGTACAAGAAGACTATAGGGAGAGGCCTCAATGAGACCCTAACTCATAGCTCTCATGGCCTCCCCTGCCCTATTAACCCCCACTTCATGGCCCTCCCTGATGCATTGCCTTCACCTCATGGCCTCAGCTTGCCCGCATAGCCCACTAGTGAACATCTCCCATATGAGGATAAGAGGCCCTCTTACCTCATGGCCTTCCCTGACTCATAGCCCTCACTTCTTGACCTCATCTTGCCCTCTAGTGAACATCACCCCTATGAGGATAGGAGGTCTATGAGGTGAGGCTTCAGGATGGTAGGGCCCTGCGAATCACAAATTTTCGTTGAATCGAATTTCAAATCGAATTTGCAAAATCAAATCGAATTTTGAATCGAATTTCGAATCGAAATGCGAATCGAATTTCGTCATTAAGAAATACGGTGTCTGGCGGAATTTTTCTCCTCGGATAACTTCCTTTTTATATGCTCACTGTACATGTTCGAACTGATCATAGAAAAAGGTCGAAGAATATAATAAACACCATAATTCACATTCCTGTAGTAGCCTAGGATGTTTATTTTTCGTGCAATACGAGAAGGTTATTCCCATTCGTTAACGCCTTGTGGGAATAATCCCCCGCATGTTACTCAGAAATAACCATCATACGCTACACCAGGAAAAAAAAATGTCTATTCGTTTGACACGTCTGGAGTCTGGACCCCAGCCATGATATGGCATATGTATCAGGCTGATCAGAATTTCAAAATCCTGGCATTAAGGTGCCGTTATAACCCAAAATTCTACTAACACACTAACAGGTGGCAAATAATAAGAAGACAAATGATTTATATTGAAATCGAATTATGCCATTTTCATGGTTCAGATGTACAGAAACTGAAATTGCATCCAACTGACGAACTGTCAAGGTAAGTTATGTAACTTAATTGTCGAATTGTTTAATGGATATGATTAAACATCCGTATTGTTGAGATAGAAATAATACTGAACATGACTGTCATGTTCAGTATTATTTCTATCTCAATATGGATGTTTAATCACATGACATGCAGCCGCAGCAGCCGTGCAGCGAGTGAGTATCGTAATATAATATCGCATCAACTCGGTGGCTGGTATTCGTATTTTTATTGAGTTATTCGGCCATCAGTGTCCGATCACCATCACGCGAATTTCAAGCCAAGCAGGTCACTGTTTTTCCTCGCCCATATCAGCGTGGCGACATTGTGGTTGCTCAAGCCATGACGTTGATCAGTCACTACAGACGAACCTACAGAATTGACCCTTTCTGATGCGCAGTTGGTAGCCTGTATTGAAAGAATATCCTTCGCTGCAGAACGTAGACATGGCAAATGGGCTTCCTGTTCTTGCCAGAATCTAAGTGGGTCTGTACTTCTATCGCTAATAGGAAGAGCAGAATACCGACTCATTTCTGCTTTAACCTTGTCATTTACACTCAGATTTTGCTGTTGCACTTCTTCACTGGAAATCTCATCGAACATATCATCTAATAGACTTTTAGACTTTGGCTGGCTTGATTTATTTGGAACCGTTTGTTGACATGGAACATCTGTTTCAGTGTGGACGTCTTGTGTTTTGGTGGGCTCTACATGCTCAATGTGATACTACTGAAGCATCTGAATATAAGACTCCACAGTTTTTAGCTCATCGTCATCTTTAATGGTTGTCTTGAAGCGTGGGTCCAGATAAGTTGCCGTGAGGAGTTAATCCTGGTTTAAGTCAAATCTGTCTTCCAACTGAGTGATCAGGCTGTCGCGGAACGACTTTGCACCACGAGCTGTATTTTCCCTGAGCTTTTTTCACAGAGTCATGATGCACCACCTGACCATTGATACACTTATTACTATCGGCACTCAGGACAGTGGTTGCTTCAAACAATGGCTTAAGAAGAGGCAAAACAGATTCTCTGGTAGAACAGAGTTGCATCGAGAGGGGTGGATTAGCGCATCGCTTCTTTTCTTGGCACTCGACAAGTGCACGGGCAATGGGGCCATTGTTGACCTCTGTCCAGTTCAGGAGCGTGCATGTGCTATTGAATCGGGTCGTAATGTCCATTGGGGGGTCCGATTCTGGAAGTCCCATGTCCACTTGATATTTGTGTAAGACATGTAGTCCTGTAGTTGATGAGTGGAAAAAGGCGGCAATTCTGTGAACGTCATTTATAAGGTTTTTGACCATCGGTTGGACAGTGAGCGAGGAATTAATGCATAATTGCAACTTGTGTGCCGCACACCCATGCCAGTATATACCCAATCCATGAGTGGTACAGGGCATAGTATTGGTTGTGTCCGTAGTGGCGAAAAATATTTGGTGAAGTGCTATTCCATACTTTTCCAGTTGATCACGCACTATGGCCTCTGTGGCGAGTGCAGTATGGTCAGCGTCAATGTCCTCAAGACTCTTCACTGACAAACATCGAGAGGATAAATGCCATTCACGATCGATGAAATGTATTGTAAGGACGAGAAAATACGAACCGTTGTCTGCCTTCTAATGATTAAAAGTTATTGAAATCCGGCCATTTCCTGCCTGATCTTTGATTAACTGACACAGCTTGGCTTTGCTTTTCTCTCTCATATCGCCCAGATTTCGCGAAAGGGTGGTCGGGTGAGGTGGGATGTAGGTGTTGTCAGTCAAGACTGCACACAAATGCTTCAGTCCACGACCAGCTGCTGCTTGTCTGGCGTTTACTGCACTGTGTAGCCTCACTGGTAGATGCTGTAGCATGTGGACGCTTCTTTGCCTCTCTTGCCTTCGCTGAAATAGCATGTACGTGCAACGCCGGGTGTTTCTTGAGAAGGTGGTTCCATAGGGGTGTCGTCGTGCCGGTTGAGTGTGCTTTATACACAACATTGCACTCAATACACGTGTAAGTCTCTGCGAGTTTATCATGCATAAAATATTTGTGGACCACGGATTGAAGCTGGTTTGATGCCATATTAAAGAATGAAGTCACACAATGTTCTAAAGAGTATAATTCCACAGAAAAGAATTACGCTCGATTCAGGCTAGCAAATGATCGAATCCTTACCAAAGCATTCACGTGCTTATTGGTGAACAACATAGTTCAGTGAGTTGTCGGCATTGCTTTGAAATTACCGTTTGAGTGACTTGCGCTCTTCTCTCTACATTGCCACAATTTATTCGCAGACCAGTGTCGGCAAAAAACCTTTGATGTAATGTAACCACCTGTCTACTCACGAAAAAAAAAACAGGAACACAGTGTTGATTGAAGTTATGCATTGATCTAGTGATTACTTGAATGTACCAACGGGACATTTGCGACAAAATAACGTACAACATATGATGGATCCAGATCGCGTTGTTATTAATATACGCGCTTTAATTCATCAATTTCAACGGGTGATAAATATGGGAAATCTGAGGGTTTCCAAGCGAGTTTATGATAAAAGTAGGCCCATTTCAAACAATCGTCGATTTGAAAACATTCGAATTACTATGTTCGAATCAAATCAAATCGAATAATGAAGTTCGAATCAAATTTTGAATATTCGCAGCCCCCTACAGTGAGGCCTTACCTCTCAACTATCTTTGACCCAACACTTCACCACCTGTTCCAGGGAAGACCTTCCCTGAGACCCTACTCCCACATCCCGACCACAAGCGACACAGTTCCCCGGCGACCCAAACCCAGCAGAGAAACTTTGACCAGAAGACCTCCCCACATGACCCACCATCCCATCCTTGTGTGGCCTGGTGACCCACCCCAGTGACCCTATCCCTAGCTTCTCCCGTCATTTATGGGGACCTGTCCTCGGGACCATTCAAATGACCCTGCACCAGACACCCTGGCTTAAAGCGGCACAGTCTCCCCCTCTCCTTCCAGAAGCCCCATCCGTCTCCACCGGGTGACCCGGGCCTCACCTCACACCCCTCTCATCCTCATACGGGGAGATGATCATGTGTGATCACCACAGGTTATCACAAATGATTACCATGCATGATCACTAATGATCACTCGAACAGAGATTAGGATAAGATGGGTTTGAGGTGAGGCCTCACTGAAGCTTCACCTCATAGGCCTCTTATCCTCATAAGGGAGATGTTCACTAGTGGGCTATGTGGGCAAGATGAGGCCATGAGGTGAAGGCTATGAGTCAGGGAGGGCCATGAAGTGGGGGTTAATAGGGCAGGGGAGGCCATGAGATTTATGCGTCATTGAGGTCTCTTCCCATAGACAACTTTTTCTCGTGTGGGGCGAAGCTCACAAAGGTTCCGTTTCGGTAAGTTTCCGTGGGGATTCGGTCCAATAAAAGGTCCGTAGGGCAGGTTTGGGTCATTGTTGGGTTGTTTGAGGTGATTCAGTGTACCCCGCTGAATCAATCAAACCCTCAGAACACGCCCCTGTCCAACAAGAAGGAGATTGGTCTCCATAGCAATCACGTACTATCCCCAACAACCACGGTGGTGGTGCCCATAGTCAAAATGGCTGACAGAAGAGTATGTGACCTTAGAAACACGCGCTCCCCATGCGCAGTGGGATCACATGTCACCATGGGGATGACGTTGCAAGATGGCCACTCACGGATGCTACCATGGCAACCTCACACCACCCTGCCAGTCACGTGACTGATGACGTCAGATGAGAACCTGCATGATAACCTGCTAAAAGAGCAAGAAGTCAACATCACATACTGCTTAGGGCCAAGGCTCAAGGAGTGGGAGTCTACTATAATTGGCACCGATAGGCACGTGCCATTTCAGACATACGTGTACGCATGCACACCATACACTACATATCAGGACAATGATGTCGCAAGGTGGCAGGTTACTATATCACCCAATAATAAGCAAGGGTGTGGCATTACTACTGAACATGTGCGACAATGGTTTGGCTTGATAATTATTATTGGATTGTTGTGTTTTATGACATTTTAATAGCTGAGGTCATATTGTGTCGAAAATAGTTTTATTTGTGAAAGAAGCCAGAGTACCCAGATAGTACCACCCAGCAATGGCAAGTAACTGTCAACTATCCAGCATCCTAATCCAACAGGAACAGGGTTAGCATTGGTTGTAGGCATGTGTGCTATCAACGTGTGATACACTGCAGCACATGGCGTAACTGTGCTCCCAAGCAGGCAGTTGGGATTAAGTGCCTTGCCCAAGAACATGATGCAAGTTACCCTGGCCAGGCATCAAACTCACATCATTCCGAGCTCAAAACCAATGCTCTAACCACTGAGCAACCGCACTCCCGATAATCATGACTGAACGTCACGTTTCGTCTTACTTGCAGATCACTACTTCATTTTTCACACTGACAAAAATTGTAACAATAATGGGCGATTATTGTAACAAAAGTGGTAAGCGAGTTTTTTTTTTTGTTACAAAAATGGGTGATGTTTGTAACAAAAGTGGTGAGCTCATTTTGTAACAAAAATGGTTGATTTTGTGAAAAGCAGTTGATTTTGTAACAAAACTGGTGAGCTGTAACAAAAGTGTTGTAACAAATGTGGTGAGCTGCAACGAAAGTGGTTGTTGTAACAAAAGTGGTTGCTACACAGGTGTTTGGAAAAATGGAGGTTTTTATTAGTGGAGTTGTGACGAAGTCAAACTCGACTTATAGTTTGATGAATGGTGGGTGGGCGGTTGGCTGGGCGGGCGGGCGGGCGGGCGGGCGGGCGGGCATAAACAATTGGTTTCCGGATGGTAACTTGATAATGGTTCAACCCATGTTCATGAAACTTCATAGGTAGGTTGGCATCTGTGAGAGGAAGAACCTTGTTAATTTTGGACTTGCTTGGTCAAAGGTCAAGGTCACAGTGGCCTTGAACATACTAAATTGTAAACAATTGGTTTCTGGATGATAATTTGACTACGGTTCAACCCACATTCATGAAACTTCATATGTAGGTTGGCCTTCATGAGAGGAAGAATCTTGTTTGTTTTGGACTCACTAGGTCAAAGGTCAAGGTCACACTGACCCTGAACATAGTAAATCAAAACAAATGGTTTCCGTATGATAACTTGATAATGGTTCGACCCATGTTTATGAAACTTCATAGTTAGGTTGGCATCAGTGAGAGGAAGAACCCTATCTATTTTGGACTCGCTAGGTGAAAGGTCAAGGTCACAGTGACCTTCAACATAGTAAATCGTAAACAATTGATTTCTGGATGATAACTTTATAATGTTTTGACCCACGTTCATGAAACTTCATAGGTAGGTTGGCATCAGTGAGAGGAAGAACCCTATTTATTTTGGACATGCTAGGTGAAAGAAAAGTTCACAGTGACCTTTAACATAGTAAATCATAAACAATTGGTTTCCGGATGATAACTTGATAATGGTTTGACCCATATTCATGAAGCTTCATAGGTAGGTTGGCCTAGGTGAGTGGAAGATCCCTATGTATTTTGGACACACTAGGCCAAAGGCCAAAGTCACAGTGACCTTGAACATAATAAATTGTAAACAAAATGGTTTCCAGATGATAATTTGACAATGGTTCCACTTACATTCATGAAACTTCATAGGCAGGTTGGCATTGGTGCAAGAAAGAGCCCTATTTATTTCAGAATCACTAGGTCAAAGGTCAAGGTCATAGTGGCCCTTCACATAGTAAATTGTAAACAATTGGTTTCTGGATGATAAGTTGATAATGATTAAACCCACTTTTGTGCTGTCACAACTCGACATTGGATCGGTGATCCTATCGGCATTTTTAATTTTGCATAGAGCTGACCAGTCAATTATGATATCACTTAAGACATGCCAAATTATTATTGAGGATAAAATGTTGTGTTTCCTGTAACCCTTTACCCTATCCAAAGCTATTTGAAAGAGAGTACTGTCTGAAAAAATTGTTATTTTCAAAATATTCTTTAACCTTCTTTTAATGATTTTCTTTTTTAAACAGAATTCATAAATGTGTGGATTTTCAAGAAATCTTCTCTTTTGAAACTACAAGGCCAAATATTTTGAAACTTCATGTGATTGATGACTGGAACACCCTCTACCAATGATCATCATTTAATTCTAATGGGGTTACAAACATGGCTGCAATTGTGGCTTATAGTTACTATAGAAACCCCACGGGAAATAACATTTCCATCTGCTTCTCAGGAACTACTGAGCCGATGTGAACCAAATGTGACAAGAATGATCTATGGGAGGTACTCTACAAACAGTCCTCATTTTGTTCCTGTGGGATAGAAAACATGGCTGCCAGAGGCATTCTTTGATTCTGATTGGTGGATTTTCAAAAATCTTCTCCCCTGAAAACCACAAGGCCAAAGGTTTTGAAACTTCACATGCTTGATGACTGGGACACCCTCTACCAATTATCCTCATTTAATCTTGATCGGGATGCAAATATGGCTGCAATTATGACTTATAGTTACTATAGAAACCCTATGGGAAATCACATTTTCATCTTCTCTGGAACTACTGTGCCAATGTGAACCAAACTTGGCAGGTATAGTCTATGAGAGGCTCTCTACAACTGTTACTCATTTTATTCCTGTTAGATGAAAAATGTGGCTGCCAGAGGCATTCATTATAGCTATAGTGATCACTCACCATCCGTCACCCGTGAACATGGTGTTTGCATCCTCTCCTCCAAAACTGCTGAACCGATTTAAGTGAAATTTGAGATATTAGTTTGATGTGACATCGCATTTTGATTTTGTTCAAATAAGGTTGCCTTACCCCTCAGTAGGGCCATGCCCCAAAATAAACTTAAATCTTAAAAAATCTTTTTCTCATGAACAAGCAGTAGCAGAGACTTGATATTTGGTGTGCAACTTCCTTTTGAGGTGTAGACTCAGATTTGTTCAAGAGAAGTTCGAGGAGCTATATTTGCCGTCGTTATGAGAGGGGCAAGAATTTTTGCCCTCCCAAAATTTATATTTTCCAAACCGAGATGCTGATTTGAACCAAATTTGATATGAGGGCTTATTGGGTCATAAGTACTGAATTTATGCCCCCAAAAAAATGTTCCCGTCACCGAATGGGAACCGCGGGAGCTAAAAATAGAAAAAATTTAAAATGCCCATATCTCCAAAACTACATGGCACTGAGAATTCTTATTTAGTGTGAAGCTTCCTTAGGACCAACAGAATGGAATGGTCCAAAAAAATTGCTATCAGTTTTACTATAGGGTACTTTTTCAGGACTTTTGAAAAAGTGCTGATACAGCATTTTTTAACACTGTGAGTAATGCGAAAAACATTTAAGACTACTCTTCTCCCAAACCACTGCTCCAAAAGCTTTGAAATTTCACATATAACATCTTTGGAAGTTTGTTTAACATGTTTATTGAAAGCAAATCCCTGGGTCCATATTTGGGCTCTCTATGTGAGCCCAAATGTTTAAATTAGTGCAGTATGAGGAATATTCTTCAAGCCAAGTCCCTGGGTTTATATTTGGGCTCACTGTGGGAGTCTGAATTATAACTTAGTTGAAAATAAGGAATTTTCTTTAAAAATCTTCTACTTCAGATCCAGCAGTCGGAATGTTTTGATATTTGGTATGCAGCATCATTAGGTGTGTGTGTGGGGGGTGGGGGGGGGGGGATTCAAGTTTGTTCAAGCCAAGTCCCTGGGTTCATATTTGGACTTCCTGTGGGAGTTCGAATTGTACCAAAATTTCTATTTTTCGAACTGAGAGGCCGATTTGAACCAAATTTGATATGAGGGCTTATTGGGTCATAAGTACTTAATTTATGCCCCCAAAAATGTTCCTGTTGCTCCATGGGAACCGCAGGACCTAAAAATTGAAAAAAATTAAAACAACAAATCTTCAAAACTACACTGCACTGAGA
Source organism: Pictodentalium vernedei (assembly GCA_031216915.1). Lineage (NCBI taxonomy): Eukaryota > Metazoa > Mollusca > Scaphopoda > Dentaliida > Dentaliidae > Pictodentalium > Pictodentalium vernedei. Next base: position 666,140,401 of record CM062297.1, on the reverse strand, counting down.
ATTTTTATTTTGTGTGAAGCTTCCTGAGGAACAGCAGAAAGGAATGGTAAAAAAAAAATGCCATCGGTTTTATCATAGAGTACTTTTCCAGGACTTTGAAAAAGTGTGGAGTCAGCATTTTTTAACACTGTGTGTAAAATTACTGTTGGTAATGGGAAAAACATTGAAGACTCTCCTTCTCCCAAACCACTACTCCAAAAGCTTTCAAATTCACATATAACATCTTTGGAAGATTATTTCACATGTTTATTGAAATCAATTCCCTGGGTCCATATTTGGGCTCTCTATGGGAGCCCAAATGTTTAAATTAGTGCAGTATGAGGTTATTCTTTAAAAATCTTCTTTTTCAGATCCACCAATCAGAATCTTTTGATATTTGGTATGAAGCATGCTTTGGAGGGTGAGATTTGGAAGATTCATGCACATGTTTGTTGAAATCAAATCCCAGTGTCCATATTAGGGCTCTCTATGGGAGCCCAAATTTACAGATTAGTGCAATATGAGGAGTATTCTTTAAAAATCTTCTTCCGATCCACCAATCAGATACTTTTGATATTTGATACTGTGGTTATCGTGATCACCCATTCGTTATGAATGGAAGCACTGTAGAAGAGAAGGTAATGTTACAAGGAGGAGGATGAATACATTTCTTCCAGAGTAACAACAACATTCATTTCTCATAACTGCACCTAATATGACATAAGTGTGAATGAATTACTAACTGCATTAACCCTTTACCCAACGTAACGCCCCAAACCGGCCAGTGGTATTCTCAAAATTCGCCAGTTAATTTTCATTATTTTTTCATTTTTTGTCTAAAAAACATAGGTTATGACCACTCGTTGGAAGGAGCTCTTTGAGCACCTTCCAATGGGGTCATAACCTGTGTTTTTGAGACAAAAAATAAAAAAAATTAGTTATTCAAAAATTTTTTTTTGCATGTGTCGTCTGCTTTTCATGTTAGGTAAAGGGTTAATGTGAAGAAAATTCATAGTACATGAAGCCTTCTAACAATCTATGATAATGTCACAGACATCATTCAGCATTCAAATAGATAATCAGTATGCAACAAACCATTCAAAATTCTTTTAACCTTTTACCTAATTCACACAATATCAAAATTTCATATTTTAATTATTGTTTTTTCAATTTCATTAAAAAGACTTCAACAGAACCATATCACATGACTCCCCTCATTGGAATGAGCTCAATGAGCTCATTCCAGTGAGGGTTCACATGATATGGTTTTATTCAACTGATCAATTTGTAAATTATGCAGGCAGATACCACCAAAAAAACAACTGAATCCTGATTTTAGTGATTATTGCTGACTGTATATTACATTGACATCAGGTAAAAGGTCACATATATTTTGGGGTATTGAACAAACTAAATGAAAATCTCCTCTCCTCTCTTCCTCTCCTTTTGCAATTCCTTTCCTTTCCTCTCTTTTTCTTTCCTTTCCTCCCCTTCTCATCTCCTTTCCTCTTGTTATTTATATTTTATGTAAAAAAAGGGGGTGGGGTGGTGGCTGAAGCCTGGGGCTCTATGGACTTATCCGACCCTCCTATGGCATCTTTTGGACTAGTTCACAGCTGAAAACAGAAACAGTTATTCAATATGGCTGGTTCAAAATAGATAGACATAAACTTTGTGCATTTGTTTGAAGACTTGATAATACTCTTGTGTACTCGACATAGTATTGATGACAGAATTATTTGTGTACTCAAAAAGTAAAGTGTTTAATTAGATGGTGGTCAGTAGTTTTTTCAAATGTGTGGGGATGTTCAAAATTCATTGTTGTTTCTTTTTCAAATTCTGTTGGAAAAAGCAATGCTGAATGTATATAACGGTTAGAAAATGTGTGCTTTTTGAGTAGAAATGAAGCTAATTTAACTCATGAGGACAAAAGTTTCCTCTTTTCACACATGGCTTTCCACATCAGGTGAAAGTGCATTCTTTTTTAGGTCATTCAAGAAATGCATTTGGAATCTACTCAAATCCCCATGGGAACCACTGGAAATGAAATAGTGCTTTAATTATGACTGTGGAAAAAAATGCCATGTTTTATGGTATAGTAAGATCAGGAAAACAATGCATGTGACAAGAGTTGGCAGCATAGGTATATACAATTCGATAATCTTGAATTTATACTTGTACTGCAGTCATGATATAGCTATAGATGCCTAAAAGTAACCTTAAACACCAATAAATAGATCAACTCCATAATTGTGGTTATCCTCTGTTTACTAATGAATGTATCTGGTAGATACACTTGATACAGTATGTTTTGTTGTCCTGGTTACCCCTGTTGCAAATGTGTGAATAATGTTTGTGAAAATTCCCAGGTCCAGTCCTTCTGTTACTGGCATATTTTATTGTTCATTTTAGGGTACAACAGGAATTCCTAAAGGAGCAACATTAACACATCATAATATTCTAAACAACAGCTATTTTACTGGCATCATACTTGAATACCACAAGCGGGTAAGTTTAAACTTTTGAACAGGAAAACTCATCTCTACCAGAAGAACAATTACCGGTACTAGGACTTTATTAACATTTTACCTTTCAGTTTTTGCTTCAAAAACTTATCAAACTCCTTCCAAGGTATGTCCATAAGCTATGTTTTGAAAATGAAAATTGAAAAATAATATAATCTTTCAGTTATTTTGGGAAAATGGTAAACTGCCCCTGTTAACTCTGCTTGTGCAGAATTAGTAAGTTGGTGAGTCTTACAGTTGCTCCCCCGCCGCTCAGTAATTCTGTCTGGGTACTCCTGCTTCTTTCACCTGTAAAACTATCTGATATGGTGTGACCCTGGTTGTTAAACCCCAATAAACTATCAAAATGTGACCATGTTTTAAAACCTGTTTATTATTTTTTATTGGGATATTTATGACATGTTCCTGCACAGCAGTTGTGTCACAGGCCTTCAATGAATGCTATCCCTGGCCTGCACATGCCAGGTTAGTAAGTATGGAGAGTTTGGCAGCTACTTTCTCCATGTACTCAGCTTCCTCCACCTGTAAAACTGCCCAACATGATATGACCCTGTTGTTAAACCCAGTGAAAAAGTATAAATAAAGGATCTGTTCAACAGCAAATGTCATAACATATGATACAATTTTTTAAAGAAGGTAGCCAGAGCACCCACAGAGTGTGAAACATGGAGCAGCAACAATTAACTGTGAAATTGTTCGACTTATGAATCAATCAAACAAAAGCTTGATTTTAATTTGCATTGGTATAAGACCTATTATGCCATCACTGCTGTGCATATCTTAATACTCTGTGTGAAACTGCTGCCACACAAGCAGATGGGATTAAGTTTCTTGTGCAAGGAAACAATGTTGATAACTCTGGTTCAAGCCTGGAAATAAGCAAACTGTTGTCTGCAGAATGAGGTCCCCAGAGGGTGAATGTGGTGATGGGTAGCAGGGTAGCATCACTAAATTTACCCTCTGTGAATCACAATCTGAATCAAGGTCTCAAGCCTAACCAGAAAGAGGTACCCAGAGGATATATTGGCCCACTGTATGGGAGAGCACCAGCAAATTCACCCTCTGGGGACCTTATTCTGCAAATGACATGCTTATTTCCAGGCTTGCTCTGGTTTCTTTTGAACTCATGACCTCTTGATTAAAAATCTGATGAATAATCAGCAGGCACTTTCTCATAAATTGTGAGAAAACTATTTCTATAAATGTAATTTGTATTTCACCATGCAAATACCAAGTGAATAAAGTTTTGATTAACACGTTACCAAACTCTGTATATAGCCATATCAGGCAGCACTATTCTCAAAAATCACCGTCAAATTCTATTATTTTTCCCAATATTACATTAAAAAAAAGTGTATAACCCCCTCCCCTCTTTAGAATGAGCTAATTCCAATTATATTCCAATTATATTTTTGAGACAGAAAAAGAAAATGTTACTTATCCAGTAGGTGATTTTGCAATTGTCTGCTGATCATATAAAATGTTAGGTAAAGAGTTGAATCACAAACCAGGCTTCTGGCACTTTCAGCACAACTGAATATTGCTTCTGTAACAGTTCGGGCTTCGAGTGATTGTTAGGACTTCACGAAATGGATGGATGGCTGTGTTACCCAAACTAGACCAGGTTCTATAAATTACTAACTCTGAAATGGAATCTATAAGAGTTTATTTTGTGAAATTTGTACAGTTGTTTGTTTTGTCAGTTTTACTCTATAAAAAAAATATAACTGTTCAAGAAGAAATGTTTAAAAAAACAAAACAAAAAAAAACCTTTATAAACATTGACTAAATCTGTTTAAACTGTAGATACTTTTAATCTGTCTTAATTTACTGGGGCATTATTTTAGTAAAATTTAGAAACTTTAATTGACTTTTACAGACCGTAAATCATTTTTTTATCTACGTTTATTTTTTTGACTTTGAAATTTTTGAAGTTAAATTGTTTAAAATTAATTAAATCATTTTGTTTTACATTTATTTAAAGTACTGGAGACAAATTATTCTAAAGAGGCATGGCTCGAAAGGCTGACCTTTCAGAACGGCTAGTAATTGCCCAGGAAAAAATCACCAACTGAACACTGAAGTGAGAAAAAACTACGAATTTATAGCCAAAATTGAACATGAAAAGTCTGTGACTAGTTTCATTTGCTGACTGATAGTTCGACCAACACTCTGGGCCTATCAGTAGAAAGATTATTCCAGAGCTAAAATTATTTCCTCTTACAAATGTCTAAGACAATCAAAATGCTTGTTTTAACTACTTTTGGTGACCATGAAGAAGGCAAAATGGTGATTTTCAACCTTTGTCAAGTACAAGAAATTTGACCAAAAGTTCTGTAACTTTTAGATTGCCAAAGAGTTATAGGTAAAAAACTTAGCCAAATGAATGTGAAAAATATGTAAATTTGATGGATATTATCGCCCATCCACACAATAATGATTTTAGATTGACTTTTGAGCATTACTGTCGAAAACATGGCGAAAATAGGAGAGTTGCCAAAAACAAGCATTCCAAAATGCCAAACAGTTGTATGTAAAAAAAAAATCGAAATAACTGCAGAAATTATGTGAATTGGATGGACATTACTGCCCATTGATGAAATAATACTTTCGGATAGAATTTTCAAATTTTCCTATGAAAAATCAGGACGAAAATAGGTAAGTTACAAAAAAAAAATGTGACTCTGTCACATTCCTGACTGCTTTTAAAAAACAAAAACATAGGGTTTTTTTCCCATTAATCTGACACATAACCATCAAAGTTCTTAATTTCTCCTACACTTTGCTTCTCTCCTTCTCTGATCCAGTTCTGTTTTCTTTTTTTTTATAATTCGTCCATCACACTCAATGACCTCCTCATCCCGACACACAACTTCTCTACCTGAAGAACAATTGCTTACAATGTCCTCTCCTCTCTTCCGTTTCTCACTGGCTAGAACTTTTAACTGGTCCCTTATCAACAGTTTATCAGAAGCTGATGGCACACGTGGTGGTAAAACATCTCCTGAACTAATATAACCTAGGTTATCTGCTTCAACAGTTTCTAAATTTGAATGTTCAAAAACCCTGTGATGTCGATTAATGTCACATTTTCTTTTAAACTTCTTCCCGCATGAGGAACACTTCAATAACTTTTTAGTCTTTTTGTGTATATTGTTCCAATGTTCATATAAATTGGCAGGTTTATAAAATGTTGTATCCACACAATTTGGTACAGGGCAGGTTTGTCCAAGTAAATTAAATACTCCTGGATTCTCTTCTTTAAATTCCTTCAATTCTTCATCAATTCCTTCTAGGAGCTCCATTTTCTTTCTTCCAAATTTATTACGAACTATACACCTCTGGTTTCTTAATGAGTCTGCCTCTCCTAGTTTTAATTTTAGGACTCAATAAATCAGAAACACTATCATTATCTGTTTCAGTGTCATTGCCCGAAGTTATTGTTAAATCAGAAAGAAGGCCAATATCTGTTTTGTTTAGATTAATTTCATTATTAATTATTGGAGGATTGTTATCTGAAGTCTGCAACCATTTATCTGGAAGATTTGTACCTACATAAGGTTTTAATTGATCAATGTGTACATTTTTATTACTGCATCAGGTCTACCCTGAAAACTGATTGTTACATCTGAGATGAGATGAGTTGTACCACCCAATAAGGCCCGGTCCAACCTAGTCCTAATTTTTTTGTACCTCTAGGTGGATACCACCGCCAAACCCAATCCCCAATTTGATAGCACCGATTTTTTATGTTTTTATAATTTGTTTTCTGTCTTTTTGCAGATGTTTGTAACTGTTTATTTGCAAACTCAAATGAAGACACCATTGTTTTCTGGAGCCATTCTACGTAAGCAATTGGACATTCAGGAGATGAGTTGGGCAGGGGTCCAACCATCAAATCGAGTGGCAATGGAATCTCACACCCAAGCATTAATAAATTTGGTGTACAATGTGTAGAACTATGCTGACTGGCCCTGTATGCCATCATCAGATATGGTAGATGAATATCCCAATCAATATGATTTTCGTTCACAAACAGTGAAAGCATTTGTAACAATGTTCTGTTAAATCACTCGACCATACCATCAGATTGAGGTCTGTATGGCATGGCTCGAGATTTTTCAACATTTCACATATGGCAAATTTCAGTAAACAGAGCAGACTCAAATTCCCTTCCCTGGTCTGTGTGAATATGTTCAGGGCATCCAAAATGGCATATGAACTGTGTAACTAATGCATCAGCTACAGTTTGAGCAGTGTGATTTCTTAGGGGAAAAGCTTCCTTCCACTTCGTGAAATATTCTCCCACTACCATAAATGTACTCATTATCATTGTCAGTGAATGGTAGAGGTCCTAAAATATCAATAACAATACACTTCGTTGGCTTTTTATTTGCGACCTGACTCAGAGGATTGCGCCCTAAACCAGGTCCTGGTTTCCTTTGGGCACATTCCTCACAATCGCCACACCATCTTTGGATATTTTCATTCATTCCTGGCCAATAGAATCTACTTTTTACTGAACTTATCATTTTATCACGACCTAAATGTCCACCTGTTCGATCAGCATGTAACTTTTTGAAAAGAAACTCTCTCATTTCCACAGGGGCAATTAACTGATTTACATCCTGATTTGAAGACCTTCCTTTCACATACAACAATCCATTTTCAATAAACAATTGTTCCCATTGATTACAGAAACATTTGACCTCAACAGGGGCCTGTGACTGCTCTGTCTGATTAGGTTTTACATTTGATTTTTGTTTTGCACTAATTATCCAAGAAATATCTACATCCCTTCCCTGCATGTCAACTAACTCTTCAACTGTCCAACAATTTATCCAGTTACTACAGGAAGGTGCAGGAGATGCATTTCCTGTTGTTAAATCAGATACTGCATTAGTAGTGTTCAAAGGACAAATTTGTTGAGTTTTATTTACTTCATTTGATGTAATGTTTGTTTTATCATTAACAGTAACTTTGCAACTTGGACAATCAGAACATTTTCCCCGACACAGTTTCCAAGGAATTCGGGACAAAGAATCAGCATTTTTATGTTTATTTCCTGCTCTATGTTCAATTTGGAAATCAAAAGTTTCTACGATACTTAACCACCAAGCAAGTATCCCATCCAGTTCTTTGAAATTTTTCAACCAGACGAATGATGCATGATCTGTTCGCAACAAAAATGGATGACCCAATAAGTAATGCTTGAAGTGTTTTAGGAAGAGAACTACAGCCAACAGTTCCTTTCTAGTTCTGCAATAATGTTGTGTTTTTAGAAGTGTTCTACTCGAATATGCAATCACACACTCTTTTCCCTCCTGTATGTGGGAAAGGACTGCTCCAAGTCCAAAACCACTCGCATCAGTGTCCAAAATTAACTTACCATCCCTTTGGGGTAGGGCAAGAATAGGAGGTGATGACAAAAGTTCCTTCATGAGGTCAAAGGAATCTTAACATTTTGTGTCCCAGATAAATTTAGTATTTTTATGAGTCGGTTGAGACAGCGGGTGGGTTAAATCTGAAAAATTCTGAATAAATCTCCGATAATACCCACAAAATCCCCCAAAACTTCTAACATGTTTCCGAGTTGTATCGACTGGCCATTCCTGAACGGCAGATGTCTTGTTTGGGTCACACTGAATGCCCTCCTTTGAGACCACATGACCCATATAAGTGACTGTTCCTTGAAATAATGCACAATTCGAAGGTTTTAGTTTTAAATTTGCCTGGTGTAATCTATGAAAAACGAATACCAAGTTTTCCAAAGCTTCGTCAAATTTGTTTCCAAATATAACAACATCATCTAAGTAACACAAACATTTTTTCCATCGCAAACCATGAAGAACATGTTCCATCAGCCTTTCAAATGATGCCAGGGCGTTTGACAAACCAAATGGCATAACAGTGAACCTGTGCAGACCTCGGTGTGAACTGAAAGCAGTAAAGTCATGGGACTTGAGATCTAATGGAATTTGCCAATAACCACTTGCCAAATCCAAAATGGAAACCATTTTTTGCCCTGCCAAATTATCCAATGTGTCATCAATATGAGGAAGAGGAAAAGCATCATTTGAAACCTTTGAATTCAACCTTCTAAAATCCACACATATCCTAGGGGACCCATCCTTCTTAGTCACAATAAGGAGGGGTGAGGACCAAGCACTCCGACAAGGTTCAATATTTCCATCTTGTAACATGGCATCCAGTTCCATATCAATCTTTTCTTTATGAACCAATGGTATACACCTTGATGGAATTTTATGAGGCTTATTTTCACCCACATTAATAGAATGAGAAACAAGATGTGTCTTTCCCACTGTATCACCTGGGCCAACAAAAATATCCCTAAAATGCAACAGCAAAGCAGCAACCCTGGATTTTTGTTCATCATTTAATTCATCTGTCAATTCGTCAACCATTCTTTTTAAAAAATCTGGTAATTCAACCTTCCCTGTAGGCAAACTCTCCATATCAAAATTATCATGTAAGACTTGATCTATACTAGAAACATTGCCAACCTTACAACCCACTGAAAGTTCAACCGGCTTTTCGTTTAAATTCAAGGCTGATGTAGCAACAGTATTGGAACAGGCCGAAACTACGGATTTTGCAATCAAAATTCCCCTTTCCATCAAATCAGTAGAACATTCCACTAATACCCTTTCTTCATCCAAGGGCCTATCTAAATGCCTTCTGAAAACATTTCAGACAATGGTGGAATCTTAAACTGATTTCCTCAATTGCAAGTGGGCCTGGTTATAACTTTGCATTGAAAATAATTCAATGAGACCCTTAGAAGTGGATAATGTTTTCTTTTTCACATCAAGAATGACCTTATTTACTTTCAGGAAGTCATATCTCAGAATACCACATAGACCATCTAACTCTGCCACATAAAATGACTGGGTAACTGTTAAGGACCTGAATTTCAACTCCAATTCCATTTCACCCTTTACTTGTATTTTACTTCCATTAGCTGTAACCAGATGCCTATCCGTTCCGTTCAACAGAGAATCCACAAAGCCTAACTGGTGAAATGTTTCAATATCCAAAATGAAAGGAACAAGGAGATCCAGTATCCACTAGAACACACACAAACTGACTCATTCACAAAAGCTCTGGCAAACAAACAAGAAAAATCACAGTCTTTTGATAAAAATGGTAACTGCGTTTCCGACTCTGTACTCAGATCTAATAACAATTCAAATGATTGTACATCCCCATTATCATTTATGCCTTTCCTTTCAGGTAATTCACAATCCTTCTTACTCACCGACTCAGTTGGTAAGACCACAGAAAGAGAGCTAGAGTCAGCAACTCTAGTTAAACCTAAAGCAGATGTACTCTTTTCCAAGACTTTATCATCTAAAACCACATCTCCCTCTGCTTATTAAACAATTCAGAAGAATCATCTTCCTTGGGGAAACTGGCCTTATCTGGAATGTGTTCAAAATGGGACTCTACTACCTTTGTTTGCTTATGTACATGTTCAGAGAAATGGCAAAATTTTTGTGGTTGTATTTCAAATTCAGTGGCTGTGTTTACAACCCTCAACCCAGCCAATTGCTGTTTCCCAAATTTCGGTAATGTTGTTGTTGTAACTGTTTTTGTTGATCATGGGCACGTTCATCATACATTTTTTTTCTACAATAGGCCTCCACATGTCCATTTTTCTGGCAGTAATTACAACTGATTGTAGGAGCCCTGGGCTGTCTTTGAAGTTGAGAAATTTTTTGTTCTGATAGTTGTAATCTCTGAACCAAATCACATTCATACCGGGCTCATCTGGGGGATAACGATTGCAACTAATAGGACCTTCAGTAACTTCATATTCAGTGGCTAAAGCAATATCCTGTTCCAATGTCTCTGGACGACCCAGCTGCACATGCCATTTTAACTTGTTATCACCCAAACCCCAAACAAATTGCTCCACTGCTATGGGCTCAATATCTGAGATTGTAGGAAATGCCTCTCTTGCTAACATCTCAATTCCATATCCAAACTCTCTCACACTTTGCCCCTCATTCCGACGACTTTGGCGAAAGATTGTCTTATTTGCAAACAAATGTTCATTGGGGTTATATCTACTTAACAGAACCTGTTTAAGTAATTCGTAACTTTGCATCTGCCGAGAATTCAACCCACTCAATAGTGACTGTGCATTTCCTCTAAAGTTAATCAAGAGATGAGCAGCTCGTTCACTATCACCCCATCTATTTATTTTGGCAACAGTCTCAAAGTGTACCAAATAATCTTTAATATTCCAAACAGAGTCATCAAATGTTTCTGGCTCAACAGTTTTATGTAACATCAGTCTATGGAGGATTCTAGGATTTTCCCAGGTTGGTTCAAAATTAATGTCTGCATGAGAACTAAATCCTAAATTTTGCTGAGAAGGTGAAAAATTCACCATAGGAGTTGATACAAAATCACTTGGCACATTCTGCATAAACTGATTCCTTACTCTCGGGTCTCTTTGAACTATGCCTTCAGAACAAGGCATTTAACATCCCTTGAAGAAGTTCCCCTATCATGAATAAACATTGAAGGAGTTTCTGGTATAAAAATGTGCGAATTTGCAGGTAAATTTGAAGCTTTATTTGGATAGTGAAAGTTTATTCTCCCAGACGAATTCCCTCCTGTGAATTCTTGGGGAGTATAAGAAATTCTATTTTGAAGGCCATCAAAAGCCATGGATCCTTGATCACTAAATGAAGGAAATTGATTTACTCTAGGATTAGAAATTTCTCGACTTTGGCACCTTATCCTTTGAAAATTAGGTGCATCGGGCACTGTTTGGATAAGACCTTCATTATGCATAATAGACAAATGCTGAAAACCAGACTCAATGGAATTATCCCTCTCAGAATAATCTGAAAACATTACTTGATTTTGAGAAAAATTTGTCTGAGGACATCGGGGGTAGTTAGAGGAGCTCTTGCTAGGACTAGACAGAGGAGAATTCCCCCCTCCCAGTGGGATCGACAGCTGATTTCCCGATGAAAGCAATGAATTCTCACCAGAACAATTTAGCTACAGATTATTTTTCCTTAAATCTGATTTCAAAATACTGGGCGGAATAGGTGAATGTTCACCAGGAAAACCCAATTGATCCTATTCAGAGCTTTGGGAACTTATCTCCCCTGTACTGGGGGGAACCCACTCACTCTCATGTGACCGAATTTTTGGCCTAACACCTGAATAGACCCTTAATTCTTGCAGCTCACTGCCTAGTGTATCAAATTTTTTTAGACTTGGGGTCCTCTCTAATTGATCACTGAAAGAAACTCTTGGTTTTGAGAGACTGGACCTATTTACTTTCCTCACTCCTGTGTCAATAGATGTCAATACCTCATCACTGTCAGAAAATACATTTGATTTAGAAGATAAATAAGCACTAGAACCTTCTGAAACATACAAGTTACCATACATATCATGACCTTCACATGTTTTTTTTAGAGGGGACTGTCTACCTACACTGCTTGCAGAACCTCTAAGTTTATTATCTTCAACCTCTACTGAACGAATCCAAACATCTGTTTCAATGTTGGTAGAAGGTGTAGGTGTGTAAGATGACAACACTGGGAAATGCCGAGGGTGAAAACTTTGATCACTTTTTGTGGCAGAAAGGGAGATAATTACTGGTGTTTTACTTAAATGTACAGGGGAATAATCTGTACAAGGTACCAAATTCATTTCATTTTTCCCTCTTCTTTTATTTACAACCCAGGAGGGTGAGTACCTAACTTCTAGCCCCCCTGGCACTCTTGGTCCAGGTGATTCCAATTCCATTGGCCTATCATAGCCCATTTTTGAATCAAGCATTTCGGCCTTGCCAGTTAAAAAAAACAAAACCCAGAAAAACAGAATAATTTTGAAAACTGTCTAACAAATTACTATTTTATACACAATTTCACCAAAAAAAAAAACCCCATCCTGGTCACGGCACCAAATGCAACAGTTTGGGCTTCGAGTGATTGTTTGGACTTCATGAAATGGATGGATGGCTGTGTTACCCAAACTATACCAGGTTCTATAAATCACTAACTCTGAAATTGAATCTATAACAGTTTATTTTGTGAAATTTGTACAATTGTTTGTTTTGTCAGTTTTACTCTATGAAAAAAAAAATATAACTGTTCAAGAAGAACTGTTTAAAAAAAAAAAAAAAAAAAAATCCTTTATAAACATTGACTAAATCTGTTTAAACTGTAGATACTTTTAATCTGTCTTAATTTACTGGGGCATTATTTTAGTAAAATATAGAAACTTTAATTTACTTTTACAGACCTTAAATTTTTATCTACGTTTATTTATTTAACTTTGAAATTTTTGAAGTTAAATTGTTTAAAATTAATTAAATCATTATGTTTTACATTTATTTAAAGTACTGGAGTTAAATTATTCTAAAGAGGCATGGCTCAAAAGGCTGACCTTTCAGAAGGGCTAGTAATTGCCCAGGAAAAAATCACCAACTGAACACTGAAGTGAGAAAAAACTATGAATTTATAGCCAAAATTCAACATGAAAAGTCAGTGACCAGTTTCATTTGCTGACTGATAGTTCGACCAACACTCTGGGCCTATCAGTAGAAAGATTATTCCAGAGCTAAAATTATTTCCCCCTAAAAATGTCTAAGCCAATCAAAATGCTTGTTTTAACTACTTTTGGTGACCATGAAGAAGGCAAAATGGTGATTTTCAACCTTTGCCAAGTACACGAAATTTGACCAAAAATTCTGTAACTTTTAGATTACCAAAGAGTTATAGGCAAAAAATTTAGCCAAATTAATTTGAAAAATATGTAAATTTGATGGATATTATCGCCCATCCACACAAAAATGATTTTAGATTGACTTTTGAGCATCACTGTGGAAAACATGGCGAAAATAGAGTTGCCAAAAACAAGCATTCCAAAATGTCAAACAGTTGTATGTAAAAAAAAATCAAAATAACTGCAGAAAATATGTGAATTGGATGGACATTACTGCCCATTGATGAAATAATACTTTTGGATAGAATTTTCAAATTTTCCTATGAAAAATCAGGACGAAAATAGGTAAGTTACAAAAAAACGTGACTTTGTCACACTTCCATTACTTAACCAAAATCAAAGGAAACATTAATAACATTAATAAAAAACCCAAAGTTGTACATAGTAGCTTTTGTCCAGGAAAGAAGAATTTTATTACTTTCAGGTAAGGCATCATAAAGTAAAGTACTTTTCTGTAATATTAGGCAGTTGTTGGGTTGGTTTTGGTAATTAGTCATACTCTTCTCTAATCAAAGACACCCACAGAACACACTCCTTCCTATTTGTGGATAAGTTTTGTAAATTTTGATATAAACTGGTAAACTGGAGACGAGTGAAGATTTTGTTTATTACATGATCAAAAAAACCCACAAAAGACACTTAATGGAATGAGAACAGGCAGTGGCTTCTATAAGGCCTGCAATTTTTACAACTTAAGATGCATTATTTGTCCACAGTATTTGTGCCAGGGAATAGTTCCTGATAAAGAATACATTGCAAAGTATTTAATGACATAAATTAAATGAAATAACTTTCCAATAAACATCAATTACTCTCACAGAGAACAAGTGTTTACCATTCCTCTTCCCCAGAGTCGCATTACCTGTTTTAATGAAGGGACTTAACCCATAAACAAGCTTGGAAATAAACAGACTGTCATCTACAGAATTAGGTCCCCTGAGGGTGAATTTGGTGATGCTACCCTGCAAAGCAGGGTAGCATTACTAAATTTACCTCCTGTGAACCTCATTCTGAATCAGGGTCTCAAACCTAAACAGAAAATGTTATCCAGAGGATAAATTGGTGAATTCTATCCCACTGTATGGAACAACATCTGCACATTCCCCTTCAGGGACACATTCTGCAAATGACAGATTGCTTATTTCCAGGCTTGCCCATAAAGGCCTATTTCTGATTTTTATGACCTCAGAACAGGTGCCCTTAACATGCCATCATGTGGAGGTCCTGTTGCCAGCAGACAAATTAGGTATGCAGTGGTTTCTAGTCAAGTCTTTGCTGCCTGTTAAGGCAGCCAAGACTTGACTAGAAATCACTGCTAAGCTACTGAACGTATAAAAGCTGTGGGCTGGTGGGAATTCAGGACACTTGTCCAGGCCCTTAAGGGTTAATAACTGAAGAAGGATCAGATCATATAATAAACCTGAATACATATTTACAATGGCTTGGGAAAAATGACCATAATTTCATCTGCTTCCTTGCAGATACTCGTAGTAAAGATAGCTTCACACAGATCATATTTGCACTGGTTTTCAAAAAAGCAGGCTATAACTCTTTTCTCTTCCATTTCACACCTCCACCTAACAATAACAAGACCTTCATAGGCAATAATATACACTTATTCAACACTGAGATAATTAACCTCCCTCTTTTAGTACTTGGATAACATTTAAACTGTGTGATTCATTGCTAAATGAAGACAGTTCCAATAGTTATGCTAACAGAGTACAAAATGGTTTTGTGGGAATTGAAGTGGTGAGGTTTGATTATTTGCGAACTGGCCTTGTAGGAATTGGTCAAATAGGATTTGGTCAGTTGGAGAGACACTGCAGTGTACAGCTCATGCATGTATCTTGTCTCTTGTACACTATTATGAATAATTAGAGTACCTTTTTGTAAAACTAGATGCTATGGTTTACAAAAAATGTTGAATTTTGTCCATATTAGAAAATTATTGAGTGTTTATTGTGTTTCAAATTTAATTTCAGGAAGCAAAAATTTGTTGTCCAGTTCCATTATATCACTGTTTCGGAATGGTTTTGGCAAGTCTCTGCATGGCTTCTCATGGTGCCACATGTGTATTTCCTGGTCCATGGTTTAGTGCAAAAGACACTCTTGAAGCCTGTGCTGAGGAAAGGTAGGTACCTGGTATTACAGATACAGAAGAGCCCACTTAATTGTATATTTCTTAATTAATAACCCTGTTAATTGAATTAATTACCAAACCTTCAGTACAAATTTAGCCTGTTATTTTCATGTATGTTACAGATCAAACTGTTAATTGAATAAAATATATCATAATATGTTGATCCTGCAAATCAGCAAATTCTCCTTGTTTATAGACCTGTTTGGCATCAATACATCCAATACAAGTATTTAACTCTTTGAACCCTGGTGGTATCTTTCAAGTCAGTTCAGTGGCAGCAATTGAAAGAGTCCATATTCATTTTTGGGAGGTAGACCAATTGATATTTTCAACATGCCAACATGCATTCTCAGGGCTGCACATTGAAAATATGGATTGGTGTACCCCACACATTCACTCAGCAGTGATACTACTTAATGAAATTATGACATATCATATTCCTGGGCCGGAAAAATAGCCTTTTGGGTTCAAAGGGTTAATCTATTATATCTTGTTTGACAGAGCCTCAAGATCTCTGTCAATTAAGATATAATAGAATAAATGCACAGTTTATCTCTAGAATATGGGAAAGTGACCATATCAGTGTTAATTGAATAAATTTCACTGACAAAATGGATATTTTGTTAACAGGGTTCCACTGTACTATACGCTGTGTTATTTCAATATGAGAAGATTATTATGATCCCCAATGAGTCTGGAGGTGAGATAGGGAAATCTCACCCGAGGGGCAAGATATTTGAACCAGACCAGAGGCTTTTGGAGGATGATTTTTCTCCCCACACACGAGGATTACATCATTATAGATAATTGGTGGTCACGTGCTGACACACCCAATTTATCAAGTCGTAGTCCTTTCGAAAAAAACAAACAATTTCATTGGAAAGACCGTACAAAAGTTAGGTATATACCATAGGTATACACTAAAAAATTGATTTGTAATGCTGTCCATTAGGGGTAATTGAATTTGCGAGTGTCAAACTCTAATGTAAAGGGCATTGTGAGGTTATTGATCGATCGATAAATTTGCGCAGTGATATTATTAAATCTGCAGAGAAATATGGGGTTGAAACAAATCAAATTTAATATTTGAATAATAATTAAATATTGAGTGTATATCAACAAGAAACAGATAAATAGGTAATAAACGAACACAATTTAAGAAGCGTTTGAACGTTTGTGAACACTAATTCATTAGAACTATTCAGAATGTCGTTTATTTACAATTTTGCAGATGATGATGAAATAGTTCCGGCGACCTAATAAAATATGCAAATGAGTATGTCACATGGGGTGGGTGGGATAGAAATTTCTCCCCCACTGCATGTGTAACATACGTGTGTCCCGGGTGAGAAAATTGTTCACACCTCCTCTCTCTCCCCATCCCTCATCCAAGCATATCTGGGATCAGCAGGATGACCTCTAATTCTGTGAAAATAAATTGAACATGTCTGAAGGATGAGAATGCATTGTAATCAACAGGTAGCATGCCAATCTCTTTTGAAAGAGGTTAAAAAATAAGTGTTATGCACGGGGGACAGTTAATAAAGGTAACCCCCCCTCCCCCCCCCCCCTCCCAACTCTGAGTATAAAAGGCACTCTTTTGACTAGAAGCATGTATATTCAAAGTCAAGTTGAGATTTGCAAAAGATCATTTGGGTGGGATGAACAAAATGTTGGGTGCAGATTCATCCCTCTGACATGTTCATGTTATGTTCACAGAATTCCCTCATCCTGTTCATCCTAGGTACTTGGATGAGATTAGAGTTCTATGTAACACAAAACTCAGTCATCCAAGTCTAGAAATTGTTTGACTTAGTAGATTCAGACATTTAGAATACACAGAATTTAACTGATGCAGATCTTGCCTAAGTTACATTCTGTTAGCCCAAAGTATTATACACAAGATTTGCATAAGTTATATTCAAATCTATATTAATTTTCTCATTGTCTCAATCCATTGATGTGAAATATTTTCATTTAGGTCCTGACTACGTTATCACAGTTCACATTGTCAGTTTATGGAAATCTGACACAGACATTTCTTTGCACACCTACCACTCAAGCAATTTCAATCCCATGTAAACATTTTTTGTTTTGCGTGCCTAGTTTCAGTCATTTTCAACATCAGCGGTATCTCGGACACTCCGACAGCTCCTTTTGCTAAGGACAAAACAGAAGGCCACAGGCCTGCCTTTGATCTTGAACCCTGAAAAATGTAATTTAATTACCATGTCTAATTCAGTCCGGGCAAGTTGGGCTGTTAATCATTCCTGTTGGGCCATCAATAAAATGTAGTACCCTCCAAAATCATGTTATTAATTATTATACTATCTATAATTATATTATTTCAATTATATATGTTCTAAAGAGGAAAATTGTTTGAATTTTTATAAGCCCCTCTACTACAGTATGAGCTGATTGAACAAGAATTTCTGTCTGGAATCCAGGTAGAACTTCTTGCTCCATTGGCCGATACTGGGGTAGAGGGGGTTTTAGAAAATGAACACTGGCTCAACAACAGTTTATTGGCATTGATTGGCTTTATGCGGAGCACACACAACTAACTAGGCATTCAGAGGAAGTTTGTGAAACAAAACAATGAAAAGTAGTTCAGGAGAGCAATTTGTTCACCAAAGTAGCCCTGGAGAGATTTTTTGTGACCCTGGATTTTAAACACGATAATATAGCAAAGCTATACAAAAAAAGGACCATGATCCACTGTTAAAGAAACATGGAGGTTTGTGGGAAACCAAATGACAGTGAGTGATTGAACATGTAAATCCTTCTTTATTAACTTGGGTCAAAATGGCCCCAATGGTATTCATGTCACCAGGGGGTCGCATTTCAGGTTGGTGGGGAGGCATAATCAGTGCTTGGTTGGATGTCCAATCTATTATGAGTGCATATAGTGGGATGTACTCAAGTTGGTCAACTGGGGTCAGTAATTTGCCCTTTCTAACAGTTTGGATGGGTAGTGGGGGTTCACATAATATTATTGTTGACTCTCCTGCATGGACACCCAATGTAAAATGGATTATATGCCTTTAAGTGTGTATTAGACTACTGTAGCAAAGGACTTGATGTGGTGCTAAGAGAATTAATTTATGAGATATTATCACAGAACTATCTGTTTGGATTACCAGTGTATTGTGAGTCCATGAAACAAATTTGTTTAAAACCAACACAATAGGTTGCCCAGTCACATTGGTTGGTGGGGACATTATGTGATAGATCAATGATCTGCCTGCTTTTTTATACAATATAGTATCAACTAAAAAGCCGAATTTCTTGAAAAAGTGACCACATGATTTGCTGCTAGGAACAAGCATTGGTTGCTGTGGTGGTTATGCAACATGTTCAGTGCCGTAATAGTCCAAACTCCAAATGTATTATGGGCCCATATACCAAATACAAATACTTTCTCTCTTGCTTGGGAGTCAGGTTCATTGCCAGGGAAGTTATGTGACATGGTCATTGACCCAATAGGTTGGTTTCCCAATGTATTATACATCCAATATCAGATTTGATCAAAATCAACCTAGTAGTTTGCAGTTGCTAGGGAATTGTATTGGTTGCTATGGGCTTCATGTGACATGTTCAGTGGTCCAATAGGTGAAATTTGTAATGCATTATGGGTTCATATACCAAATTTGATTAAAATCGGCCCTGTTTGGGCATTGTTAGGGAGTGAAGTTGGTTGCTATGGAAGTCATGTGACATGGTCACTGTCTCGATAGGCAGAAATCCTAATGTATTATGGGTCCATATAACAATTTGGTAAAATCGGTCCAGTAACTTTCCCCTTGCTAAGGAGTCACATTGGTTGCTATGGAAGTTATATAACATAGTCTTTGCCCTGATGGGTCAAATTACAAATGTATTATGGGTCCATATACCAAATTGGGTCAAAATTAGGCCAGTACTTTCCCTGTTGGTAGGGAGTCACTTTGGTTGCTATGGATGTCACATGACATGGCCAATGGTCCAATAGGTTGATCTCCCAATGTATTATGGGTTCAAATGCTAAAGCCGCCCCTTATACTTAGCCCCTTGCATTGGTTGATATGAAAGTTATATGACATGGTCATTGTCCTGATAGGTCGAATTACAAATGCATTCAGAGCCTATATACCAAATTTGCCCAAATCAACTCAATAGTTTGCCCGTTGGGAATCATGTTTGTTGCATGGCATTTCAGTGACCCATTAGATCAAGTTCCCAAAGCATTATGGGCCCATATACGAAATTTGGTTAAAATCGGCCTAATAGTAGTGCCCATTGTTAGGGAGTCGCATTAGTTGTTATGGAAATCATGTGACATGGCCGGTTCCGAATAGGGCAGATTCCTAATATATTATGTGTCCATATACCAAAATTGATCCAAAATCTTCCCTGTTGCTTGGGAATTACAATGGCAGCTATGTATGCATTGTGACATGGTCAGTGGCCCAATAAATTGATTTCCCAATGTATCAAAAATTCATGTACCATTAAAATCAGCCCAGTAGTTTGTCCATTGCTAGGGAGTCAAGTTGATTACTGTGAGAATAATGTGACATTGTCAGAGTCCTAATGGGTTGAATTCCAAATGTATTATGGGTCCATATATCTAATTTGGTCAAAATCAGACCTGTACTTTCCCTGTTGCTAGGGAGTTGCTTTGGTTGCTATGGATGTCATGTGACATGGCCAGTGTCCCAATAGGTTGATCTCCCAATGTATTATGGGTTCATGTACCAGATTTGGTTAAAATCGACCCAATAGTTACCCAGTTGCATTGGTTGCTATGGAAGTTAGGTGACATCATCTGTGTCCTAATAGCCTGATTTCTCAGTGCATTCTGTGTCCATATACCAGAATTGACCCAAATAGGCCCAGTAATTTTTCCATCACTAGGGAGTCATGCTGGTTAATGTGAGTGTCATGTGACATGATCAATTGCCCAATAGATTGAATTCCCAAGGCATTATGTGTTCAAAAACCAAATTTTGGTTGAAATCAGTAGTTTGCCCATTGCAAGGGAGTCACTTCAGTTGCTATGGGAGTCAGTCAGTGCCCCAATAGCCTGATTTCCCAATCCGAATGTATTCTGTGTCCAAAAACAAATTTGACCATAATCAGCTCAGTAATTTTCTTGTTGCTTGGGAATCATGCTGGTTGCTTTGGGTGTCACGTGACATGGTCAATTGCCCAGTAGATCAAATTCCCAAGGCATTATGTGCTCATTCACCAAATTTGGTTGAAATCAGCCCAGTAGTTTACCTGTTGCTAGGGAATCACATTGGTTGCTATGGGAGTTATGTGACATGGTTAATAACCGAATAGGTCAAATTCCTAATGCATTGTGGGTCCACACACCAAATTGGGGTATTGAAATATTTAGTGTTTTTAACATTTAACCCCTTAACCAATGCACAGGCTATTGCTTGGTGAGCTTGTCCCAATGAAGGGTCACGATATGGTTTTGTTAAAATTTTTTGAAAATGTTTTTTTTTTTTCAACTGCTTAATTTGTAAATTATGGGTAGATATGTCTGATTCATTAGGTAAAGGGTTAACATGTAAGGCAGTTTTGTAGCCCAGCCAAGTGTAGAAGAAGAATAAGCACTGCAATCAACTGTGGTTGATAAGTTACTTTGGGGTTTTATGCAAGATCCAAAGCACTACCGAAACTGTAGAGAGTGGGCTGGTTCCACATTGTACATGTTTTATTAGCATTGTTCTGCATGCTATAGCCTTTAACCCTTTAAATAATGTATCAGGCATATCTGATCAGTGCTCTTTACAATAATTGCCATTCAAATTTTAGAATTTTTCAAAACAATTTTCCTCCAATACTGGCTTGCTTAGCTTGTTCCAATAATGTTGGAGATTTAAGCACAGTTACTGGAAGTTGTGGCTACAAGCACTTTTTTCACCAATAACAATGAATGCACCATGTCAGTCCTAACCCCGTGTTACACATACAGTAGTCTATATAATATAGACAAGTAATGAAAGCCTATTTTGCCCTGACCAATACCCCCTTCCCAGTTCATTTGTGAATTCGTCCATTGAACAAAGGTTCATCAGTTTTCTTGTATTGCTATCCACAATGTATTTAACTTCATGTTTATCATAAATTAATAATCAATTCATCATTCTACGGCTTCTTTATTTGATAAAAAGAACTCTCTGTTCGACTTTTTGGCCCGCGACCCGACGCCATTGGAACAACAATGATGACGTAACGTTTCTGATGTCTAAAAATACCCTCTAAAAATGATTGCTGAATATTGAAATGGATCAAGTTCTTGTCATCTGCTTTACAGTGATAGTTGTTGAATTTTTAAACTGCAATCGTATGTTTTATGCTGTTTATGATAAGAAAAAGGAAGTACTTAGAAGTTGGACATGTCCGCAGCAGTATCTGCGTGTACAGAAAATGTGTATCTGATGTTATAGTTAGTTCAAAGGAAATATTTGAATAAATAAAGTCTACCCCATTTATACACCTCAATGGTTTAGCTTATTTCGTTCTCTCGGGTTATTTGACTTTGGAAATGCCCAGCAATCTAGGGGTAGCACCCAACATTCCCCTGTTATAGATGTATGACCCCCACCATGGGGGGGGGGGGGGAGGGGGGAGGGTCTAGACAATTTATTTATTTATTGGTGTTTAAGGTCACAAATCTTTTGCACAATGGCTAATCATGACCACAACATGAGTATCAACTCAAGACCAGGGGTGAGCGTTAATAAGCCATGTTGCCCATTTTAGAGAGGGTTTTCACCTCCCAAGTATTGGTGACTGGGTCCTATTTTACCATTAAAACAGAGCCTGTTTACCGCAGTGAACAGGCACTGCTTCACTTCCCGCGGTCAGGGGTCTAGACAATCCCCGGGCCGACCATGGTTTGGCCAGATGTGTATAATTTTTGTTTTAATTGGGAAAAAGTCGCAATAGGCTTATCCATGAATCTAGAGGCAAGAAAGCCAGTAACTACGAGCGGCCAAGTTAACATAAACTACAGATTCTGAAGATATCTTCCAATAGTTACCAGCCTGAGAGGAATGAATAAAAGCCTGAGGGTTTACTGCCGGCCCGAGAATTGAGGGCCGTTAATAAGGAAGAGGGCTGTTGATCTTCATCCGGAAAGCGCTGTGTCTGAATAGTCTGTGTCTACAACACCCCCTCCCCCACCCCCCTCCCCACCCATTCACCAGCTTCTAGTTTTATGTTTCACTCATCATGTAAGTAACAGGTAATTTTTGATGTAGTCTGTTCAAGTTTGGCAATTGAGGAGGAAGAACGTTTGCAGCAGCAAGAAGAAGGGGTCAAGGGGAACGGTGTTCCCCCAAAAGCATCACTGGCCTTGCCTCCCCACTGACTCCCAACACGCATGCACAAATGCCTGCAGTGGGTTTTCTAGAAAGGTTTTTCTTTTTTTTTTTAAAAAGTGTCTCCGGGAAAGATTTTTGTCGAGACCCCGAGATATCTTAATCGGCCAAGTGCTTCATCTGAATAATATGTGCCTACAACAGGCCTTGCCACTCCCAACCCATTCATAACCCCCCTTCCCCCCCCCCCCCCCCCGCTCCACATTTCACTCAGCATGTAGTAGGCCAAATACACTAGTATGATTAATGTTGTTCAGCATTAAATTTAAATGTTGTCAATGTCATGATTCCTAACTGGCATTGTAAAAAAGAGATGCAGTAGAATTTCATTTTTAGCTCAACTTTGGAGAAGCCAAATTTGAGCTTTTGTCATGGCCCGTCGTCCGTCTGTCCGTCTGTCTGTACGTCAACAATTGGATACGGCTCAGGCTAGAGGCCGTATTTATGAACCGATCTTTACGAAACTTCTTGGGTACCTTTGTTATGATTGTGGGACGAGAACGAGTGTTTTTGGGTGTGGTCTGAAATTCAAGATGGCTGCCAGCCGCCATTTTGTACCGACGATGCAGAAATCTGTTTTTTGTACAGAACTTCCATATGAAAGCTCTGATTTGAATAATTTTTTGTATGAATGTTTAGTACCATGAGATACATTACATATCATACGGGCTTTTTTCTCGTACTTAAATTATGCAAATTAGACTAACTTTGATTTATTCACTGTTACTTTCAGCACTGTAAGTGCAAATGCCAATACGGCTCGGGCTAGAGGCCGTATTTATGAACCGATCTTTACGAAACTTCTTGGGTACCTTTGTTCTCACCGTGGGATGAGAACGAGTGGGTGTGATTCGAAATTCAGGATGGCCACCAGCAGCCATTTTGTACCAAAATTAGTGCAATCAGTCTTTTGTACAGAACATCTGTATGAAAGTTCTGATTTGAATAAATTTTTGTAATGAATGTTTAGTAAAATGGAATACATCACATATAGTACAGGGGTTTTTTTTATGCAGAAATTATGCAAATTAGATGAACTTTGATTTATTCAGTGCTACTTATACACTGTAAGTGCACATGTCAATACGGCTTGGCCTATAGGCTGTATTTATCAACCAATCTTCACGAAACTTCTTGGGTACCTTTGTTGTCACCTTGGGACGAGAACGAGTGTTTCTGGGTGTGGTCCAAAATTCAAGATGGCTGCCAGTGGCCATTTTGTACCAAAATTAGGTCCAATCAGTTTTTTGTCACAACTTCTATACAGCTCTTATTTATGTACTGATCTTCACGAAACTTCTTGGGTACCTTTGTTTTCACCTTGGGACAGGAAGGAGTGTGTTTTGGGGTGCCTTTGTTATCACTGTGCTATAAGAACAAATATTTTGGGGTTCAGTCAGACCCACTCTGGGACTCAAAGATTTTTAGCTCAACTTTGACGAAGTCAAATTTGAGCTATTGTCATGGCCCGTCGTCCGTCTGTCCGTCTGTCCGTACGTCAACAATTGGCTATGGCTCAGGCTAGAGGTCGTATTTATGAACCGATCTTTACGAAACTTCTTATGTACCTTTGTTATGACCCTGGGACGGGAACAAGTGTTTTTAGGTGTGGTCTGAAATTCAAGATGGCTGCCAGTGGCCATTTTGTACCGATGATGCAAAAATCAGTTTTTTGTACAGAACTTCTGTATGAAAGTTCTGATTTGAATAAAGTTTTGTATAAATGTTTAGTACCATGGGATACATCACATATAATACGGGTTTTTTTCTCGTGCGTAAATTATGCAAATTAGACTGACTTTGATTTATTTAGTGTTACTTTCAGAGCTGTAAGTGCCAAGCTGCTATGGCTCGGGCTAGAGGCCGTATTTATGAACCGATCTTTACGAAACTTCTTGGGTACCTTTGTTATGACCGTGGGACGAGAACGAGTGTTTTTGGGTGCGGTCCGAAATTCAAGATGGCTGCCAGCTGCCATTTTGTACCGACGATGCAGAAATCTGTTTTTTGTACAGAACTTCCATATGAAAGCTCTGATTTGAATAATTTTTTGTATGAATGTTTAGTACCATGGGATACATCACATATAATACGGGTTTTTTTCTCGTATGTAAATTGTGCAAATTAGACTAATTTTGATGTTTTTTGGGGTTACCTTCAGCACTGTAAGTGCAAATGCCAATACGGCTCGGGCTAGAGGCCGTATTTATGAACCGATCTTTACGAAACTTCTTGGGTACCTTTGGTATCACCGTGGGACGAGAACGAGTGTTTTGGGGTCCGGTCCGAAATTCAAGATGGCCGATGGCAGCCATTTTGTACAAAATTAGGTGCAATCAGATTTTTGCACAGAACTTCCATATGAAAGCCCTGATTTGAATAATTTTTTTGTGTGAATGTTTAGTACCATGGGATACATCACATATAATACGGGTTTTTTTCTCGTGCAGAAATTATGCAAATTAGATGAACTTTGATTTTTTCAGTGCGACTTACACACAGTAAGTACACATGTCAATACGGCTCAGACTAGAGTCTGTATTTATGAACTGATCTTCACGAAATGTCTTGGGTACCTTTGTTATCACCTTGGGACGAGAATGAGTGTTTCTGGGTGCGGTCTAAAATTCAAGATGGCTGCTAGTGGCCATTTTGTACCGAAATTAGGTCTAATCAGTTTTTTGTACACAACTTCTATACAGCTCAGACTAGAGGCCATATTTATGAACCAATCTTTACGAAACTTCTTGGGTACCTTTGTTATCACCGTGGGATGACAGCGAGTGTTTTTGGGTGTGGTCCGAAATTCAAGATGGCCACCAGCAGCCATTTTGTACCAAAATTAGTGCAATCAGTCTTTTGTATAGAACTTCTGTATGAAAGTTCTGATTTTAATAAATTTTTGTATGAATGTTTAGTAACATGGAATACATCACATATTGTAAGGGGTTTTTTTTCGTGCAGAAATTATGCAAATTAGATGAACTTTGATTTATTCAGTGCTACTTACACAATGTAAGCACACATGTCAATACGGCTCAGGGTAGAGGCTGTATTTATGAACCGATCTTCACAAAACTTCTTGGGTACCTTTGTTATCTCCTTGGGATGAGAATGAGTGTTTCTGGGTACGGTCCAAAATTCAAGATGGCTGCCAGTGGCCATTTTGTACCGAAATTAGGTCCAATCAGTTTTTTGTCACAAGTTCTATACAGCTCGTATTTATGAACTGATCTTCACAAAACTTCTTGAGTACTTTTGTTTTCACCTTGGGACAGGAACGAGTGTGTTTTGGGGTGCCTTTGTTATCATTGTGCTATGAGAACAAATATTTTGGGGTTCAGTCAGACCCACTCTGGGACTCAAAGATTTTTTCTAGTTCAGCATCTGACTGTCACCCACCTTTACAATACTTTACCTATACATTTGTTACAGGCAACGGTCAGTATTTATGTACAGACCGTTACAATACTTTATATGTACCTTTGTTATCAGGTCATTACCTAGATGTTTGTCATTGCTGTGTCACATACTATACATGTACATGTCTTTGTCTTGACAAGTTGAGCTACAGTGTCATTGACACTTTCATTTTTAGCTCACCTGAGCGAAGCTCAAGGGGAGCTTTACTAATCACTTTCTGTCCGTCGTCCGTCGTCCGTCGTCGTCCGTCCGGCGTTAACTTTACATTATCGACTTCTCCTCCTAAACCACTAGCCCAATTTTATTCAAATGTTGGCTAAATGTTTATTACCTAATGCCAATTCAGATTTGTTCAAATGAAGGTGCCCCTCCTCCTGGGTGGTGCCACGCCCCCAAGGGGCACCAAAATCTTTGTAAATCTTCTTCTCATGAACCAGCAGTAGCAGAGACTTGATATTTGGTGTGCAGCTTCCTTTTGAGGTGTAGACTCAGATTTGTTCAAGAGAAGTTTGTGGGGCTATACTTGGCGTTGTTATGAGAGGGGCAAAATTTTTTGCCCCGCCCAAAATTTCTATTTTCCAAACCGAGAGGCTGATTTGAACCAAATTTTATGTGAGGGCTTATTGGGTCATGAGTACTTGATTTATGCAAAAAAAAAATTTCCCGCAGCCCCGTGGGAACCGCAGGAGCTAAAAATAGAAAAAATTTAAAACGCCCATATCTCCAAAACTGCACGGCACTGAGAATTTTTATTTGGTGTGCAGCTTCCTTAGGACCAACAGAAAGGATTGGTAAAAAAAAATTGCCATCGGTTTTATCATAGGGTACAGTTTCGGGACTTTGAAAAAGTGCTGAGTCAGCACTTTTTAACACTGTAGGCAATGGGAAAAACATTAAAAAATCTTCTTCTCCAGATCCAGCAGGCAGAATCTTTTGATATTTGGTATGCAACATTGTAGGGTGGATCTGATTCAAGTTTGTTCAAATCGGCCCCCTGGGTTCATATTTGGGCTCAGTATAGGAGCCTGATTTCGAACTTAGTGCATTTCAGGCAAATTTCTTAAAAAATCTTCTTCTCCAGATCCAGCAGGCAGAATCTTTTGATATTTGGTATGCAACATTGTGGGGTGGATCTGATTCAAGTTTGTTCAAATCGGCCCCCTGGGTTTATATTTGGGCTCAGTATAGGAGCCCAAATTTGAACTTACTGCATTTCAGGCAAATTTCTTTGAAAATCTTCTTCTCCAGATCCAGCAGGCAGAATCTTTTGATATTTGGTATGCAACATTGTAGGGTGGATCTGATTCAAGTTTGTTCAAATCGGCTCCCTAGATTCATATTTGGGCTCACTATAGGAGCTTGAATTCGAATTTAGTGCATTTCAGGCAAATTTCTTCAAAAATCTTCTTCTCCAGATCCAGCAGGCAGAATCTTTTGATATTTGGTATGCAATGTTGCGGGGTAGATCTGATTCAAGTTTGTTCAAATCGGCCCCCTGGATACCTATTTGGGCTTACTATAGAAGCCCGAATTCGAACTTAGTGCATTTCAGGCAAATTTCTTAAAAAATCTTCTTCTCCAGATCCAGCAGGCAGAATCTTTTGATATTTGGTAAGCAACATTGTGGGGTGGATCTGATTCAAGATTGTTCAAATCGGCCCCCTGGGTTAATATTTGGGCTCAGTATAGGAGCCCGATTTCGAACTTAGTGCATTTCAGGCAAATTTCTTAAAAAATCTTCTTCTCCAGATCCAGCAGGCAGAATCTTTTGATATTTGGTATGCAACATTGTAGGGTGGATCTGATTCAAGTTTGTTCAAATCGGCCCCCTGGGTTCATATTTGGGCTCAGTATAGGAGCCCGATTTCGAACTTAGTGCATTTCAGGCAAATTTCTTAAAAAATCTTCTTCTCCAGATCCAGCAGGCAGAATCTTTTGATATTTGGTTTGCAACATTGTGGGGTGGATCTGATTCAAGTTTGTTCAAATCGGCTTTCTAGATTCATATTTGGGCTCACTATAGAAGCTCGAATTTGAACTTAGTGCATTTCGGGCAAATTTCTTAAAAAATCTTCTTCTCCAGATCCAGCAGGCAGAATCTTTTGATATTTGGTATGCAACATTGCGGGGTGGATCTGATTCAAGTTTGTTCAAATCGGCGACCTGGATTCATATTTGGGCTTAATATAGAAGCCCGAATTCGGACTTAGTGCATTTCGGGCAAATTTATTAAAAAATCTTCTTCTCCAGATCCAGCAGGCAGAATCTTTTGATATTTGGTATGCAACATTGTGGGGTGGATCTGATTCAAGTTTGTTCAAATCGGCTTCCTAGATTCATATTTGGGCTCACTATAGAAGCTCGAATTCGAACTTAGTGCATTTCAGGCAAATTTCTTAAAAAATCATCTTCTCCAGATCCAGCAGGCAGAATCTTTTGATATTTGGTATGCAACATTGCGGGGTGGATCTGATTCAAGTTTGTTCAAATCGGCCCCCTGGATTCATATTTGGGCTCACTATAGAAGCTCGAATTCAAACTTAGTGCATTTTGGGCAAATTTCTTCAAAAATCTTCTTCTCCAGATCCAGCAGGCAGAATCTTTTGATATTTGGTATGCGACATTGCGGGGTGGATCTGATTCAAGTTTGTTCAAATCGGCCCCCTGGATTCATATTTGGGCTTAATATAGAAGCCCGAATTCGCACTTAGTGCATTTCGGGCAAATTTATTAAAAAATCTTCTTCTCCAGATCCAGCAGGCAGAATCTTTTGATATTTGGTATGCAACATTGTGGGGTGGATCTGATTCAAGTTTGTTCAAATCGGCTTCCTAGTTTCATATTTGGGCTCACTATAGAAGCTCGAATTCGAACTTAGTGCATTTCAGGCAAATTTCTTAAAAAATCTTCTTCTCCAGATCCAGCTTCAGAATCTTTTCATATTTGGTAAGCAACATTGTGGGGTGGATCTGATTCAAGTTTGTTCAAATCAGCCCCCTGGGTTTATATTTGAGCTCCGTATAGGAGCCCAAATTTTAACTTGGTGCATTTCAGGCATATTTCTTAAAAAATCTTCTTCTCCAGATCCAGCAGGCAGAATCTTTTGATATTTGGTATGCAACATTGTGGGGTGGATCTGATTGTGATTCATGAACGTATTTATTTGTAAAGTTGATAGAATCTTAGACAAAATTTGCAGAAAAGATCTACTATAGAAGGGGTGGTATCCAGGGTGAACCGTTTACCCAAATCTAGCAGTACTAATGCATTATTCACACAAATCTCCGTTCAAATTTTATGACCCCCTCATTGGAACACACGCATTCAGCTCATTCCAACAAAGGTCATATGCCATGTTTTCGAGACAAAGGAATAAAAATTTTAGTTATTCATGAAATTTTTAGGCAACTGTTGTCTGTTATTCACATTGCTTCATGAAATTTCAGTACTTTTAGAAGTTACCTCAGTAATCAAGGGTTAATTCCCCTTAATTAAATGTCGCCTCTAAAAACAACCACTTTGCATATCTTACCTTTTTACCAGCATAACTGCCAAAACTTGTCAGCATTCTTCGCAAAAATCGCTATTCAAATTTTAATTTTTGTCTCTTAAACATACATGTACTTATCGCTTGTAAATACCCCATTGGAATGAGCTTTTTGAGCTCATTCCAATGAGAGGTCGCACACCATGCTTTTTGAGTCAAAAAAGCAATTTTTTTTAGTTATTCCAGAATTTCGTACGTAAAACACAGCTTTATGACTTCACATTAAAATGAGCTCTCTAAGCTTGTTCCAATCAACATTCACGCACTATGTCTTTCACACAAAAAATAAAATTTTCCATTTATTCAGGAATTTTGTTTGCAAGAACACTCTTACCCCCCCCCCCCCCCCCCCACACACACACACAAACACACACACACACACACAAACACAGACACACACATCTAAAAGTTTGTCAGCAAAAAAACAGTTACTTCAATTTTTAAATGCATTATAGGAACAACTTGCCTAATCAAATTTAAATACTTTTGCATCATTCTGTATCTAGAACAAACCATTTACCATATCTTTACGCAAAATTCTCCAGCATCATTCACAAAAAAACACCATTATTTATATATTCACATTTCTGTCTCAAAAATATACCTGATCATCCCATACCCCTATTGGAATAAGCTGTTTGAGCTTGTTCCAATGATGATAAAAAAAACTAATATTTTGGAAAATTTGTGAAAATTTTTGTTTTCTTGCATGCAAATATATACATGTAGCACATGGAAGATATCCACAGTTGGGGAGAGATGTCCAAGGCTATCTCTTCACATTCCTTGTTTGTGCTTCATGCTAAACCAGTTTGTCTGCAGAGATAAATTTGCTTTATTAAAAATCATTGGAGATTGGCCTAAAACTAATTTTAGGTAACAAATGTTGAACTTCAAACAAAATCTATCACTCAACCAGTTAATGTTGATGAGGCATGACATGGTGAAGGTGACCTAAAATACTTCTTAGAGTCACTTTGTCAGGTGAGCGATTAAGGCCACGTGGGGCCTCTTGTTTCTAGTTTAGCATCAGACTGTCACCCACCTTTACAATACTTTACCTATACATTTGTTACAGGCTACGGTCAGTATTTATGTACATACCGTTACAATACTTTATATGTACCTTTGTTATCAGGTCATTACCTAGATGTTTGTCATTGCTGTGTCACATACTATACATTTACATGTCTTAACAAGTTGAGCTACAGTGTCATTTACACTTTCATTTATACAGGCCATGATATCACTCTCACCCCTCCCTGTCTGTCATATAGGCCTATAGCCTAGATCTAATACCCTTTCCGCCTGCCCATACATATTCCTTTCAAAGCTTCCTGAATTTTCTACTTCGGACAACAAGGTAGCGCTGTCTTAAATTAACCACCAGTTTTTTATTAAAGTTTGGACAAGTTGGTTGTGCCTTGACAATAAATAGAACTCAAGGACAGGGGCGCAACAATTGTTTTGCAGGGAAGGGTCTTACGTTATAGCCCACATCCATTCTTCTGTTCTGTCGTCTGCAGCACAATAATGACTCAGTGAAAAATTTCGCTTTCCGGGTTAACTTTTGTACAACCGAGCAACGAAATGTCATGCCATCATTGTTGTTCCAATGGCATCGAGTTGCGGGCAAAAAAGTCGAAAGGAGAGTTTTTTTTATCAAATAAAGAATCCGTAGAATGATGCTTTGATTATTAATTTATGATAAACATGAAGTTAAATACCTTGTGGATAGCTAACAAGAAAACTGTTGATGAACCTTTGTTCAATGGACGAATTCCCAAATGAACTGGGAAGGGGGTATCAGTCAGCACAAAATAGGCTTTCATTACTTGTCTATATTATATAGACTACTGTATGTGTAACACAGGGTCTGGACTGATGTGGTGCATTCATTGTTATCAGTGAAAAAACGTGGTTGCAGCCACAACTTCCAGTTACTGTGATTTAAGCTACGTTTCTGAAGCAAAAATGAAAATGTTGAGTTATTCAGAGTTATTCAAGAAAATTTATATACAAGTGTTGCCTTCTAACCCTTTACCCAGCATAATGGCCATATACAGGCAGCACTACTCACAGAAATCACCATTCAAATTTTATTATCTTTCCATTTTTAGCTCAACTTGACAAAGTCAAGCTGAGCTATTGCCATCACTTATTGTCCGTCGGCGTACGTACATTAGTACGTTCGTATGTTAGTATGTTAGTACATACGTCCACAATTTCCTTTGGCACACCTCACAGGTCGCATTTATAATCAGATTGCTTTGAAACTTGGTATGCTTGTTTGGGGTGATCTCTAGATGGGAGCTATCAACTTTCTTCAATTTTCGTCAAAAAATGTTGCCGCGGCCAATGTTCTTATAACTTAGTTTAGTCAAACTTCAATATTTCCCTTTGGCACACCCTCCAGGGCACATTTATGATTGGATCGCTTTGACACTTGGTATGCTTGTTTGGGGTGACCTCTAGATGGGAGCTATCGATTTTCTTCAATTTTTGTCAAAAAATGTTGCTGCGGCCAATGTTCTTAGAACTTAGTTTAGTCAAACCTCAATATTTTCCTTTGGCACACCCTACAGGCCACATTTATGATTGGATTGCTTTGAAACCTGGCATGCTTGTTTGGGGTGACCTCTAGATGGGAGCTATCGATTTTCTTCCATTTCCGTAAAAAGAATGTTGCCACGGCCAACGTTCTTAGAACTTAGTTTAGTCAGACCTCAATATTTCCCTTTGGCACACCCTACAAGGCACATTTATGATTGTATCGCTTTGAAACTTTGTATGCTTGTTTGGTGTTTGGGGTGTCTTCTAGATGGGAGCTATCGATTTTCTTCCATTTCCGTCAAAAAATGTTGCCGCGGCCAACGTTCTTAGAACTTAGTTTAGTCAGACCTCAATATTTCTCTTTGGCACACCCTACAGGGCACATTTATGATCGGATTGCTTTGAAACCTGGCTTGCTTGTTTGGTGTGACCTCGAGATGGGAGCTATCGATTTTCTTCCATTTTCGCCTCTCAAAAAATGTTGCCGCTGGCAACGATCTTTGAATTTAGTTTAGACAGATATCAATATATTCCTTTGGCATGCTCTACAGGGCACATTTATGATCAGATCAGTTTGAAACTTTGTATGCTTGTTTGGGGTTTCCTGTAGATGGGAGCTATCGATTTTCTTCGATTTCCGTCAAAAAATTTTGCAATGACCTTCGATGTGCAGTTAAGCATCAATATTTCCCTTTGACACACCCTACAGGGCACATTTATGATTGGATCGCTTGCAAACTTGGTGTGCTTGTGTGGGGTGACATCTTTATGGGAGCTGTCGATTTTCTTCCATTTCTGTCAAAAAATATTGCCACTGACCTTTGAACTTAGTTTAGTCAGGCCTCAATATTTCCCTTTAACACACCCTTCAGGGCACATTTATGATCGGACCACTTTGAAACTTGGTATATGTGTTCGGGGTGACCTCTAGATGTGAGCTATTGCTTTTTTTCATTTCCATAAGAAATTATTGCCGTTATCACCAGCCTTTGAACTTACTGCATTTTTGAACTCTCAGCAGGGTATATTTATGATTTTCTGTAACCCCCCCCCCCAAAAAAAAAACCATTGCCACAAGCAATGATCTTCTACTTAGTGCATTTCATCTTCCTTTGGCATGCTTCAGAGGGCACATTCATTATCAGGTTGTTTTGAAACTTTGTATGCTTATGCAGGGTGACAAAGACAAAAATTGGAGCTATTGATTTTCTTTTCATTTCCGTCAAAAACTGTTGCTGTTAGCAACAATCTTTGAATTTATTGCATTTGTGCATCAACATTCTTTGACATGGCATACAGGCCACATTTATCATAGGATTGTTTTTGAACTTGGTGTGCTTATTAGGCAAGACCTTCAGATAAGAGCTATTGATTGGCATTCATTTCTGTGAAAAAAGTTGCCATTTACAATAACCTTTGAACATACTGCATTTGTGTATCAACATTCTTCCTTTAGCCAGTCTTACTGTTTACATTTAAAAATTGCATGAATTACTCGGACGTTGTGCACACACAATGCTGTTATGTTGAAATTTCATCAAATAACATTGGTACTAATGATCTTCAATTTTGCTGTTTCATTTATAACTTACCAAGTTCAAGTTTGTCAAGTTGAGCTACAGTGTCATTGGCACTTTCATTGATCTCAGAAACATACCTTATGACCTCTCATCAGAATGAGCTCATTTCAATGAGGGGTCTTAAGCTATGTTCTTGAGACAAAAAATGAAAATGTTTAGTCGTTTAAGAAATGTTTTTGTAAGTGTCAGCTGCTGTTCCTGTAAGATAAAGTGTCAATATTGTTTGGGAGTGAGTTAAATTTGGTATCTGTAACTTTTTATGAGTTACTGCTTTAGTTTCAGCCAGGATTTTCATCTGGGTTGTGTTTTATTGTCTCACATGCTTTACTAGACATCCTGTGCATTGGTAAGAGGTTAAATGTTAAAAACTCTCAATATTTCAATACCTTTCATATTTTTATCTAAACCAATGAGCAGTCCAAGGATCTATGAGACACTTGTAATAAACATTGTACATTCAAGTGATTATTTCCAGATTTGAAAACTCAAACAGGTAGCCTCTTTTGCGATTCGAACCTCAAATCTGCCAAAATGAAGGTCAAGGTCAGTCATTTGTGGAACTTTATTATGTTTTAGATTGGAGTTTTTATTATACTCTACAGGATCAAGTGTTAAAGGATTTTTAGCTCAACTTGACAAAGTCAAGCTGATCTATTGCCCTTACTTGGCGTCCATTGGCATAATGACAGGGTCCTGACCACAGTAATTAGACACTGCTTCACTTCTCAGTGTTCTCAGTGTATTTGTACATCAGTATATTCCTTTGGCACACCCTACAGGGCACATTTATGAATGGATTTTTTTGTAATTTGGTATGCATATTTGGGATGCGAGCTGTTGATTTTCTTTTATTTCTGTTGAGAAACGTTGCCGTTAGCAATGATGTTTAACTTATCTGTTTTGTATGTCGACAATTTCCTTTGGCACACTGCACAGGTCTCATTTATCATCAGATCACTTTGAAACTTGGTATGCATGTTTGGGGTGACCTCTAGATAAGAGCTATCAATTTTCTTTCTTTTCCATTGAAAAGTGTTGCTGTTACCTTGATCTTTAAACTTTTAGAATTTGTGAATTAGTATTTTCCTTTGGAATGCCGTGCAGGGTGCATTCATGAATGGATCACTTTGAAACTGATTATTCCTGTTTGGGCTGGCCTCTAGATAGGAGCTTTTGATTTTATTTAATTTCCGTCAAGAAACGTTGCCATTAGCAACGACATTCAACTTATCTGTTTGGACCTCAACAGTTTTCTTTGGCACACTGTACAGGTCATATTTATCATCAAATTGCTTTGAAATTTGGTTTGTTTATTTAAGGTGACCTCAAGATTGAAGATTTCAATTTTTGTCAGAAAGTTAGTGTAACCAATGACCTTCAAATTTATGGCATTTGTGCATCAGCATTTTCTATTTGCATGTCCTACATGGTACGTTCATGAATGGATCACTTTTTAACTTGGTATGTTTTTTTGGAGTTGACCACCAGATGGGAGCTTCTTTCATTCCCATCCCAATAGTTGGTGTTAGCAATGACCTTCAACTTTGCCCTTTTGTGCATTGACAATTTTTTGGGGGACACCACTCACGTCACATTTATAATCTGATTGCTTTGAAACTTGGTGTGCTAGTTTGGATCAATTTTAGATGCCAGGTATTGATTTTCTTTCATTTCTGTCAAGAAATGTTGCTGTTAGCAATGATCTTTGAACTTTGCCATTTTTGCATCAACATTTTTCTTTGGCACGCTTTGCAGGTTGCCTTTATGAATGGATTGGTTTGAAGCTTGGTGTGCTTGTTTTGGGTGACTTCTAGATAAGATCTATTGATTGTCTTCTATGTCCATCAAAAAATGTTAACAACCTTCAACTTTGCCATTTGTCTGTTAACAATTTCTTTTGCTAGACTGCACAGTTCATGCTTACAAATTTGATCGCTTTGAAATATGGTGTGCTTGTTTGGAGTGCCCCCTAGATGGGAGCTTTTGATTTCCTTTCACTTCTCTCGAAAAACATTGCTGAATGTTGCCATTAGCAATGACCTTTAAATTCATTGCATTTGTGTATTAACATTTTCCTTTTGCAAGCCCTGTAGGGTGAATTTATGAATGGGTCAGTTTGAAACTTGGTTTGCATGTTTGAGGTAACCTCTAGATATGAGCTATTGATTTCCTTCCATTTCTATCAAAACCCTTGCCATTAGATATGATTTTGAACATATATTCCTTTGGCATTCTCTACAGAGCTCATTGGTTCAAGTTCAACCAAAAAATGATGCCATAGCAATCGCCTTTGAACTCGGTGCATTTGTGCATCAACATATTCATTTGGCATGCTCTTTAAGGTACATTTATGAATAGATTGCTTTGAGACTTGGTATATGTGTTTGGGATGACCTGTAGATGGGAGCTATTGATTTTTCCATCAAAATATATTGTCATTTAGCACCAACCTTTGAACTTACCCCTTTTGCTCTCCCCACAGGGCATATTTATAAATTTCCATCAAAAAAAAGAAGAAAAAAAGCATTGCCACTAGATCTTCAAACTTAGTGCATTTGGTATCACAGAACTAAATATTTTCCCATTATATTAGGCCACCATTGTAACGTTCAGGTTAAAAAAAATTTGACCGTATAACTTTAATTTTGGCATTCAAATATCTTTGTCAATTATAGCCCTTCAGACAATTTTTTCTGACCCGAAAACAGGGGGTCATGCAAACAGTTAAGAGAGACAAAATGACACGAAGGGAAGTACTGGTCACGTGCACATATATTGCAGGGAATTCCCTACAAAAACACTCAAAAGTAAATTGTATTCTTTAGGTCGAAAAGTCATCAAATCGCCCTTTTTTTATTTTATCAGGAATATTCAACAATAATGCAAGATGTCAATAGAATGTTTCAAATGTTTATTGAAACAATATATTTTCCCAAGGCTGTTTATTTTTAGAGATTGCATCATTTCCGAGTGCAACATTTCAAGGTGGGTAACTCTAATTCAAATATTTAGTTCAGCAATACCATTTGTGCATTAACATTTTCCTGTGGCACGCCTCAGAGGGTGCATTCATTATTGGGTTGTTTTGAAACTTGGTATGCTTATTCAGGGTGACATAGATAGGAGCTATCCATTTACTTTTCATTTCCATCAAAAGCTGTTTCTGTTAGCAATGACCTTTGAATTTAGTGCATTTGTGCATCAACATTCTTATTTGACATGGCCTACAGAGCACATTTATCATAGGATTGTTTTAGAACTTGGTGTGCTCATTTGGCGAGATCTCTAGGTAAGCTATCGAAAAAAAAGTTGCCATTCAAAATTACTTTTAAACTTACTGCATTTGTGTATCAGCATTCTGCCTCTAGCTAGCCCTGCAGTTTATATTTAAAAAAAATCTATGGATTGCTCTGACATGATGCACACGCAATGCTGTTATGTTGAAGTTTCACCAAATAACATTGGAACCAATGATCTTCAATTTTTCCATTTCACTTATTACTTGCCATTTCACTTATAACTTACCAAGTTCAAGTATGTCAAGTTTAGCTACAGTGAAACTTCCATTTCTATATTCTTGGGTTTAAGGCCTGGCCAAGTAGATCGGAATTGCAAGATTCTAAATTCCATTGGTTTCCAACTTTAAATTTTTTTTAGAAATTTATGATAAATTGAGGGAACAAATTTGGTGAACATATTTCAGTGAGTAATCATAGGCATTTTTGAAGAAAAATTTAAGCAAAACATGTAATTGTGAATTTAATTTTTTTGTCTCAGTAGTATAGCTTATGACAAGTTCATTCCAATTAGGGGTCAAAAGCTATGTTATTGATGCAAAAACTGAAGAGTGGTAAAATTTGAATGTTGATTTCTATGAATAGGCCTGCCATTTTTGGATAGTATGTTAGCAAAAGGGTCAGCTAAAAAAAATTTCCATTTTTTCTTCCCGAGTATACACAATGCACACCCGTTCCTTCTGCCTCATTAAAGTGAGCTTGTGCAAAGTCATTTCAATAAGAGAAAAATGCTATATTTTTTTAAATTCAAATTAAAAAAACAACAAAATATAGTGACATTTTTGTGTATATAGCGCTGGGTAGATTTTTCAGTTCATTAGATAAAGTGTTAACCCTTTCATACCCAATTTTGTTTTGATAATGTTCCTTGCCTAGGAACAGGTGCCCTTACAAATGACCTTGAGTTGGTCTTTTAACAATAGACAAAGCACTCTGACAGTGGTTTCTGGTCATGTCTTTGCTGCCTTAGTAGGCAGACAAGACTTGACCAGAAACCACTGCCAAGCCACTAGGCTTACAATTTGTAATGTAATAAAACTTCTCCACACCCTTAAAGGTATCAAGAGCTATGTAGAGTAACAAGATTTCTTATCAACCTACCTTACAATTGTTTACTACAGGCTTGCACTACAGTGAGAGACCCTAACTCGGATAAAATACTCTCTATTTTAATCTTTACCAAGAGATTTGGGAAAGAAAAGTGGTGTAAAAACACCACGAAAAAATAAGCCCAAACTGGGTCGAGTGTCATCGGCACACACCCAGTAGGGGACGCTCTTCTCTTAGTACATTTCCACGACTTCCGTTAACCAGTGTGCAAGCAGTCATCAAACCATTCTTTTTTTTTGTCCGCAAAACGTGAAGGACGTGTCGCCATTTTGAATCACGAAACTGATAATTCAACTCGTCGATAATGGTTTTCCTGTGACTGGAATTATGGATCTGAAGATCGTATAATAACAGGACTGTGTTTTATATATTCTTGTTAATATTTTCAACCACATTCTCATTGAATTTGATTTATATATTTCGTTTTCGTGAATGTTTTTTTCGACATCGTGTCAACGCGGTTTGGAAATAAAATTTTTCTGTTGATAAATTTTATTATTATTATTGGAGTTAGGTGTCAATGAGGGACTGTATGGACAGGATTTCTTCACTCTGTTGAGGGCTGAATTTCTGTTTTTTAGGTCCCTGTCGGCCGCCTGGGTTCTGTCGTGTACCCACCGGTTATTTTTTCTGCCACCTTCTCTCGTAGTTGGGGGTGTTTTTCTACTTTATGTATCTGTTGAGTTCACCTTTTTCTTCTACTGCTCTCACCTCTGTTATTTCCAGTTCGGTTCCTTTAGGGCAGTTCCTTTTGCCCTTGCTTTTGGTGCATTCTTGTGGCTGTTCCTCCCACACCCAGGGGGGGGGGGAGGGATGGGGCCTCCCGACACGACCACATCTGGTGTGAGTTATACCCCCTCTGTGGGGGATGTTCAGCTCCTCCCACACACACGGAACACTGTCATTTCGGGGCCTCCCGACACAACCATGTCTGGTGAGAGTTACACCCCCTCTTTGCGGGATGTTCAGCTCCTCCCGCACCTGTGGGGGGTGGGGAACGCTGTTATTTCGGGGCCTCCCGACACGACCACGTCTGGTGAGAGTTATTCCCCATCCGTGGGGGATGTGCATTTTTTTTTACCGTGGTGGATACAGCTGGAGCTGTTAGATTTCTGGTGAAGAGATGCCTGGTTCCGGGACTATGCGTCGGCATCTGAGGTTGTCACTAGGGTTGTGACTCCTCCTGAGGCCGAGCTAGGTGGCTCTCTCCCCTTTTCCACCAGTTTCAACAGCTCCTGTCGTATCTACTGCTACTGCTGTTCCGTCTACAGCGTCATCGCTCACCGTTTTAGCCGGCCTCGGCTTATCCCTGCAGGGGGTCTGCAGTGATGTCTGTAGTGTGGTTGTGGGGTATCGGCCTCAGCCTTCCCTGACTTCAACTCGGCGAAGTCGGAAGTGGCTGCCAACTGAACCCCCTGCTGTGTCCTCTCAGCCGTTGAGCACAGCAGTTTTATCCCTGCAGGGGTCTGCAGAGGTGTCTGGTGGTGTTGACGTGGGGTATCGGCCTCAGCCTTCCCTGACTTCAACTCGGCGAAGTCAGAAGTGGCTGCCAACCGAACCCCCATGCTGTGTTCTCTCAGCCGTTGAGCACAGCAGTTTTTATCCCTGCAGGGTCTGCAGGGATGTCTGGTAGTGTAGACGTGGGGTATTGGCCTCAGCCTTCCCTGACTTTAACTTGGCGAAATTGGAAGGAGCTGCCGGCCAAAAACCCTCTACTGTGGTCTCTCAGCCATTGAGTACCACAGTTTTTCTCATTGGATTTGGATGTTCATGGTGGGGTCACCATGAACTCTGTGGTGTATCCGTCCACACTCTCTGGTGCCGCCTCCCGGGATTGGAAACAGGTCACTTTCTGATTCCCCTCACCATGGGAGGCATCGGCTTGTTTGCCCATGGGCTATGTGTCTTCTGACTCGTGGGATGAGTCTGACATTTCTGACGTCGAGAGCCAACAGTGTTCTGACTTGGGGGCAGCTTTTGACTTTGTGTTTGGGTTCCTTCCAGGTCTCAAACCGTCAAACCAGCCGACAGTGTGAGCCTGGCTGCAATCATCGGTCGCACGCCTACAGCCTGTGGAGCAACATGCTTCTGGGCGCCTTCGACCATGCCTGTCGGTACAGGTGGTTGAAGCATTTACCGCTTTGGACTCTAAGCTGAGTTCCAAGGCTATGAAGACGTCGTTCTTCATCAAGGTTGACACTTCTTGCCTTTGGTGCGTTATCGTTCCTACGATTTCGCCAATCCGTCAGTCTGCCAGACTGTGACGGTCTTGGATCGGGACTCCAACTCCTCAGCCATATGGAGACTCTGGAGTCCAGGTTGGGCTTATCGAGAGGGATGCTGGAATGCATTCTCTCTTCGATCACATCGTCTCTGCTTTGCTGCTTATCTGCTCCCAGATGAGTTTGACGACAAACAGGTTTTTGTTTTGTATGTGCTGTTCAAGGCGCTCATGCATCTTCTCACACACATGCCTGTTACGCGGCTAGCTTGGAATTAGTTCGCAGATACGCTGTGCTGGACACAAGACGTCCCCTTCTTGCGGGGCAGTGCATTGCTCTTCGATCTGCCTCTTTCGGCGGGTCTGCGACTATTCCATGGTTCCGTGGCGAAGGTCCGGGATAGCTCCCTTTGTCATTCCATTGATCTGCTGCTGCTTAGTCAGCGTGATCGGCCTTCTGTTGGAGGCAGGCGCCATCCAAAGCCTAACAAGTACCCTTCTGCCTCCTCTGCGAAGCTAAGGGCTGATCCTCCTACCGCCACTTCTACTCACTCACAGGGTGGGATAGGCGTCGGCAGAAACCACCTCGATTTCGTCCCAGGTTGAGGCACTCCACTAAGTAGAGAGTGCCTCTTCCAACATGAGTCCCTTTCCACGTTAACCCTTTCATAGTGACATAACAACCCTTGGAAATTTTGCAGTGCTTGTCTACAGCTGATAGATTTGAAAGCAGTCGGGAAGACCCAGGATAATAACCCTCTGACATGGACACTAAGTTAAAAATAATTTCATGACTTCATTCCTTTGTAGTGTTGATGACCCATGACTAACTGAATGTGAACCAAAATAGTTCTTTGAACCACTTTGTCAGATGAGCAATTAAGGCCCCTTGGAGCCTCTTGTGTTAAGTTATGTTGAGTCTTCTCCTCCAAAACCACTGGGCCAATTCAAGTGAAAGTTTGTGTGACTGATGGTCCCGAAAAGGGATTGCATTTTTGTTCAAATCAATTTGCCCAACCCCATAGGGAGGGGATGAGGTAAAATGCTCCAAAATGTTTTGAAAATCTTCTCATGAACCAGTGGGTACAATGACTTGATATATGGTAGGGCGCTTCTTTTTGAGGTGTACAATCAAGTTTGTTTAAACAAAGTCAGTGGCCCAATATTTGCCTTTGTAATAGGAGGGGCAAGATTTTTGGTCCCACCCTAAATTTCTGTTTTCTGAACCTATGGTCCAATTTGAACCAAATTAGGTATATGGTTATAAGTACTTGACTCATGCAAAAAACAATTTTCCTGTGTGGGAACCCTAGGAGCTAA
Source organism: Pictodentalium vernedei (assembly GCA_031216915.1). Lineage (NCBI taxonomy): Eukaryota > Metazoa > Mollusca > Scaphopoda > Dentaliida > Dentaliidae > Pictodentalium > Pictodentalium vernedei. The sequence goes on along the minus strand of CM062297.1, from coordinate 666,098,546 downwards.
AAATAAAATTATATTCAAACGCCTATATTTCCCAATCCACACAGAACAGAGAACTGTTATATGGTATGCTGCATCCTTAGGACCAGTAGAATTGAATGTACAAAAATATTTTAAAAAATTCCCTCCAGACCTACTATTTATTTATTTATTGGTGTTTAAGGTCACATAATTATGCACAATGGCTAATCGTGACCATGACAGTTTTACAGGTGGAGGAAGCCAGAGTACCTGGAGAGAACCACTAAGCATTGACGAGCAGCTGTCAGCTCCTCAACATTCCAACTCTGTTCAAGGTCCGCTCAAGCAGGGTTATAGCGGTTGAAGACATGTGCACCATCGACGTGCAGTACGCCTTAGTATACCGCCTCATCGTGCCCCCATGTAGGCAGCCGGGATAAAGTGCCTTGCCCAAGCACACAAGGTGGGTCGCCTCGGATGGGGATCGAACTCGGGACCTCTAGCATAGAAGGTCTACCACTGAGCCACCGCGCTGCCTTCCAGACCCACTGATCAGAATCTTTTGTTGAATTTGCTTTCATATTAGGTATACAACATCTGTAGGGGGAGAGGAGCGGGGCAAATTCAAGTTTGTTCAAACTGGGTCCCTGGGTTAATATTTGGGCTCCCAGTGGTGGCCTGAATTTTAACTTAGTGCAATATGAGGACAGTTCTTTAAAAATCTTATTCGGATCCACCAGCCACAAAGTTTTCATATTTGGTATACAACATCTCTGGGAGGGCAGATTCAAGTTTGTTCAAATTGGGCCGTAGGTTAATATTTGGGCTCGCTATGGTAGCCCAAATTTTAACTTAGTGCAATATGAGGGAATTTCTTCAAAAATCTTCTTCTTCAGATCCCCCTGTCAGAATCATTTAATATATCGCATACAAAATCTTTACAGCGATTAGATTTAATGTTCAAATCAAGTCCATCAGTTGATAATTGGGCTCTCAAAGTGCAGTATGTGGAATAATCTTTAAAAATCTGCTTCTTGAGATACAATCAGAATCTTTTGATATTTGGAATACAGCATCCTGAGAGGGTTCAGATTCAATTTGCGGGGCAGGCAAATTTTAACCTAATGCAAACTTTTAACAATATTCTCAAAATCTTCTCCAGAACCACCAGTCAGAATCTTTTGATATTTGGTATACAACATCCTTCAGGTTTGTTCAAGTTAAGTCCCTAGGTTGATATTTGGACTACCTACTTTTGCATTATTGAAAATCTTGGCATTGTTTCTGTGGTAGCATCCCAATACTAGAAAAAAAATCATCTGGCATGGACAACAGAGTTATGAATAATTAAATAACTTTATTTTTCTCTGCAGTGTTAACTAGTCATAGATGCTAATTCCTTCTTTAAACAAGTATGATCAGGTGAGCTCCACAGGCATTTTTAAGGTGTACATCATTGTATGATGTACCAACAATGTTTAAAGACATGTTGAGTGATCCTAGTCTCTTTCTTTTACTTATTTTATTGCTTTGGGTGTACAGCTTTGTATGGTATACCAGCAATGTCTACAGATCTGTTGAACCACCCTGGTCTTCCTGTTCATTTCTTTTATTTTTTTGAGGTGTACACCATTGTTTGGTGTACCAGCAATGTCTTTAAACGTGATGAACCATCCTAGTCTTTCTGTTCATTACTTTTATTTTTTTTTAGGTGTACAGCAGTGTATTGTGTACAAACAATGTCTATAGACGTGTTGAGCCATTCCAGTCTTTCTGTTCCTTTCTTTTATTTTTTTAAGGTGTACAGCATTGTATGATGTACCAACAATGTCTATAGACGTGTTGAGCCATCCTAGTCTTCCTGTTCATTTCTTTTATTTTTTAAGGTGTACAGCATTGTATGATGTACCAACAGTGTCTATAGACGTGTTGAGCCATCCTAGTCTTCCTGTTCATTTCTTTTATTTTTTTTAAAGTGTACAGCATAGTATGGTATATCAACAGTGTTTATAGACATGTTGAGCGATCCTAGTCTTCCTGTTCATTTCTTTTATTTATTTTATTTCTTTGGGTGTACAGCATTGTATGGTATACCAACAGTGTCTATAGACATGTTGAGTCATCCTAGTCTTCCTGTTCATTTCTTCTATTTCTTTTATTTTTTTGGGGTGTTCAGCATTATATGGTGTATCACCAATGTTTATAGACACATTGAACCACCCTAGTCTGTTCCAGGCCTGGCATTCTTAAAAATGCAGGAGGGCTAAAAATCGCTCTCCTCACATAGCCTAGGGGAGTAATCAGCTCTCCTCAAGTCTACAAAAGCTAAAAGTGGCAAAATGAAGTTGTACTATTAATGAATTCTGCCTAGTGGGCTTTGTACATTTTATTTGGTGCTGCTAACAAGGTAGTCTATGTGAGACGGCTACATTGCCCCTCCCACATCTCCAGGCATTAAATGCCCGGAGGTGTGGGAGGGGCTGTGTGGCCATCTTGCAGAGATCACTAACATAGCAGAGATCTGAAAATCTGTGGGTTTTTTGGAACAGGCTGTTGTGGTAATCATTGTTTTCTAAGGCACTGAGAGCTATTTTTCACTCTCCTCAATTTTTTTAAGGCGAGCAGTAGGCGAGTGAATAAATCATTCTCCTAAAAATGCCAGGCCTGCTGTTCATTTTTTAGATGTACAGCATTGTATGGTATTCCAACAATTTTAATAGACATGTTGAGACATCCTAGTCTTCCTGTTCATTTCTTTTATTTTTTAGGTGTACAGCATTGTATGGTGTACCAACAATGTTTATAGATATGTTGAATCATCCTAGACTTCCAGATCTTGATTTGTCATCACTGTATACTGGTATTATGGCTGGTTCTCCTTGTCCAGTTGAAGTTATGAAGCAAGTGATTGAAAAAATGCATATGAAATATGTCACAGTATGTTTGTGTTTAATCATTTTATGACATTCAATGTTTTACCTACTGTATTGGCCAAACCCATCTAAGTATACACAGAAATTGTAATTCAAATTTTGTTATTTTTTTTCAAGTTTTACTTGCAAAACATGGGTTTTCATTAATGATTTTGATCTTCTCCAGGTTGTTCTGATGAGGGGGTCATAACAGCATTTGATAAGCAAAATATAAAAATATTTAGTTATTCACGGAAAAATACTGCAAGTGTTGTTTTGTATTCATGCTAGATAAAGGTTTAACTCTAGACATCATTAACCAACCATTTTTAATGTGGTTCCATCATGACTTATTTTATTTTTTTATTTGTTAACCTACTGAACTCGGTGGTGATGGCAGAATTTCTCCTAACCCTCACTGATGGAGGAGGGCTATAGCCCCCCCCCCCCTCCTCCTCCACACCACTCAAACTAAGTGAAAGAATATTCACATTTGAAGAGAGTGTATGTCCTGTCATTTTTGGAAAATGCCTGGAAACTGTGGAGCAGAACCTTAGATGCAAGCTGTTGATATTTTTATACTGTACCAATGACCCAGACTTAGCTGGTGCTAACTCTAACAAAACCAGGGCCAAACACAAATTTTGCCCCCCAATCCCCAAAATTTGCATCCAAAACCAAAAGAAATCATGTCCTATAGGACCTCCATACTATGCCCCCACTGCGCATGCGCAGTGTCAAGGACGTCCCGAAATTGGCGCCAATTTTCATTCTCTGTTTGGCCCTTCATCAGTCAACATCTCACTGATCTTTGTGCTTGTAAATCTCAGTTTAAAGGATGCCAGACACGTAATTTTTGGAGAAATGGTGATTCTAAGGAGGATATAGAAGGAGGAGAGGAAAAAGAAGTGACAAAAAATAATCAGGGCTGTACTTAAAATTTTTTATGAAATTATGTTAAGTTGCCTATTTTCGAGGCATGGGCCTCTTGTTGTCATTCTTGCTAAATGTTGCACTGCTTATTCAGTGTTTCCTCTCTCCTAGCCTTCTAAAGTCCCCCCTTGCAATTCTCCCATGCTTTTGGCATATTTTTGAGAAAGTTCATTTCTAAAATTTTCTTGGGAGAGTTGCTTGGATACAGAATGTTTTCTGTTATTTTCCCCATAGTTACGTTTTCACCCATGGGTGTATAAACGTTGTGTTCTGCATCTTCCATCTGATGTTCTGCAGATTCTCCCCTGGGAGTCTCTGTCTTGCATCAGATAGAGTGTAATTTTGATGACTGATTTCGGGCCAGTTTTTTCAGTGCCTGGAGTCATGTTTTCTGGTGTTTTACACTGTTTGTTTACATTGGCAACAGCCTTTTTTGAGGGGGGGCTGTTTGCCTTTGGTGTAGTTTATCTCACTATAAGATACATTTATATTATCCGTAAGTGTCTCATTAATTATTTAATATAAATTTAAAATTTTTGACCACACTTTGCCATCGGATCCATCGGGGCTCAACGTTACTTTTCAGAAACTTGGGCTTCGCTGAAAAAATATTTTTTCAAAATTATTTTGATTTGCAATTGTTTTTTCATTTATTAATGGATCATGTTATTATGTATCTTTGTGTCAGGGGTTTGTGCGAGTAACTAGGACTTGTTGTTGACTTTTCACAATGAAAGGATATTGTTCAAATTGTAATGGGAAGAAATCTTCCTCTGACTTTCATGATCATTGTATTAATTGTAGTCAGTGTTCTCGCACTAATCCCTGTTCTATATGTCAATATTGGGATGACAAACATTGGAAACGTGTGTCACGGTATGTTGTTTCTGGAGAAAGGGCTATGCCGGCTCTTTCTCCGCAAGGTCACTCTACTCTCTCAGTTTCTATTTCAGAGGAACAAGAACAGGGTGATGTTTCCATGTTATCTTCTGCAAGTGCGCTTCCGTCGTCACAAATGAATTCAGAGCTAGCGGCAAAAGTGCTCATGGAGATTAGACAAATGTCGTCCGCTAGCTCGCCCGGTGTAGCGTCCATTCACCGAATGGTTTGGCAGCCGGGTTCGTCCGATGCAGTCCAGGAGGAAATGTTGGGTGATGCGAGCACTATAAACATTCAATGTGCACACCCAGTGATGGCGGATAGTAAGCGAGATCGGAGGAAGCCTTTGAGTCCGGTTCCTAGCTCGTCCAGGTCCAGCCGGGCCGCGAGCGAGAGAGGCCCCTCTCTCGTACAACAACATCTGGGACCAGATGTTGTGGTACAAAATGTGTCGCAAGCGGAGCATACGTCCGTCGCTCGGGACGGTCCGTTGTATAGGTAGTCCGCGGAGACTGCTAAGGCTTCTTCTTCTCGTCAGCGCACACGACCGCACCTTGGCTGCATGACCGCCAATATCTTACCAGCTTCGCCGATCAAGGATTCTTCGGCGACCAGGTCACACCATCCGGCAGCCAGGGACTCGAGGCCGATGGACTCCGGACGTTCGCATAGAAAAAGTATGCGGGAGCCATCTGATGCGGAGCTGCCCTCGGGGAAGCAGCGAAAGACTGCGCCTCTGCAGGTCTCGACGCCGGACATTCTTGTGCAGATAGCACAGCTTATCGCAGCATCCCAGCAGCCAACAGAAACGGTGTCGGATCGAGAATTATCCGACGGCGCTGGGTCGGTACGCTCCGCCGAAGCATCGGGGGCGGACGACCGGGAGCATCATGAGGTCCGACCGGATGGTGAAAGGGATACGGATGATTTGGAGCTATCCCTTTCAGAACAACATAAAGCTGCCGTGGACTTCATCCGGCACTTTCTCCCTCAAGTTGTTCCGTCGGGCCAGACTGCTGCGGTTCCGGACAAGAGGATTATAGCATCATAGGACTCTGAATTTTTTGAGCGGTTCAGGGACATCGCTCCCGAGTTTCCGTCGCAGTCCAATAATGTTGCAAGAACATTTGAATTATTGAACGACGCTATATTTAAACTTGCTTCCAAGACGGGGAAAGCAGGTTTCTTGTCTGCCAATACTCTCAACCTGCCTTTCATTAATGCAAGGAATAAATTCGACACGGCAGGACAGGGTATCCCGAGAGTTCCTCTGCGTATGGACGACGAGGCGGAAGACTTAGAGCTATCATTACCGTCGTCGGCTTCTATTCCAACCGCGGTGTTGGAAACAGCTATTTCGTCTAACAGAGCCAATTTAGATGCCTTATCTTACGCAGATCACCTTACTAAGGCGTTATCACTGCGCCTTCAAGGGAAAGAATTTCAGGATATACAATCCTCTTTAAGACTTCTTTCAAGGGCAGTAGCTTATTCCACGTGTAACTCCGCCCTTTCTGTGGCAAACCCGGAGTTGGTTAGACGTGACGCAGCCCTAGCTACATCCACACTCGTGGATACTAAGGTGAAGAACTCTCTTAGAGTCGCTTCGGTCTCCGGAGAACTTCTCTTTGACGGCAAGCTTTCTGCTATTTATGATAAAATTACAAAGAAAGCTTCGGATTCTCTGTTGTTCAAATCTGCTTCTAAGAAGTCGGATACAGCAGACAAGAATAAGACAGGCACTTCTGGGTCTAATGCGCCCAAGAGAGGTTCCTATAGAGGTTCCGGTGCGTCCTCTTGGTCTTATTCGAGAGACCGTCAGGGTAGCGACTCTCGTTCGGGGCGTCCTTCGGGCCGGGACAACCGGTCGGACGCCCCGAGGTTGACGGGACGAGGTGCGGGTCGTGGAGGACGTGGTTCCTCCTACCGCAGGCCTCGCAGGTCCAGGAGGTGATGGCTTAACCTCTATCGCGTACCGGTTGGCGGAAGGTTGTCGAGCTTTTCACAAGAATGGGCGTCGATTACGGATGACCCTTGGGTGAGAGGAGTGACTTCGGAAGGCCTAAAGATATCCTTCAAATGAAAGCCTCCATTAACTCGAAGTCCAAAGTGGACTCAACTTCCGTCAAATCCGCAGAAAAGAGATGCTCTGTTATCAGAGGTGCAGTCTCTTTTAATGAAGAACGCGGTAGAGGTCGTAGAAAACCAGGAGACCCCGGGATTCTGCAGCCATCTGTTTCTGGTTCCGAAACCAGACGGCTCGTTCCGTCCAGTCATAGATTTGAGCTGGATAAACAAGCTGATCGTCGCTCCGAAATTTTATATGGAGACGATTCGGTCGGTCACAGCGAGTATTCGGGTGAACGATTATGCAACAAGCATAGATCTCAAAGATGCGTACTTTCACGTCATGGTACATCCGACATTCAGAAAGTATCTACGCTTCGCAATCCTAGGAGTGGTGTATCAATTCCGGGCGATGTGCTTCGGACTGAATCTAGCACCCTGGGCTTTCACTCGGGTAATGAACTCGGTAATGATCTATTTCCGAGCTCATTCGTCTGCGGTAACGTCGGCCTACCTGGAAGACATTCTTCAGAGGTACGGCAATGAGTTAACGCTTCTGAACGATGTTCAGAATCTACTTCTATTGCTCTGACGTCTCGGTTTTATAGTAAACGAGGAGAAGTCGGATCTGGTGCCGTCCAAGTCATTCATTCATCTGGGAATGAGCTTCGAGATGCACAACAATCTCGTTCGTCTGCCGTTAACCAGAGCGAAATTAGTCAGTTGTTACGCTCGCTATTGTCTGCACGCAGACAAAGTCACAGCAAGAGAATTTATGAGACTGATAGGTCTGTGCGGAGCCGCTGCGGATCTCATTCCGATGGGGCGGTTACGCACGCGTCCTCTCCAAATTTTCTTGACTCAGAATTGGAGTGTGAAAATTCATTCGCTCGACGTAGACGTTCTCTTGTCAGATCAAGTGAAACAAGAGATTCAGACTTGGGCAAACATTCAGTGGTTAACTCAGGGAGTTCCGCTGCAGTTGCCGGATCCGAGTTTTACCATTATGACGGATGCCAGTCAAACAGGTTGGGGTGCATCATTGATCCCAACGGATTCGAGATGCCAGGGTCTTTGGGATCCGCAATTCCTGTGCAAGCACATAAACATCAAGGAAATGATGTCAATTTGGCTTGCGTTACGTCATTGGATGGACATTATTCACAATGCTCATGTCCAAATCCTATCCGACAATACGACAGTAGTGGCGTATATACGGAATCAGGGAGGCACTCATTCAGTTCCGTTGTTCAATCTAATGGAAAGAATCCTTCTGTTTGCGCTAGAACATCAGGTTCTTCTTTCGGTCCGTCACATACCGGGTCGTCTGAATGTGCTAGCAGACTCCCTTTCACGAAAGGGTTGCTTGTTGCCGTCGGAGTAGACTCTCAACAAACAAGTATTCAATCAGATTTGCTACCAATGGGAACGGCCAATGATAGACTTATTTGCGACACATCTCAACAATCAGTTGCAGACGTATGTGTCTCCGTGTCCAGATCCAAGAGCATTTGCAGTAGACGCTCTGTTGATCCCTTGGGACGGAATGATAGGATATGCGTATCCTCCAGCGCTGTTAATTCAACAAGTATTGCTAAAGATAAAACAATCTCAGTGCAAGATTCTGTTGGTAGCATCTCTGTCGCCACAGAGACCGTGGATAAATCTACTCAGGTGTCTGTTGTGGGACCTACCGCGAAAGCTTCCTCCACGGGAGGATCTTCTTTCGCAGGGGAAATCGTGTCAACTCCATCACAACCCGCAAGGTCTCAACCTTCACGTTTTTCCGTTGTGCGGTCCTTCTTGCATGGCAAGCACTTTACAGGACGAGCAGTGGACGCAATTTCTAAATGTAGGAGGACCTCCTCTTCGCTAAACTATGCGGCTAAGTGGAAGGTTTTTCGCCGTTGGTGTAGGGATCATTCTGTAGATATTTTTTATCCCTCTATACCAGACATTGCAAACTTTCTAGTATACTTGTTTGACGAAATCAAACTGCAGCCTGTTACTATTAAGGGTTATAGGTCTATGTTATCTGATACCTATGCACATCATGATAGTTTACAAATTGGATCTAATGTCTCTTTATCTAAGTTGGTTAGAAACTTCTCGATAAATAGACCCAGAACTCTTAGATTAATTCCTAAATGGAATTTAGCTTGGGTTCTTCTTAAATTGAAGGAAAAGCCATTTGAACCTCTTGGGACAGTAGATTTCAAATTCTTATCTTATAAGACAGCTTTTCTCTTAGCTTTCTCTTCTGCTAGAAGAGTCAGTGAGCTTCATGCACTGTCGGTGGATGATTCTCACTATCGTAGTGTCGGGAACACTATCACCTTCACTTCTAATGTGGGTTTTTTAGCTAAGAATCAGGCTCCTAATAAATATCCGGAACCTATTGTTATTAAGGCTCTTCCGTCTTTAGACGGGCGTAGGCCTTTACTCTGTCCTGTTAGAGCGTTACGTATCTATAAACAGAGATCTCAGTTTATCAGAAAGGGACGGAAACGTTTCTTTCTGTCTTTGATGCCTAATAGAAGGGACATTTCGGTCCATTCTATTGCTAGATGGATTCAATTAACTATCCGTACTGCTTATGAGAGTTTATCTTCTTCTCAGCAGTCTGTGCTTAAGATTTCCGCTCATGAAGTAAGAGCTCTTGCTACTTCTTGGGCTTATGCTAATAGTGTTGCTATTACAGATTTAATGAAGGCTGCTTATTGGTCTCAGCCATCCACATTCACGAATTTTTATCTCAGAAATATTGAGTCCATTTCTGGAGACCTGCATTGTTTAGGTCCGTTATCTGTTGCTCAGAATGTCGTCCACTAAACAGTTGTAACTATAGTTATGCAGGCTTTCTGTTCCGGCAGTGACTCCGTCCGGCTGCCCTCTTCGCTCTGGGCTATTTGACCCAGGGCAAGGGGAAGGGGGGGGGGGGGGGGGGGGTGTTCCCTTAGGTCACCTGCTTTATAGTGAAATGCAAGGGAATGCCTCCTCCATAGTCAGTATTTCTGAGTCGCTTCCGGGATGGTTTTAAAGTGTAATATTAATGTTAAAATTCATTCATGTCTTATTTTTAAAGTGTAGCTCGGTGTGAAGCATTTGTATATGTCAAGTGTCAAACGGGCTTTAATATACAATACTCGGACACTTTTAAAAGATTATAAAGAGTCTCAATTCTCTGGACTACTTTATTTATTGGCTTACTTTAAAAATAATTAGTATAAGGGTTATACTGGATGTTAATAGAGAACATGAATATTATTGTGCTCAATTATTAAGGGTATTGTATCTTTCTAATTTAATATTAAATAAGAAAGATACATGTAAAGCCTAATACTCCTTTTCTCCTTAAGGGGTTACCTCTTTATTATATAGTTGAGCTTATTGGATTTTCCTCTATGTCCTAGGCCCTCCAGCCTGTTTACTATTCAGCTAAGTCTGGGTCATTGGTACAGTATAAAAATGTTAAAAAATTTATAGTAATTTATATATTTTTTATACTTACCAATGACCCAGATGGGGATGGCCCTCCCAGGAGTTGGGAACTCTTGCCTCCCCGCTGAGTACATAGCGCTGACCAGGCACTGCCAGTAAGAATGATAATTGGCGCCAATTTCGGGACGTCCTTGACACTGCGCATGCGCAGTGGGGGCGTAGTATGGAGGTCCTATAGGACATGATTTCTTTTGGTTTTGGATGCAAATTTTGGGGATTGGGGGGCAAAATTTGTGTTTGGCCCTGGTTTTGTTAGAGTTAGCACCAGCTAAGTCTGGGTCATTGGTAAGTATAAAAAATATATAAATTACTATAAATTTTTTAACTTTCTTTCATTTCCATCTAGAAACGTTGCTGTTAGGAATGATCTTTGAACTTTGCTGTTTTTGCATCAACATGTTTCTTTGACATGCTCTGCAGGGTGCATTTATGAATGGATTGGTTTGGAACTTGTTATGCTTGTTTTGGGTGACTTCTAGATGAGAGCTATAAATTTTCTTCTATTTCAGTCCAAAAAATGTTACCATTAGCAATGACCTTCAGCTTTGCTGATTTGTCTGTCGACAGTTTCCTTTGGAACACTGCACAGTTCACTTTTACTATTTGATCGCTTTGAAACATGGTGTGCTTGTTTGGAACGACCTCTTGATGGGAGCTTTAGATCTTATTTCATTTCTCTTGAAAAACATTGCCGAATGTTACCATCAGCAATGACCTTTGAACTTGGTGCATTTGTGCATCAGCATATTCATTTGGCAAGCTCTATAGGACACATTTATAAATAGATTACTTTGAAGCTTTGTATGCATGCTTGGGTGACCTCAAGATGGGAACTATTTTCTTTCATTTACATCAAAAAACGTCGTTAGCACCAACCTTTGATCTTAATGCATTTGTGCTGCAACTTATCAATTTTGCACTCCCTACAGGGCATGTTTATGAATTTCCATCATAGAAAAACAAACTTTGCCACTAGCAATGACCTTCAAACTCAGTGCATTTTTGCATTAACATTTTCCCTTGGCATGCCTCAGAGGGTGCATTCATTATCAGGTTGTTTTGAAACTTGGTATACTTATTCAGGGTGACCTAGATAGGAGCTATCGATTTCTTTTTTCATTTCCGTCAAAAAATTGTTGCTGTTAGCAATGACCTTTGAATTTAGTGCATTTGTGCATCAACATTTTTTCTTTGACATGGCCTACAGAGTGCATTTATCATAGGATTGTTTTAGAACTTGGTGTACTCATTTGGCGACACCTCTAGATAAGAGCTATCGATTACCATTCATTTCTGTGAAAAAAGTTATCGTTTAAAATGATCTTTAAATTTACTGCATTTGTGTATCAACATTCTTCCTTTAGCCATTTACATTTAAAAATGCAATGATTGCTCTGGCATTATGCACACACAATGATTTATGTTGAAGTTTCACCAAATAACGTTGGAACCAATGACTTCAGTTTTGTCATTTCACTTATAACTTACCAAGTTCAAGTTTGCCAAGTTGAGCTACAGTGCCATTGACACTTTCATTAAGCTAATAAAGCCAGTTGAGCAGCCAATCAGATCTAGTGGCTGGTTGGTCTTATAATAAATGGTGCAAGCAGTTGAGTCTGCTAGCCAGCCATAAAACACTCCATGAATGACATTATTTGTGGCTTCAGGGTTTATTCAAATGAACTCGGATGAAACTCAAAATGTTAACATTACTCTCAATACTTTTCATCCAGCATCTTTTGGGAAATAAGTCTCATTTGAAAGGGGGACTCTTTATTGTCACTTTAGTCGCCAACAAATAAAATTGTTAATGTATTGTTGTGATATTGTAGATTTGTTATGGATCAACAGAAACAAGTCCTGTGTCATTCCAGAGTTCCATGTTTGATAATATTGAGAAGAGAGTATCAACAATAGGTTCTCCTCATCCAATGACAGAGGTGAGATCAGTAATGTTTTCAGCTTAATTCTTTACCTTACAAAACAACCATAACTGGCCAGTGCTTTCACAAACATTACCAATGAAATTTTCTGTCATTTTCGTTTTTTGCCTCCAAAACATTGGTTTGATTCCCCATTTAAGTCTCCATACTTCCAGAAACAGCCCCTCTTATATTGCACTGAAAAAGTTGTTCCAAGTGTATTCTTCCTTGAGAACTCGACTGACAGGATGCGTTTCTCTTAACAGTATTTTTACATCATTGTTGGCTGCCTGTTAAGGCAGCCAACAATGATTCAGAAACACTGTTAAGTCATCTACAGCTGTGTACATGTATATATGTCAGTTATTAATGTAAAATTAATCTGAGGACTTTGAGGGTTAAAGCTCATGGAATTTATTCCGATGAGGGCTTATAATGTAATATTTATGAGGCAAAAAATTAAAACTTTTAGTTTTTAGAGAAATGTCTTTTAGCAAATTTCATCTTTTAGTTACATGAGCTAAAGGGTTAAATTGTTCTCATTGCAGAAAGGCTGTATCAGAGCTCAACTGTCAAGTAAGAGAGTTAACTGTTTACCTAACGAATCGACCACATCCATCTGTGTGATATGCAAATTCAGCAGTTGAAAAAAATATTATTTTTCAAAAAAATTCAACAAAACCATTCGATGTGACCCCACACTGGAAAGAGCTTGTCAAGCCCATTCCAGTGAGGGGGGGTCACATGATATGGTTTTGTTGAAATTTTTGGAAAGATTTGAAACAAATGATATTTAAAATAAAAAATTCTGATATTATCTGCATTGGATAAAAGGTTAAACATTATGGCCTGGGAAGTTTTACAGACTTTTTAGTATGCAAAAAGTTATAAGTCTAGAGAGCTGGAAGTAATTTCTTGTTAGCTCATCTGACTGAAAGTCTGAGGATCGCAAAGTGATCACATTTTGTCAACCGTCAGTCTGTCCATCCATCAGCTAGTCCATCCATCCATCTGTTATCCTTCAGGCAGATTCAAATTTCTTCAAATCGAGTCCCTGGGTTAATATTTGGGCTCTCTTTTCAAGCCCAAATTTTAAATTAGTGCAATATGAGGAAACTTATTTTAAAATCTTCTTCTTCAGATCCACCAATCAGAATGCTTTCATATTTGGTATACAACATCTCTAGGAGGGTCAGATTCAAGTTTGTTCAAATCGAGTCCCTGGTTTTATATTTGGGATCCCAATAGGAGCCTGAATATTAACTTAGTGCAAAATGAGGGAATTTTTTTAAAAATCTTCTTCTTCAGACCCACCAGTCAGAATGACTTCACATTTGATATACAACATCTCTAGGAGGGTCAGATTCAAATTTGTTCAAATCGGCTCCCTGGGTTAATATTTGGGCTCTCTATTAGAGCCCAAAGTTTAACTCAGTGTAATATGAGGAAATTTCTTTAAAAATCTTCTTCTCCAGATCCACCAGTCAGAATCCTTTTATATTTTGTATACAACATCTCTAGGGGGGGGGGGGGGGGGGGGGAGGGGGGGAGAGGGGGGTCAGATTCAAGTTTATTCAAATCAAGTCCCTGGTTTAATATTCGGGATTCCTATGGGAGCCTGAATATTAACTAAGTGCAATATGAGGAATTTTTTTTAAAAAATCTTCTTTAGACCCACCAGTCGGAATGCATTCATATTTGATATACAGCATCTCTAGGAGGGTTAGATTTAAGTTTGTTAAAATCAGGCCCCTGGATTAATATTTGGGCTCTCTGTTGGAGCCTGAATTTTAACTTAGTGCAATATGAGGGAATTTCTTTAAAAATCTTCTTCTCCAGAACCATCAATTAGAATCTTTTGATATTTGGAAGACAATATCTCTAGAGGGGCCAGATTCCAATTTGTTCAAATCGGATTTGTAGGTTGATATTTGGGCTCCCTATGGGAGCCCAAAGTTTAACTTAGTGCAATATGAGGAATTTTCTTTAAAAATCTTCTTCCCCATGACCACCAGTCAAAATCCTTTCATATTTGGTATTCAACACTTCTAGCGGAGTCAGATTCAAGTTTATTCAAATTGAGTCCCTGGTTTTATATTTGGGATCCCTATGGGAGCCCAAATTTTAACTTAGTGCAGTATGAGGAAATTTCTTTAAAAATCTTCTTCTGTTGACCCACCAGTCAGAATGACTTCATATTTGATGTACAATGTCTCTAGGAGGGTCAGATTCAAGTTTGTTCTGATTGTCTCCCTGGGTTAATATTTGGGCTCTCTATTGCAGCCCATGTTTTAACTCAGTGCAGTATGAGGAAATTTCTTTAAAACTCTTCTTCTCCTGATCCACCAGTCAGAATCATTTCATATTTGGTATACAACATCTACAGGGTAGTCAGATTCAAGTTTGTTCAAATCGGGACCCTGGGTTCTTAATTTGGGCTGCCAATATGAGGAATTTTCTAGGGGAGTCAGATTCAAGTTTGTTCAAATTGTGTCCCTAGTTTTATTTTTGAGATCCCTATGAGAGCCCGAATTTTAACTTAGTGCAGTATGAGGGAATTAATTTAAAAATCTTCTTCTTTAGACCCACCAGTCAGAATGACTTCATATTTGATATATAACATCTCTAGGAGGGTCAGATTCAAGTTTGTTCTAATTGGCTCCCTGGGCTAATATTTGGGCTCTGTATTGGAGCCCACATTTTAACTCAGCGCAATATGAGGAAATTTCTTTAAAAATCGTCTTCTCCAGATCCACCAGTCAGAATTCTTTCATATTTGGTATACAACATCTCTAGGGGGTCAGATTCAAGTTTGTTCAAATCGGACCCCTGGGTTATTAATTTGGGCTGCCGATATGAGGAATTTTCTTTAAAAATCTTCTTCCCCAGGACCACCAGTCAGAATCCTTTCATATTTGGTATTCAACATCTCTAGGGGAGTCAGATTCAAGTTTGTTCAAATTGAGTCCCTGGTTTATATTTGGGATCCCTATGGGACCCTGAATTTTAACTTAGTGCAGTATGAGGGAATTTTCTCTAAAATCTTCTTCAGATCCACCAGTCAGTATCCTTCCATTTTTGGTATATTTGGTACGCAACATCTCCAGGTGGGTCAGTTTCAAGTTTGTTCCAATACGGCCCCCGCGTAAATATTTGGGCTTTCTATTGGAGCCCAAATATTAAATTAGTGCAATATGAGGAAATATTTTTAAAAATCTTCTTTAGACCAGTCAAAATGCTTTCATATTTGATGTACAACATCTCTAGGAGGGTCAGATTCAAGTTTGTTCAAACTGGGTCCCTGGATTAATATTTGAGCTCTCTGCTGGAGCCTGAATTTTAACTTAGTGCAATATGAGTGAATTTCTTTAAAAATCTTCTTCTCCAGAACTATCAGTTAGAATCTTTTGATATTTGGTATACAATATCTCTAGAGGGATCAGATACAAGTTTGTTCAAACCTCCCTATGGGAGCCCAAATTTCAACTTAGTGTAATATTGAGCCCCTGGGTTTTTAATTTAGGCTACCTCTGGGAGCCTGAATTTTAACTTGGTGCAGTATGAGGGAATTTGTTTAAAAATCTCCTTTTTCAGATCCACCAGTGAGACTCCTTTCATATTTGGTACACAACTTCTCTAGGTGGGTCAGATTCAAGTTTGTTAAAATCAGATCCCTGGGTTAATATTTTGGCTCTCTATTGGAGCCCAAAGTTTAACTTTGTGCAATGCTAGGACATTTATTTAAAAACCTTCTTCTTCAGATCCACCAGTCAGAATTCTTTCATTTTTGGTTTTTGACATCTCTCGGGGGATCAGATTCAATTTTGTTCAATTTGAGTCCCTGGCTTAATATTTGGGCTCCCTATAGGGGGGAGTGGGCAGGAGGATGGGAGCAGGTTAGGTTAAAGTTTGTTCAAATCCATTCCTTAGTGTTTTTCCATAACATTTGCCTTTCATGACTTCATTCCTCTGTAGTGTTGATAAACCATGACCAACTGAATGCTACCTCAAATACTTCTTTGAACCACTTTGTCATGGTAGTGATTAAGGCCCCTTGGGGCCTCTTGTTTTTGTGTAAGTGTTTGTTTCTCATCCTGTAAATTGATGAGATGCAAACAAAGATTCAGCAAATGTAAATACTTTTCAATTTACCATAATTTTCTGCAAATAACACTGATCCATATTCAGTATGTATTCACATTACACAAAGAATTACTAAAATCAAAGGCAGCTGTACTTAAGTTCTACTAGTGTTGTGCGGTTAACCGGTTTTGTGAGTCGGTTTTGGTTTGGCTCTAAAACCGAAACCGTGTAATTGTTAAATCAGTACGGTTTCGGTTTTCTCTACAAAATGTCGGAAACTTGTGTTTACACTGTTCAGTTTGCATTGTCAACGACTTAAAACTAAATCAGTAACGTCAACTGATAACTATGTCATCAGTATTCATGTATTCAGACTCCAGAGAAACAAACACTGTCTATTAGTTATTGACGCATCAGAAGAATGATCACACATTCCAAGAAAGTTTCGTATGATGTGTGACAACTCTTGCCCAATTACACAGCACTGTTACAAAAGTGGGTTGGTTTGTTCTGTCAGAAATTCTCAGAATGACAATCTTGACATGCCTACAAACGTCAAAATGAGCAACTTGGGGACTTCGTAAGCGGCATTGTATAACAACAAAATCGTGAATAAAATCAAGGAAAAAATAGTCTTTGTTTTTTCAAATGGTGGATTACTGTGAAAAACAAAACATACTTGTCGCGTGGGTTTCCCGGACACGTGCTTAGAATTTAACATTCAACATTGTCACCTCCCTTGATGCGTTTATCCAATATATGCATGCGAGCGTATACCATGATGAAATGTCCCCACGCCAATTTAGTATTTACCTGCAGCATGCAGACCATGCGAACCTGCGTGGACTAAAATTCCCTTCACACAATTAAATTGAACATTTAGCCTCATATAATACAGAACTGATTTAAATTTGCAAGCAACAGATGTAAATTGAAAGTGGAACTCCAACTTAAAAGGCAAACGGAAAAAGGTACAGTTCAAAACATTGCAGATAAAAACTTGTCAGTGTAAATTATGGTTGTTCTAAAAATCAAACAAGCATGGCACATTCTGGCGGTGGCCAGGCACAGAATTTAAGAGGAGTGTGTGGTAGTCTGGGCTACCTATGGAAAGGATGAGGTGTCGACTGTCAAGCTCAATCAGCCCACCCACTGCAAATATTGCCTCCCCATTCCAAACTACCAGTTACGGTTTCAAATCCGGTCGCGTAACTGATGGGGGTGGGGGGTGGCTGGGCATCTGTACTGAGAGCAACATATACTCTATATCAATGTACCAATGTGCAACTGGTCTTAAAAGTGATCTGTCTTAGATGGCATTTTTTCAAAAATATCTCTGGGTAGGGTGGGGGGTAGGCCAGTACTAGGCTACTAGGTCCACCTGGATTTTGAGAGCTGGATAGCCAGTGATAGCAAGGAGTCTTCCAATAATACCATAGTCTTAAGGTCAGCAGTAGATTGGGGGGAGATTGTGAGGGAGAATTCCTTGGAGAGATGCAATGCAGCTTACCCCACCCCACAATTTACTTGTTCCCTCAACTTTTGTTTCCTTAAAATTTTTATCGCCACTGTGTGATATTTTTCAAGTCTACAATCTTACTTTTGAAAAAATCCCAAAACCGACCTATAAACCGAGTTTATTGGACAAAACTGACCCAAACCGAAACCGAGGTCAGAAAAACAAACAAACCGCACAACACTAAGTTCTACCTGCAATATACATGCAACCTTAAATTTTATCCTTATGCACAAATCATCACTGTGGATTTAAAGCTAAATTTTTGTATTGTTTCTATATTTAATTAATCCTTTACCTTACACAATTGAAGAGAACACATGCAAATACATTTCTTTGGTGACTAAAGTTTCATTCCTTTTTCATTTTGCCTGTTTGTCCTCCTTAATAAGCATGCACAGAGAGAATCCTGTCATGGCTGACCTCGTTTCAAAGTAATAAGAAAAATGTGCTGAGTGAGGGTATAAAAGTCACAGGTAATAATGGTATGTCATCATTCTTTTTTGAACTGACCTCGCGTCTTATTGATTCTATCACTTATTATCTCATACTGTCTGCAGACAGTTGTTCGTGGTAATTTATTTTCACTTTCTTGTTACACTCTCGTATTAGTATAACAGCAGTTCGGTTATACCAAAATTGTACTGCAGTGCAGTGTTGGCTTTGGACAATCATAGTGATGGACTGGGGGGACGCGACTCCTCCTAATTCTCTGGACAATGATATTCTTCTTTTATTTGCCTCCGAGACCGAGATAAGTTCATTAGCTGGGTTCGATTCAGCCCGTCATTCAATTACACATGATTCTGCATTTGGAATCATGCCTGCAAAAACTAAGGCCATAAAACCTGTGAGACAAGGTCACAGTGTTTGAAAACACACCAATAAAACCACGGAACCCCGATCTGCTATGTGGAAAGGGAAAGACCCTGTAAAACAGAAGGGCAAATTGCTAAAAAGCAATGATGCTGGTTCTAAAAACGAAAACAAAAAGTCGTCAGAACTTTTGAATGAAGACACTATAATTATTTTAAAAGACAAATTGGGGCTTTCCATGATCATTGACTCTATTGCCAGTATATCCTCTCTGTTAAAAGTTATGGCTTCAAAACAAATTGCTACAATTGAGACTGATCTCGGCCTTGCCAACACTCATTCATTACCTGCATGTCAAAGTAAAGATACTTGTCGCACAACCCCATGTGATCTTGACCCTGAATCTGTGTTTGGCTTACTCACCTCTGAGAGTGATGAACATTTTCTTCTGATTGTGAAATCACAAATGTACCACAACCTCTTACTAGTTCTACCAATCCTGACTCAAATTCTCAGTTTGCACCCCCAGATATATTACTCATTTCCTCTTCTACAGGGCCAGCAATTTATGGCACTAGCCTTGTGAAATTTATCAACAAATTTTGTGTAGAAATTTTGTATAGTCAAAACCTATGATATTTCAGACTGACAACTGCCCTTTGATAAGTGCCCCAAAGGTCAATCCTGAGATCTGGACTCAGTTCAACCATGCTAACAAAAGGTTTATCTGTCAAAAAGACATTCAGTTACAAAATTGTTGGCGGGTGCTATCACCATTCTTCTTATACCATCATTGACCTTTCACTGATACTTTTGTTACCGATAAGATCAAATCTCTAATTATTGATTCACTGTCCCTGCTTGGGGCATCTACATTTGAAATCTCCCTGAAGAGGCGTACTTTTTTTAAGTCAGTGCTGAATAGCAAATACAGTTCATTGTGCTCACCAGAGACGCCTATTACTACTCTACTCTACTGTGTTCATCTTTCCTGATGACTCAAGTCTATCAATGAACAGGAGTTCTTACTTCCTCTTACAGGAATACATTCAATAGAATGTACTGAGGCTCTTTTTTAGGGAGAGGCAACCCCAAATGGCCAAGTGGTAATTATCCTCGAAAACGAGAAAACTTCACGCCTTGGAAGAAACAGAATACCTTTCCTAGGAACAGCTACCAGGGAAAGTAACTAAGTCAACCTTCTGGTTCTCAATTTTTTTCTGGATATATGGAAACAGCTTACCCAGATCAGAGGGTGTTGGACACTCTTCAGGGTTAGAGAATATCATTTACCGCTCTCCCTTTGCAACTTAATCTGCCTTGCAGTATTCCATTCTCTCACACTGAGTCTGAAATCCTCTGCACCGAGGTGCACTCGTTATTAGATGAGGGTGCTATTTCGGTGTCCTCACCAGAAGAATCTTAATTCATTTCTACAATTTTTTTGAATCAAAAGATAAATGGGAAATATCGAATAGTTAATAATCTCGGCATCTGGAAAAATTCATCCCTTATGAAAAATTAAAACTAGAAACACTGAATTTTGTCTTAGAACTTATTCAACCACAAATGTTTTTCACATCCATTGATCTGAGAGATGCTTATTTCAGTGTACCGATCCATCCTAGCAGTCACAAGTATTTAATTTTTTTCTGGAATGGGACACTGTATGAATTTACGTGTCTCCCTTTTGGGCTTTCCTTGGGACCCCTAATGTTCACAAAAGTTTTAAAACTAATTTTTGCCTACTTCAGGAAACGGGGAATTTTCTGCTCATTATATCTTGACGACTCTCATTCTTAATCAAGACAAATCTTTGTGCCAATGGGACACTCAAATTCTGGTGTCCACATTACAGTCTCTTGCCTTCCAAATCAATGTTGAAAAATCCTAAATGATGGGTTCCAGATCGATTCAAGGACATTCAAAGTTTTTTTTCTGGAGACACCTAAAATAGCAATCATCAAAAGGGAATCCATGATTTTACTCAGATCGGCAAGTGTCACTGTTCGGTAATTAGCCAGAGTTATTGGCCTCTGTGCATCGACATTCAGAGCCATCAGACTTGGCCCATTACATGTACATTCTTTAGAAAAAGATAAAGTCAAAGCCTTAAATGTCACGGATAACTATCAACGACTGGTTACACCCTCACCAAATTAAAAAAACAAGGAACTTCTTTGGTGGATTAAGCACATTTCCACACACAATGGTAAACTGATGCGTCCGCCTCCTATTGATTTTTTATTTGGAAACCGATGCCTCTTCATCAGGATAGAGGGCTAAATTTGGTCAATCTGAGACTAATGGTCAATGGTCTCTACATGAATCCACATTTCACATCAATAAACTTGAATTATTGGCAGTTTTCTTTGGCTTGAAAAATCTCTGTTCTGTCGCATATCACTGTCACATTTGTATTAACTCGGACAACACTTCCACTGCTCATTACCTCAACAAACAGAGTGTTACTTTTCAGTATTACTAAGAACGTTTTGTATTAGTGGGATAACAAACACATCCTATTATCAGCAACACATATTCCAGGTAAAACAAACAGATCGATCGTCTGCCCAGAACTTTTAATATGTCTTTAGCATGGCAATTGAACACAAAAGTGTTTGCAAAACTTACATCTGTCTTTTTTCAGCCTGACATTGATCTATTTGCCATTAGACTTAATGCACAACTTTCCAAATTTGTTTCTTGGTGGCCTGATCCTGATGCAATATTTTATGATGCTTTCTGCTTGAATTGGCATCCTTTCAGTCCTTATATTTTTTGTCCTTTCAGTTTGATCGCCAGGTGCTTAATGCAAATCCCCTGAGACAAGGTAAGGAGGGTCATAATCATTGTGCCATTTTGGCCTACACAGCCCTGGTATCCACTCTTGCTGAGATGTCTAGCATCCACACCAGTTCTGATTCCATCCCACAAGAATCTGCTACGGCTACCAAAAAGCTCCAAAACACACCCGTTGGCAAGACGGTTGAGTTTAGATGCCTGCAGTGTATCAGGAGTTACCTCTGTGGTAAAGGATTTTCAAATGCAGCAGCCTCACATATCTCAGCTTCCTGGAGGTAAAGTACCGACAATATGACATGCTTGACGAAGATGGGTCCTTTGGTGTCTTCAATACCAGAAAAATATCATACAACCTTCTGTATTAAATCCCATAGAATACTTGACTGACTTGACCAGTTCTGGCCATTCCTTTTCTGTTTTAAATACTCATAAGGCCATGCTTGTACAGACTCTGTGGTTATTGGATTGTGACCTTCTTGATTCTCCTTTAGTATCACGGTTTATGAAGGTGGCATTTAATACCAGCCCACCGCTTCCACGATATACATTTTTTTTGGATGCTTCTCGGGTTTTACAATATTTATCTACTCTACACCCTATAGACACCTTGAGTCTGAAACCTCTTACAGAAAAGTTTGTATGTCTTGTTGCTATGGTTACATCTGCTCGTGTTGAGACACTTGCGGCATTAGATATCAATTACTTGACTTTTCTGGACCATTCAACTGTTTTCTTGTATCAACTCCTTCAAACTACCGAAATTAAAAGATATCAACCGCCAGTAAAACTGAGAAAATTTCACAATCCATCCCTGTGTGTCTATTCTATTCTGAAACATTATCTATAACGAACAAAACCAATCAGAAAAAAAACTTTCATATAAGACATTTACATCTGTTTCCAATGTCACCATATCCAGGTGGATTTGTACAGTAGTGTCATGCAGGGGTCCGGAACTGATGTTCACCAATTTAAGGCTCATAGCACGAGGGGAGTTGTGTCTTCTGCCACCTTTCAGTTAGGGGTTTCTGTTGGCACTTCTCATGAACTTTTAAGAATTTTTATTGCAGACCCGTTCGATGAGGGGTTTGGTCCCAGTTTACTGTTGGAAGAGAAGCAACAGTTTTGATATTTTTGTCATTCTCTCAATGTACAACGGTATCAATATTACATAAGTAGTACAGTTCATCTTTGTTGTTATTTCTGTCTTTTTGTTTTATGGTCTGTACCATTGAAGTCAGTTATTTGCTTTGAACAGTGCATGCTTATTAAGGAGGACAAACAGACGAAATGGAAAAGGAATCCCCCAGCTCATCCAAACAAATGTGTCAGGATGAGAAGCATTCTTTCCAGTGAAACCTGTGTAGGCCATAGTAATAAGCATCCCATCCCAGGTGGTGTATGTTCTTCCCTCCCATTGCTTGTTACTACAGCCACTGACTTCAATTACTTTGGGAACTGATGACTTGTCATTATTACCTGTGACTTTTATAACCTCACTCAGCAGCTCACTCAGCATGTTTTTCTTATTACTTTGAAACTAGGTCAGCCATGAAAGTACTCTGTCAATGCATGCTTATTACTATGGCCTACACAGGCTTCATTGGAAAGAATGCTGCTCATCCTGATACATTCGTTCGGATGAGCTGGGGCATTTTTTACCTAAAAATAGCTTGTGACTGTGTTTTAAGACAAAAATTTTAAAATAAATAAATTTGGATGGCAATTATTGTGAATAGCACTCGTGGGTTGTGTTCATCATGTTAATCAAGGTGTTAATAGTTAAATTATATCTTCTTTTCTTGTAGTGCCATGTATTTCTGATTGTAAAATAATATAGTAAACATTCCAAGTTAAGAAGTTTAGAATAATATTGGTAGCTGGAATTTGGGGAAAAATAGATTGAATTGCATTGGAAATTGGTTTCATAATCAAACTTTGCAAGACTATCATTTGTTTTTTTTTGAAGGTTCTAATCGCCTCTTAATCTCATAGTGTTCAAATCTACCAAGTTTGATAAAGTACTTTGACAATCTCTTCACAAACTTCTAAACCTCTTTCATGAGCATAATTAAAAATTTGTTTTTAACAGAGTCTTTCTCAGGTATGATTATTTTCAATTCCTTATTTGAGTGCAATTTTAATAGGCTAAAAGAACAATGAAAAGTAATTATTACTTAAATATAAATAAAATGCATCATCACAAGCAGAGGAAGCATAATGAAAGTGGAGAAAAACAAAGGTCCAAGATATATCAGCTCAACCATGATTTTGCCCAGTGAGAGAAAATTTGAAAAACAAATTCACAGAAATGCCACTTCCATGATTTGCAGATTTTGACAAGTGTGACAGGAAGGTTATACATTCTGTTATCTATGCAATAGCAGTTAACTTAAGTAATATTGTTTATTAATGAATACTAATTGCTCACATTTTCAGCAAGAGTTATTCGGTTCCGTTTGAGGATGTTAGTTTTGGCACTGGATAAATAAAGTGAAGTACAACATCAGACTTTTCAACATGAATATTAACCAGTGCAGACGATATCAAAATATATTATTTCAAATATCATTTTTAAAACTTTTTAAAAACAATTTCCAACAAAACCATGTTATGTGACCCCTGATTGGAATGAGCTCAATGAACTTCTTCCAAAGAAGGGTCACATGATATGGTTTTGTTGAAATTTTTTGAAAAAAAGTATTTTCTCAGCTGCTGAATTTGCATATTACACGGGCAGATGTGGCCAATTCGTTAGGTAAAGGGTTAAACACCATGATGTCCTGACAAATAGTGCTTTAAGCCTTTATCCAACTAATTGTCTGTATCTACCCGCATAATATATAAATTCAGTAATTGAAAAAATAAATTATTTAAAAAACAATTTCACCAAAACCATATCATGTTACCCCTGTGACCCCCCCCCCCCCCCCCCCCCCCATTGGATGAGCTCATCACGATCAATCCAATGAGGGGTCACATGATATGGTTTTGCTGAAACTTTTTTATGCTCCCCGACTTGGGTCGGGTTGCATATAGTGATTGAAGTGTCCGTGTGTCCGTGTGTGTGTCCAAGCCAATAACTTGAAAACTGTTAGGGCCACAGTCATCAAACTTCACACAATTATAAAGGACCATGGGAGGATGTGTCACATACCATAGCCGGGTTCGTACCTTCAAGGTCAAGGTCACATTTCAACGTCACACTAAAAATCGGTCAATATTCGTGTCTCAGCCATAACTCAGAAACGAATCATAGTACAATTGTTAAACTTTTTACAAATGTTAAGGACAGTCAGAAGGTGTGTCACATATAATTGTTTCCGCCGCATCTGCAAGGTGAAGGTCACAAGGGGGGGGGGGCATGTGTTACCTTAGTAACATTCTTCTTGTTTAAAATTTGAAAAAATATTTAAAATATTAAATTTTTATATCATCTGCAATGGGTAAAGGGTTAAAGGGATCAATTGTCAGATTTCCTTATTTCTTTTCAGCTAAGCTAAATTTACAAACAGGAGGAGATCCTTCCCCAAAGAAGTCAGGGAAATCCTTGCCATTAATGTAAAATCTTAGATCTGGTCAGAGGAATTCTGTTTACTGATTAGAAAATTTGGCCAATACGTTTTTAGCTCAACTTTGACGAAGTCAAATTTGAGCTATTGTCATGGCCCGTCGTCCGTCTGTCCGTACGTCAACAATTGGCTATGGCTCGGGCTAGAGGTCGTATTTATGAACCGATCTTTACGAAACTTCTTGTGTACCTTTGTTATGACCCTGGGACGGGAACGAGTGTTTTTAGGTGTGGTCCGAAATTCAAGATGGCTGCCAGTGGCCATTTTGTACCGATGATGCAAAAATCAGTTTTTTGTACAGAACTTCTGTATGAAAGTTCTGATTTGAATAAAGTTTTGTATAAATGTTTAGTACCATGGGATACATCACATATAATACGGGTTTTTTTCTCGTGCATAAATTATGCAAATTAGACTGACTTTGATTTATTTAGTGTTACTTTCAGAGCTGTAAGTGCCAAGCTGCTATGGCTCGGGCTAGAGGCCGTATTTATGAACCGATCTTTACGAAACTTCTTGGGTACCTTTGTTATGACCGTGGGACGAGAACGAGTGTTTTTGGGTGCGGTCCGAAATTCAAGATGGCTGCCAGCTGCCATTTTGTACCGACGATGCAGAAATCTGTTTTTTGTACCGAACTTCCATATGAAAGCTCTGATTTGAATAATTTTTTGTATGAATGTTTAGTACCATGGGATACATCACATATAATACAGGTTTTTTTCTCGTACGTAAATTGTGCAAATTAGACTAATTTTGATGTTTTTTGGAGTTTCTTTCAGCACTGTAAGTGCAAATGCTCGGGCTAGAGGCCGTATTTATGAACCGATCTTTACGAAACTTCTTGGGTACCTTTGGTATCACCGTGGGACGAGAACGAGTGTTTTTGGGTCCGGTCCGAAATTCAAGATGGCCGATGGCAGCCATTTTGTACAAAATTAGGTGCAATCAGATTTTTGCACAGAACTTCCATATGAAAGCCCTGATTTGAATAATTTTTTTGTGTGAATGTTTAGTACCATGGGATGCATCACATATAATACGGGTTTTTTTCTCGTGCAGAAAATGCAAATTAGATAAACTTTGATTTTTTCAGTGCGACTTACACACAGTAAGTACACATGTCAATACGGCTCAGACTAGAGTCTGTATTTATGAACTGATCTTCACGAAATGTCTTGGGTACCTTTGTTATCATCTTGGGACAAGAACGAGTGTTTCTGGGTGCGGTCTAAAATTCAAGATGGCTGCCAATGGCCATTTTGTACCGAAATTAGGTCTAATCAGTTTTTTGTACACAACTTCTATACAGCTCAGACTAGAGGCCATATTTATGAACCAATCTTTACGAAACTTCTTGAGTACCTTTGTTATCACCGTGGGATGAGAGCAGGTGTTTTTGGGTGTGGTCCGAAATTCAAGATGGCCACCAGCAGCCATTTTGTACCAAAATTAGTGCAATCAGTCTTTTGTATAGAACTTCTGTATGAAAGTTCTGATTTTAATAAATTTTTGTATGAATGTTTAGTAACATGGAATACATCGCATATTGTAAGGGGTTTTTTTTCGTGCAGAAATTATGCAAATTAGATGAACTTTGATTTATTCAGTGCTACTTACACAATGTAAGCACACATGTCAATACGGCTCAGGGTAGAGGCTGTATTTATGAACCGATCTTCACAAAACTTCTTGGGTACCTTTGTTATCTCCTTGGGATGAGAATGCGTGTTTCTGGGTACGGTCCAAAATTCAAGATGGCTGCCAGTGGCCATTTTGTACCGAAATTAGGTCCAATCAGTTTTTTGTCACAAGTTCTATACAGCTCGTATTTATGAACTGATCTTCACAAAACTTATTGAGTACTTTTGTTTTCACCTTGGGACAGGAACGAGTGTGTTTTGGGGTGCCTTTGTTATCACTGTGCTATGAGAACAAATATTTTGGGGTTCAGTCAGACCCACTCTGGGACTAAAAGATTTTTTCTAGTTCAGCATCTGACTGTCACCCACCTTTACAATACTTTACCTATACATTTGTTACAGGCAACGGTCAGTATTTATGTACAGACCATTACAATACTTTATATGTACCTTTGTTATCAGGTCATTACCTAGATGTTTGTCATTGCTGTGTCACATACTATACATGTACATGTCTTTGTCTTGACAAGTTGAGCTACAGTGTCATTGACACTTTCATTTTAGAATAATTATGAAGAATTTCGTTCTACAAGTGGTTCAGTTGTAGAAGTCCAAATCTGGGCTTTATTAAAGTTGCAGGTATCAAAACAAAGTTCTGATATTGTTATCGATCATAATTATGCTTTTTATCTAACAATCATATAGATTTTGGCCTGAAAACCACGAGAAACGGTACGTATCACATAATGTGTTCCGATTCCGTATCATATAGATGACTTATTCTGATTCTGTATCATATAGACAACTCGTTTCCAGTAGCGTTATGGGCTATCATAACAGGCACATGGATACATTCTATGTGCGTTTCAGTGATCGCCCGAACATTATATCCCAAAATTGTTTAAAAATAATTTAACCCTTTGCCTAACATGAAAAGCAGACGACACTTGCAAAAAAAATTCTTGAATAACTAATTTTTTGTCTCAAAAACATAGGTTATGACCATTCATTGGAATGAGCTCGATGAGCTCATTCCAACAAGGGGTCATAACCTATGTTTTTTAGACAAAAAATGAAAAAATAATGGAATTAATTGGCGATTTTTTTAGAATAGCATTGGCCGGTTTTGGCCATTACGTTGGGTAAAGGGTTAAGATTTAATTTGTTTATGTGACAGAATTGTTAGATAAATGAATCATCATGATCATGTGCCTGTCCTGTGATTTGTATCAGATTTTTGGTGGTGTCCAAAAATGGGATCACAACTCGCCGGCAAAGCCGGCTCGTTGAGATCCCATTCTGGACACCACCTCGAATCTGATACAAATCACAGGACAGGCACATTATCATGATAATCTGTATGTATCTTGCCAAAAGCAAATGATATTTCTTACAATGGTTTTGTTTTGTTACAGTGTTAGAGATTGTCTTCAACTGCTTCCCAGTAAATTGATACAAAACAGTCAATGATGTGTGAATTCTGACCACAAAAAGAGACCATCATATTACCAGTTAACCATTTATCCAATGTAATGGCTATATGTGGCAAGCATCTTTCACAAAAATCACTATTCAAATTCCATTACTTTTTCAATTTTTGTCTCAAAAACATAGCATATGACCACCCACTGGAACAAGCTCACTGAGCTTGTTCCAATGAGAGGTCAGAAGCTATGTTTTTTAGACAAAAAATGATATATTTTAGTTATTCAAGTTTTTGTCTGTAAGTGTACTCTACTATTCATGTTAGGTCAATGATAGAATACATTAACCCTTAAGGGCATGGAGAGTTTTATACATATTTTTTGTACATTTTGACAATTTACATCCTGAGGCTTTGCTGTTGTTTCTATGCAAGTCTTCGCTGCCTGTACAGGCATCAAGACTTGCCTAGAAAAAAACAGGTACAAACAATGTAAATTACTAGTTCTTCCAGAGACAGCATGTTGGGCCACTTGTTCTGTTGCAGCAAAAAGTGTACAAAGTCAGAATTAGGCCCTTATGGGTTACTACAAAGGGGCACGGTGGTGCTGTGCATTATTTTCCCCTTGACCACTACTAAATCTGCTTGTGTCTGGTTAGTATGTTGGTGAGTCTGACAGTTGCTTGCCATTGCTGAAAGTTTCTCTCTGGGTACTCTGGCTTCTTCCACCTGTAAAACTCCCAGACAAGATGTGACCCTGGCTGTTGAAAGTGTCATTAAACCCCAATAAATAAATAAACAAAAACATAAATTTTCAACTTGCTAGTTTATTGCTTTACATGCCCTGTCTTCTTACAAATGACTGGCCAAACACTGTAACTAGCTAGCAGATTAACCGCACAGCAATGAGTGATCTTCACAGAAATTTCTACTCTTAGTTAGCCTTATACTGAATTTCTGGGAAGCTTTTAACACTTTACCTAACATGACTAGTCGACGATACTTTCACAAAGGAATCTTGATTAACGAAAAAGGTTCATTTTTGGTCAAAAACATAACTTATGACCCCTCATTAGGATGAGCTTATAGATGAAGGAGTCATTGGTTAGATTTTTGAAGCAGAAATTGAGGAAAATATCACAATCAAAATGGCAGTTTTGGGAAATTTCACTTATAGGATATGGACATTATATTAAGTAAAGGGTTAAGCTTCACGATATTTATTAAGGTTAAATGCATACTACTCAAAGTTTGCTAAGCACCAAGTATATCCAACTACCTGTTTTATGTTTTAGTTGAAATATTGTTATGAAAAGTGTATATATTTTTTACTTAATTATTTCTTTAATGATTTAAGTACAAAAATTAAGATTGTGTTTGTGTTTGACATTATTTTTTAGCTTTTGAATACGATTACCATGGAAAATGGATATTATTGGTAAAAGAGGAAATTTTTCAAATTTGCCAAAACGTTGACGGAGGAACTGATATGGGATCAATATCGAGTATGAGACCCATTATTGTTAATTACAGCCTGACAACGCCTTCTCATGCTGCCAATCAGGTTCCAGATGGTCCTTTGTGGGATGTTGTTCCATATTTGGACCAGCATGGAACCAAGCTCCTGGACACTTCTTGGTTGGACTGGACGGACTGAAATTGCAGCTGCAGCTCATTCCAGACATGTTCGATTGGATTGAAGTCGGGGGATCTTGCTGGCCAGTCCATCCGCTCAATCCCTTCCCTCTGTCGGTACTCCGGGATAGCATGGGAAACATGAGGATGGGCATTATCGTCCATCAGAATACATCTATCACCCACTGCACCTACATAAATCTGAAATGGACATCCAGGATCTCATCAATATACCGCTGTGCAGTCAATGTACCATGTTCAAGGACACAAAGCTCTGTACGTCCATCCCAACTGATGTCACCCCAGACCATTATTGACCCTCCACCATAGCGGTCATGCTCAGCAATGTTGGCTGCATGGAATCGCTCTCCTGGTCTTCTCCATACCCTAGAACGCCTATCTGTGTTGTCTAGGCAGTACCTTGACTCGTCTGTAAAAAGTACAGGTCGCCAATCTTCTCTGGTATATCCAACGTGATCCATGGCCCATTCATATCATGCCTGGTGGTGGTTCTGGGACAGCTGAAATCGAATACATTGTCTTCGTGATCGGAGACCAACCTCGTGCAACCTTGCCCGGATAGTCTGCATCGAAACATTTACCCCGGATGCATTCTGAAGGTCACTGTGAAGCTGCGTTGCTGTGTCAAAGCAGTTCCTATGGGCCTCAATGATCGAAAAACAGTCTTCAGCTGCAAATGGTGCCCTGTCTCTGCCACCACCTTGTCATCTGACTGGTGTGCCATACTGCTGCAGTCTTGCCCAGGCTCTGGTGATCACCGTGTGGCGCATACCAAGGGCTTCGCCAACCTGACGATGGATAGCCCCTTGTTCCCTCATCCCTACAGCCTGCCACATTTCTGCTTCAGATAAATGTCTTCTTACATTTGCATTCACCATATTCAGTCATTAAATCACAAGGGTTTGTGTTGAAATGAAAAATGAATACCCTACACATCTCATGTCATGTACATGTAGACAGTACACGAAAACATCATGAAAATCAAGGGGTACATGCTTTCCATGACTGTCTGCCTGTCAAGAGAGCTAATGTAAACACTGGGGACGATCTCAATACATTCCTCAATCATATCCACCAAAATATCACAAATGTGTCACAAGAAATGTTCACAATGATGTGTCAAATGTGTGGTCGCTTAGCAAACTTTGAGTAGTATATAAGGTATATTTTAATTATGAGTATAGAGATTGGTTTACAGTGCTCTGTTTTTATTGTTTAGGCTAAATTAATTGATGAGAATAGCAATGTTGTGGCAGTTGGGATGCCAGGTGAACTGTGTACCAGAGGCTATTCAACAATGTTGAAGTACTGGAATGATCCTGATAAAACTAATGATGTTATGGCACCAGGCTATTGGTACAAAACAGGGTAAGTTAGTTATCAAAGATCTTTTCAAATTCAAGCTATATAATTTAACATCTTCAGGCATTCAATCTTCTGAACAATTTATACAATTCCCAAGGTTTTTTTTTATCTCAGCTGCTTTAGCAGAGGCGAGACATAGGACTTGCTAATTCTCATGGCCATCAACAGTGGGTTATAATTTTTGAATCTTTGAAACTTTGTAGGGTTTCTTGTCAAGTCTTTCTATTGTTTATTACTTTTTAACTGGTGACGATAATCCCATGAAACTTTGGTAAAACACCACTATAATGTGATACATCACAATCAAAAGTTCAAAACCAAATTTATCAGGTTATGACTTGACAGTGGTCTCGGATGGTCCACCTCATTTGTTGTCCGAAAACTTAAGCAAGCCTGGAAATAAGCAATCTTTTATTTGAGAATGAGGTCCTTAGAGGGTGACTTTGCTGATGCTATTCCATACAGTGGGCCAATTTATCCACTGGGTACCTCTTCTGTTTAGGCTTGGGCCCTGATTCAGACTGAGGACCCCATGAGGATAAATTTAGTGATGGTACCCTGCTGTGTAGGGTAGCATCACCAAATTCACCCTCTGGGGACTTCTTTCTGAAGATGACAGTTGACTTATTTCTATACTTGATCTTAAAGGAGATTCCATTTTTACATTCATGATTCTAGCATATCCA
Source organism: Pictodentalium vernedei (assembly GCA_031216915.1). Lineage (NCBI taxonomy): Eukaryota > Metazoa > Mollusca > Scaphopoda > Dentaliida > Dentaliidae > Pictodentalium > Pictodentalium vernedei. The sequence goes on along the minus strand of CM062297.1, from coordinate 666,066,809 downwards.
ATCTGAATGTCTTGCTTTAATAATCAGAAATTTATGTATGTAAAATATGAAATAATTATAGCTTCAATTTACAGTTCGTGTAGTAAATTGAAGTGTATTTGAAATGTGTGAGGTAGCGCAGTGGCTCAGTGGTTACGAAATTTGACTTGACATTGAAAGGTCCACTGTTCAATCCTTGCTGGAGGTAACAACAAGGACAAGGCACTTAATCCTGATTGCCCACATGGGAACATGGTGGTGCTGTGTACTAAGACTTACTGTCTGTTGATGGTGCACTTGTCTTCAACCAATGCTAAGCCTGCTTGTGTGGACTTAGTACCTTGGGAGTATGGCAGTTGCTCGTCGTTGCTTGTTGGTTCTCTCTGGGTACTCCAGCTTCCTCCACCCATAAAACTGTCCAACATGAGGTGACCCTGGCTGTCATTAATCCCCAATAAATAAATAAATAAATTTGAAAGGTGTAATGGTATGTTTGACCATGCAAGAAAATTCAGGTTGCAAAAAGCAGCTATATCATTACGTGTACCTCTCATTTAAAACTGACTGACACCAGTATTGCTGATTTCTGATATGTAATAGTTTTTCTAAAAATAGACTAATCAGGCTGATTGACTGTGCTGGAACTTTTTCTGGGTCACCACTGTGATTACTTAAACAAAAACAAATCAGATATAAACTTAATTACAATCTTTTCTCTCTCTCTCTGGTAACAAATTGTTTAACTGAATTGTTAGGTTGCAGGGCTATGCAGTTAAACTAACCATGATTGAAGGGATTAATTAAAGTACATGTAGATTGAATTAACCACTACTTGCACAAGGTGTGAAATAACATTTGGATGGTGCAACAAAGCAACAGAAGTTTTTATTCTCCAAACAAACATCTGTTTTAACACCTCTGCACACGAAAAACAAGAGATTGTAATCAACATTTTCAATAATTTTTGTTATTATTTTAGCCTAATCATCATATAACCACATGTAGATCACAAATTCAGCAGAAAAAATTATGTTTTTCTTATTCAATAAAGACCAGCTTTGGATCAATCAGACAATCGACCCACCTCTTCCCGGCTAAAAACGTTACTCTGACAGCCAAAAAATAACGTGATTTTTCATCCCAAAAGCCACCAGAAGTCTCCATTTAATACCTGATTTCCAAATTTTCTTAGTGGGGGGGCCTCCCCATCTCAAAACCACCTATCATCACTCATACCTTTGACATCTGCATCAGGGGCATATAGAATATGATGCTCGGACGATGCTGCATAGCAGTGAGATGGGGGCTATGCACGTGAGGTGGTGCCCCCCTCTCCCCTCCCCCCACACACACTCGTTGGACAGTGCACATTGCCTTTCCCAAAAAATAATTTTGAAATTCAAGAATAACAAGAACAAAAAACGCAGTTTCCTTCACTCTGTCCTTTTGTGTCCATAATTTATAAGTTGTGAAAGGCATTAATTATTTTGCCACATTACAACCAAACAGAATACGAATAAATTATGAAATATTTCACATGTAATTTTGCTATTACGCACCCCTTCATACGATTTATTCCCAGAAAGACGAATGTCAAAATCATCCCAACAAAACAACTTTAATTAAAATGACTGCATAATCCATTTATTTTGAGGTTCTGGGCAAAAATGTACACGAGAAGGGTATTTTGAAGTGGAATTTTATTTGTCAAGAAAAAGCCTACTTACGATAATATATACCGGGTAGAAAAACTCAATAAATTAACAATAGAGGAACAATACATGAAGGGGTTTACATCTTGTACCATATAATATAATAATTTAGCCTTTTTTTTTTTATCTATTTGCACGTTATTTATGCTTTATAAAATTGCAAGGATAATTTTCCGTTCAGCAATGACAGGTTGTGGTAAGGTTTGGTTTTGAATTGCAAATTATCCTCTCAATTTTATAAAGCGTAAATTACATGGAGATAGAAATTATGACAAGGAATATACAAGAAGTCTATTAAAATATTAAAATATTTTACCAGAAATATTTTGAGGCCAGTATCAGAATTTATATAAAAATCTCTTGCTTCGAGCATGTTTTTTCAACTATATCGGCAATATCTTTTTTGTAAAATACACTTTTAGTGTCACAGTGAGTTTTCATAAAACAGCTGACTGAAAGTTTGTACTGCATTTTGTGAACACAAACTATTGACAAAGTAAGTTATTTATTGATGTTTAAGGTCACATATTTCTGCACAATGGCTAATCATGATCACAAAAGTTTTATGGGTGAAGGAAGCTGGAGTACCCAGAGAGAACCACTGAGCAATGGCAAGCAACTGCCAGTCCCCAACATACTACAGTGAAACCTGTTTTGAGAGACCACTTGTCTTGAAAGACCACAGTGACCTTGTACCATTTAGTTGCTTTACTCTGTAATGGATCAGTCATGAGAGACATCCTGTTTTGAGAGACCACTTTTGCCTGGCAAAAAGGGTGGTCTCTCAAGACAGGTTCTACTGTAACTCCACACAAGCAGGGTTAGCATTGGTTGAAGACAAGTGCACCAGCAAGAGATGAAAAATAAAAATATAAATAATAACTGCTTAGAAACTACTGAAACATTTGAAACAACCACCCCAAAAGAGCGTAATTATACACTTTATAAATATCCTTTCATTTCCCCAATAGTTAATGAAAAAAGAAGTTTTCATCCCATCGGAATTTGTCTTGTTGGGATAATTCTAGCCATTTGTCTTGTTGAGATGACACCCCCTCATACATCTTACAAGTATAAATATCTAGATATTAAAATTTCTTGCCTGATGTTCCCTATATGGGTTGACATGGGGGGATCCATTTTTTTTTTTTTTTTTTTGGGGGGGGGGGGGGGGGGGGTGCCCCCTCACCCCCTGGCTATGCCACTGTTTCATATCCATGATCACCATAACAATCTCCAAGAAAAAGCATAGTAGGCCTAATGCATGCTGAGCTTGATTTAACTGGATTCGCATACCGATTTTCAAGGGTGCTGGTGCAAATTGCAGAAAAGGTTTTGAAAGAAATAAACAATTTTGAACTTTTCCTTTTGTCTTTAGTTCTGTGGAGATATTCAGAAAGAACAGCAAGGACACATAAAGGTTCCTTTTCATATTTATAAAGATTTAATGAATTTTTATGACGTGACGGTTTGGTTGTTTTGAGATGATCAGTAATAAGAAAAATAACCTCTGAGTTTGTGATTCAAATATTTTTTATATCAAGAGCTGCAAGCGTTTGAGCTCTTTGAGCAGTGCATAAAGCAATAAGGGCTGCCAATTTCTTGGTCAATAATTTTAAGGACAGCGTTCCATGAGGATAAAGCGATTCTAGATATTGGAGTAACGTAGAGACATCCCAAAGTGTTGAATAATGAGGCTTTGGAGGGTGTTTGTTGAAAATTCCTTTTACAGTTCTGTTAACTAATTTGGAATCTGAAAAGCTAATATTTGATAATAAGCTAAAAGTTTGATTTAACATTGATCGGTGAGAATTAATCACACTGTAAGATTTTCCTGAATAATCAAGGAAGGCTAGATAATTAGCTAAATGTGTTTCAGATGGGTAAAGTGGATTAACCTTCCTTTCCTTACACCAAACAATCCATTTCCCCCAGGCATAATTATATGTTTTTTGAGTGGCTGGTTTCCATGAATGTAGGATGAGGTTGGCAGCTGATTTTGAAATGCCTCCTGATAGGAATTGATTCCAGAGACAAGACATCCGGCAAGTTGGAGTTTCCCTGCAAGGGGATGAATGCAGTCGCTGTGTGGTTGTCTGAGAAGATATTCTGTTTTTGGAAGGAAAATAGGGTAATGACTGAGAATTTCGAGCAGTAGAGGATACCATGGTTGTGTACTCCAGACGGGAATTATGAGAAGAGCCAACCTTACTTTGTCTTCCTTTATTTCCATAATGATCTTCATGAGCAAACTGAAAGGAGGGAAAATATATGGAATTAGGTTTCCCCAATTTATAGTAAAAGCAACAAATTTTGCATAAGGATCATAATGCCAAGAAACATAATCTTTTAATTGACAATTCAATCTGGAAGCAAAGAGATCGATACAAGGAGAAATTTCCAATTGTTCACATAAAGTTTGAAATATTTCTGAGTCAATCATCCATTCTGTATTATCACTGAATTGTCTAGATAATTTGTCAGCAACAATATTTTCTTTCCCTGGGAGGTGAACAGCTGAAAATTGGATTTCCCTGTCAAAATACCAAAGAAAAATTTCCTTAGTAACAAGAAACAAATTCATAACAGGGCCTCCCTTATTATTGATATAAGCTACTGCTGTGGAATTATCGCTTCTAACACATATATGAATTGAAGAAAAATTGTGACATAAACTTCGGAGACCTAAAAAGATTGCCTTAAGCTCCAACAAATTAATAAGCAAAGGAGATTCTGAAGAGGACCATCTGCCATTGGCATAACTGTTTTCAAGTGATGCACCCCATCCAAGATGTGAGGCATCAGTCACCAAATAGAGAGATATATCTTTTGGCCGACAATCTTTTCCATTTGTTATTTTAATATTCTTAGTCCACCAGATAACCTCTTCCCTGGCTGCTGAAGACAGAAGAATTTCACCATCAAAGTTACCTTGTGAGACTTGAAGCCCCTCAGTTTTTTCTTTATCCAAAAACCGATAAAATAATTCTCCCAAATTGATTGCTTTTAAAGCTGAAGTATAAAGGCCTATTACCCAAGCTAAAGTTCTGAGAGTACCCGGGCCTAAGAGTAGTTTTTTAGAATGAGAGATAATTTTTTCGATTTTTTCTTCTGAAAGAAAAATTTTGAATTTTTCATCAGAGTCTATAATAAACCCAAGATATTGGATTTTTTGAGTGAGTGTGAGGCATGATTTTCCAAGGTTGATATTAAACCCTAGTCTTTCAAACATAGTCTTTAAGAACATGGTATTTTCCCTTCAAGTCTCCGGAGACTTGTGACAAATGAGGGAGTCGTCAATATAAAAGAAAGACTTTACACCTCTAGATCGGACAAATGAAAAAATCGGTTTCATCAGTTTTGTGAAAATCCTTGGTGCCGACGCCAAACCAAAAGGGAGACAGCAAAACTCATATAAGGTATTATTCCAGAGGAACCTCAAATATTTTCTGTCATGTTCATGAATAGGGACACTGAAATAAGCATCTTTCAGATCAAGTGAAGTGAAAAATTCATTTTTCTCCAAAGATTTTAAGACAACATCAAGAGTCTCTTGTTTGAAATGATGATATTCAATAAACAAATTGAGTTTTTTCAGATTTAGAAAGGTTGGTGTTTGTCGAAGCGTTTTGGATTCCAGTTCTTTTTTGGTTGTCTGTTTTGGTAGCTGTTGTTCTGATTCTGATAATTTTGGTAATTTTGGAAATTGTGCCGTTTCTGAAATTGTGGTTTTTGGCTTTGCTCTAAAAAAGGCTTGCGACCAGTGAAAGAATCTTTGAATTTTTGTTTGACGTTCATTACACATCGCCAAGCTCTTTAATCTTTTTGCATATATCCTCTCCAAATAAAAAATTTGAGACTGGATTATCGGTAGAAATAATTCCCTTGAAGGATGTGTGCATGATCGGTCTGAGTAAGTTGCATCTAAACATGGACAACTCAAACATGGCATTACCAGAAAGTGTCAGGTTATCAACAAGAGCTTTCCTAACAATGTTTAGATCTGGGTTTTTCTTTCTGAGCTCTTCGGTAGCCTTTAACGTGCAGCTGATTGCTGAGGCTGAAAGACGTTGAATTTTTTGTAATGTGCAATCTCTTGTGCGAAATTGACTGCTATGGATTTGAGCCCAAATCGGGGTTAACTTTTGGAGGATAACATTTCTCAGCATTTCCTGGAATAAGGTTATTCTCAAGTAATTTGTCGATATGACCTTTATCAGATGGTGTAGTGCAAGTATTTGACATGAAAGAAGCAAACTTATCGCTGATATTTGGGCCAAGTTTGTACGAGGAAACTTGGGAAATTGAAGGAATAACAAAACCATCTTCATCTAACAAATCAGAAATGTCTGCAATGCTATTTATTATCAAAAAGCTCGTCAGCATGTGGGCTGGACCGCTGAGGGTTGGATTTACCAAGAACGTCATGACTTTCCTCAGTTTCATCGAGGTCAGAATTTTCATTGTCAACCGTGACTATGAGATTAGGACCCAGAGATTGTCTCTGAAGCGATTCCCTTGTAACTGTGTGTGGTTTGTCGAAACCCTCATCGGGTTCCCCAAAGCTAATTTTTCTTGAGAAGTCTTAGACTTGGATGACTTTGAATCAGTCGAAATTGGGTGACTTTTCGAGCTTGCGCTCTTATTTTCAATTACATTGAGTCTATTATTAATATGATTCACAGAATTGAGGAGTGTTGCGAGAATATCATTATTTCCTACCCCAGATATGTCCGAAGTGACTTTGTCACGGTGGACTTTGGGTTTCTTTGCTTTAGATTTTTTCCCGTTGTCATGGGAAAGAGAACGCTTCCGGGAGGAAAGAGAAGCAGAATCCTTCTTCTGATTGTCAAATGAAGAGTGCACAACTGCAGGAACGATAATTTTAGATGCTACTTTTGATTTCGATACATAAGGATTTTTCCTCGAAGTTGTATGAAATGTCGAACCATCTTGTACATAGCCAGAAAAACTACTATCTTCTGCATCGGAGGCGAAAATGTTAAGAACGTCATCATTCAGGTTTAAAGGATCTTTAGGATTTGAATTAACACTGGCTAATTCTTCCCGATCGGAGGAGTCATGATGCCTGTCGAGTGAGTCTGCAGAAGGACTTTTGTCCGGAGCAGAATCGAAATCACTCTGAAGATCTGACATTACAAAACCAACTAGAAAATTAACTGAAGTAACTCTGGCGCGCTCTCAATGACAAAAGACATTCTGTTCATCATGAACCAGCCTTTTATACTCAGGCAACAATAACTGATCATAAAATCATTCATGCATAGCACTCATTTTCACCTCTTTTAACAGAGATTGGCGTGCCCCCTATCGGTGACGATGCAATTTCATCTCGAATGACTGTGAGTTTTATGTGTAACAGAATTGATTTGAAAACTGCTATGGGAATCCAGTTAAATCGAGCCCGATTTCTTGTAACATATTAAGAAATGTAACTCAATATTTATCCAAGTTAGTAAAGTGGCAAAAGTGCTATTCAATTTATAAAAATTAAATCGACCCCTGAATGCAGGCACTACGATGGAAATAAAGGCAATATTCCCATGCTGTTGGGGCTTCTTGATTTTTTAACATCTTTCCTTTTTATAATTTTTATTTGTTGTGTAACAACCTCTTCCTTTAAACCCACTTCTACTACTGTATACTCACCTACATGTACATCCACCCACAGTGTATTTCAAACTTAGAAAAAATGCCAAGTACGTAGCAATTGAAAATGCCTTAAAACTTGCCCGGTTGGCTTCACACAAGTTCACCAACATTTTACAGAATGAGGCTCGTGTGCAAGGGTGGCACAACAGGAGTTGGTCGACCCTCATAAAACAGGCTTTTATTTCACTCCCTAACTCACCAACCTGCTTCCTTGAGTGTCCCCACTTAACTGGCAGAGTGCTGGAAGCCCATATTAGGGCTTTACTCTGAAGTGTCGGCACCAGCACTTAAAGGCTTCATATTTTGTGGATGTTGTTCATATCACCTTTGAAGTGAAATTATTTAGTCTGTTAGGATTTGCCTTGTTACAATTTATGGGAGAGTGCTTATTGGCACTCTCCCATAAATTGTAACAAGGCAAACATATGTGAACAAATTCTGATGACCAAAAAAAATTCAGCACTCTACCAGTTAAATAAAAAAATAAATCTATTCACCCTTCTCCCTCCAACACATACACCTTCACACACACATGCATACATGAATTTTTATTGTTTTCAATAGCAAATCCAGAGGAGGGGTATAGCCAGCATACATCAACAGTCAAACAACAGTGAACGAAAACAATAAAGAAGAAAAGAAAAATTTTATAGAATAGTTAGGGCCTCAGTTTCATTAGTCGGGTATAAAGTGGAAGAAATGTATTTATCCACTCTCTTAAATGATAGCTTCATGGGCCATTTCTTGTAAGAAAAATACAAATGAACATAGTAACATCATCATAATGGAAATATATTGTGTATTCAAACATATTTCTTTGTTTATTGGTCGAGTTTGTGATCAGGAGTTTATTTACGTAACTATATTATATCACTGCACCACTTGCTGCTATCAGTTGATACTTGTCATCGGCGTTCTGTTTGAAGTCTGGTTTTCCCACTCATCTATAATTAGCCTTGATAGGCGATGGTGGATCCGTATATTACAGAGTGATCACCAGGTGTGACGAAGATGGGTTTTAAATGGAGCATACACATAATATAATGATGCCACTGCTTTAAAGTCCTCTTGTTTTCATTATTGTTGATACAGGTTCTTTGACATTGTAGTTTCAGTGATGTTCCAAGCGAGGTAAGATATATCTTAAGTGAAGGGTAGATTGAATAAATTTTGTAATTCATGCAAGGTTTATTCTGATGAGCACAATATTCCTCAGCACTGTGACATTTAATGACCCATAACCTTTAATAAAAACATTTAATTTATTAGTGCCTCTATGTTGTTCCCAATAGTTTCATGATGTTACTTTATCATCACAATATGGAGAATTGCTCAGATTTCGGTAGAATTATTTTTTTCTATTATCACTGGTAACTAGCTATTCAATTAACTCTTTATCTAATATGACCAGAAGACTGTTCAGTTAACCCTTCAGCTATGATTACTACAGTTGAACCTGTCTTGAGACACTGCCCTTTGGGCCACACAAAAGTAGTCTCTCAAGACAGGTGGTCTCTCATAACAGGTTTCAGGTTTTCTCAAGTCAGTGAATAACCAACCACAAAATTCAGAAATGGAGAAGAATGGATTTTTGTAACACCAATTGAAATGGTTTCGCGTGCCGAAGACGTGCGGGGACGGTATGGGGCAAGCCCCTTTCAACCCTCTTTAACTGTAGATGATTTGGGTTGTCTGGGCGTGGCAAAGATGGAAAATGGAAATGGTACTCAGCGCCATCTATGTTTCCGCCTGTTCTTTTTTGGAGGAGGAGGCTGTGATGGTGATACCTCTTTTGGTGGTGTTGAAGTAGGGGTGCTGGAGGGCTGACGAGGTTGGTATGGTCTAGCCCTTGCAGCTGCCGGTGATGGAGAGCTCTCTGGAGTAGTGCGCAGATAGTGGTTACTGACACTCTGTAAGGCTCCTCTAATCGTGCTTTCCAAGAGTCTGCGGGTATCCAGGGTATTCAGCGTTTGATGGAGAATTGCTAGATGTTCGTCATCCCTGACCTTTTCCCCAAGGATGCTTTCCACGGACTCTGTGGTGTGAGCTTCCCGAATGTTGTCCTAGTCGGAAAATGCTGGAAGAGCAAGAGCGGGTGTAGCTACATGTGCGCTGCCAGGCTCAACTTCCTGCACCATAAACAAACCTCATTCCATCTCCTCTTCCGAGGAAGAGTGTGATGGGCTGGAGATTGGAGTGTTGCCTGGCGAACCAGCGTCCTCCGGACCCTCCACAGGAGTGGGGGAACCAGCGTGGACGTGGAATGGCCAAGGGTCGCAGGCATTGAGCTTTCAACGTCATGGTTAGCCTCCCTCTCTTCCTTTTCCATCCTTTTCTTCTCCATGAACACCGTCAGTCGTCGGGCATTGGGTCGTCTGGCAGAAGGTCCCTTCTTTCTTATTCTTTTCTTCTTTCCTTCAACTGCTTCCGTATTCTTAGCATCATCCTGCGAGTCCGTATCACTTGGAGGGTGACCAGTGCGGGGGGAAATCCCCTGGCGAAAGGTGCTACACCTCTCCAAGGATGGCGGTTCGGTTTCCTTCTCAAAATCCACTGTCAGGTGAATTTTACCCTTGAGCACCTGGATGCTCCAGGTGGTAGCTAGGGTAGCCTTCACTCTGACCAGTGTCTCTTGTATAACAATTGGGAGCTCCATTGTGTAGTTGTTGACACCTCAGAATTCAAGGTGTGAGTGGTGATTGATGATGGACCAGACTGATTTTTGTAATTACTTTGTAGTTCTTTTTTATGAAGTTTTTGTAACAAATTGAAATGGACTGTTATAAAAATTATAAAAATAAATTAGTGTTGAAAATCTTCATTTTATAATCCTATCTGTCACATTTCAGGTATGTATGAAATTGTTTATTCAGCAATAATCCTAATCTTTTCACAGGGGTCTTATAAAAACATTTCAATCTTTAATGAGTTATGTAACTGAATAGCAATTGAAACCAAATTAAGAGTTTTTAATACTTTTAATTATGTTAGTATAACCACAATGGATTTTCCAATTCCAGAACAGGTAAAAAGTTTTTGTCATGGTTTCAGTCTTCAAAGGGGCGGTCTCAAGAGAGGTCCATTATGGCATAAAAATACAAGTTGGTACTAGGTCACTAAATGGGGTCGAAGATGCTAAAAAATTCTGGAACTGTTTCAAAATCCTAACGGGGTGTAATGGGAAGGGGGTCTAGGACACCAAAATTCTCCAGTAATTGCCACAGAACCCAACTTCGCGCTCTCGCACCTAGATTCGTAAGTCCTTGGACTATGGCTTCTCACATTCTGATATACAAGAATACAAAAAAATGGGGTTCACTCATTTTATTTTCCAAGTCAGTAGCTTTTTGTAATTTCATTTACAAGTAGGCAGACAGAGAAGGAGAGATGACAAGATAATTTGAGGAAGCCAACGTTCACTGCACAATTTAAACAAATTGTCGATCACCAAAATGTCTTAAATCTAAATTGAAACAACTATAGAGGGCTTACACAAATCTCAGTTACTTGATCTAAAATATTTACCTAACGACACAAAGCATAGTTTCTTATCTCAAAGGAACCTAAACAACCCTAGTATACTACTTCTACCCTAAATGGACCAACATAACCCTAGTATACTACTACTACCCTGAATGGACCAACACAACACTAGTATACTACCACTACCCAAAATGGACCAACATAACCCTAGTATACTACTACTACCCTGAATGGACCAACACAACCCTAGTATACTACCACTACCCAAAATGGACCAACACAACCCTAGTATACTACTATAACACTTGAAGTTTCAGACAGTTGAATTTTACCAAAAGAAATTACCGTATTTTTGCTCACCCATTCTAAGAGGCCAGAAATATTTATTTATTTTTTGATGTTTAAGATCACATATTTATGCACAATGGCTAATCGTGACCATGACAGTTTTATGGGTGGAGGAAGCCGGAGTACTCGGAGAGAACCACCGAGGAACAATGAGCAGCTGCCAGCTCCCCAACATCGTAACTCCGCACTGCAGCACAGGCAGGGTTAGATTGGTTGAAGACATGCGTACCATCGGCGTGCAGTGCGCCTTAGTACACAGCGTCATCGTGCCCCCACGCGGGAAATGGGGATGAAGTGTCTTTCCCAAGGACACAACGCGGTTGCCGCAGGAAGAGGCCAGAAACTAAAAAGATAAAGAAATGACTTTGTATGCTAAAGGCTCCTCCCAACCAAATTTAGAAGGACATAATTCTATTTATTTTGAAAAGCACACAGGCAACCCAAAGAGAAGCTCGGACTTGGAAGTCCTTCAGCTGAGAGTATGGTTTCGAACCTGGAGGTTCTTCAGCCACACACGAAGTGAAGTCTCGATCCTAAAACATTGTCTTAAAAAGAAATGCTGGCGAATCAAATGTCACCAACAGATTTGGGAGCAATGTTCTCATTGGTTTGAATTCCAGTGGTCAAACCAATGAGAACACCACTCACAGCGCTGTAAAGCTCTCTTTTAAAAAAATACACGGAAGTGCTGATTTTTATATAAAAATTACTTCCGCGTTCTGACTTCCAAAACACAATAACAGTACCAAATTTAAATTAAATGAAAGGACACGTATGTAAATCAACAAAGAATAACATATAAACCAGGGAACATACCAAATTACTGAAAATTTTGTGATGTGACACTTACGAGGCGATCGACAATATGAGCGAGCATCAACTTACCCAAATCAACCTGCCACAGGGGCCAAAAAACGAGCGGCAAAGCCGCTGCCAAACCTCTTAAAAAGGAAGACGGTTCCTTTACACGCATTGACAAAGACAAGGCCGACACTTTTGCCGACCTTCTAAGAAAAATGCATCGCCCTTATCAAGGCTCGGGCAATGATAACGCCGTCATAAACACAATTGATGACTTCATCAACGAACACCCTGAAATCTACCGTGACCCCAAATTCGATAACGAGCCAGAAGACGGGGATGATGATGACCTCGTCACCCCCATCACCAATGACAAAATCATCAACGTCATTAAAAAAAGCAAAAATTTGTCCTTACCCGGAGAAGACGAAGTGAGCTACAAAATTCTTAAACAAAGCCCAAATTCCCTAATCGAAAAACTAAACAAACTGTTCAACGCTTGTCTCACCCATGGCTACTTTCCCAAATGTTGGAAAAAAGCCATCGGTGTCATGATACCAAAACCTGACAAAGACCTCTCCGATCCGCCGGTTACCGCCCAATCGGCCTCCTCAGTTGCATTGGTAAGGTATTTGAACGAATCCTTACCAATCGACTGAGGGGGCACCTCGAAGACAACAAGCTTTTCAATAAATGGCTAAGAGCCTATAGAAACCATAAAGAAGGCATCTAGCATGTATACCGACTGGTGACCCAAATGAAAACCGCCATCAACAATCAACAAATAGGCACGGCTGTTCTGCTTGACGTCGAAAAAGCATTCGACTCTGTATGGCACAACGGAATGCGCCTCAAATTATCTAAAATGAAACTCCCAATGAAACTACTTAGACTATATTCCTCCTTCCTAAATGATCATGAAATTAAAATCAGAGTTAACAACGAAATGTCCGACAGTGTCTCCCTAGAAACAGGCATTCCCCAAGGGTCTGTCCTCAGCCCCCTCCTGTACATCATCTACGTCAATGATCTTAAATTCACTGAGGATCGAGTTCAAGTCTCACATTTTGCGGACGATAAGGGCCTCTGGGACTCTAATAGCACGGCCTATCTACTCTAAAAACCTCTGCAACGCGCTCTCGACGACCTAGAACACTGGTGTGCCAAATGGAGAAGAAAACTGAACGCCAATAAAACCCAACGAATCACCTTTACCCACAAAACAAAAAAACGTGATTTTGACATTAAGCTAATGGACAAAGTCCTCCCAGAAGGCAAAGAGGCAAAATTCCTGGGCATCACCATTGATCAAAAATTGTCCTTTAACAAACACACCGACGACATGGCAGAAAAAGCCACCAAACGCATTAATTTATTGAAAATGCTAAAGGGAACTTCATGGGGGGGCCAACCAGTCCACCCTATTCAAACTATACAAAGCCTTTGTGCGCCCAGTACTCGAATACAGGGCAATCATCCTAACTGACCTCAACCAAACAAATATGAGTAAACTCCAAAGGGTTCAGAATCACGCGCTCAGGGTCGCCCTCCGTGCCCCTTGGGACACACCCATCAAAACACTCCATGACAGGGCTGATATCCCCACCATTAAAGACCGCCTAGCCACCCTGGCCACGAAAAATCATGACCGGTTAGCCGACAGTGAACTAATCTCAGAACTTGGAGCCATTTGCGAAAGCCGACAAAAGCCCAAAAATTGCAACCAAAGCTAAAACCGCTCAAAAAAAACTAGGGAATGAGAAGGTGAACTAACGGGCAGAGTAACAGCTTAACTGTGGCCTTCTACCAGAAAGGGCTGCCTTCACCGACTCAACTAAAATTACATCACGATTGGATACTGTAAATCTCATTTCCGGCCGGGGGGCTCGGCCCACACAGGACGCTTGCGATACAAGGCGTGAGCGTTTTGTGTGGGCTGGGCCTCCCCGGCTGGAGGTGGGATTTGCAGTGTTTAATCGTGATCCAAAATAAACTCAAATAAATGTAAAATATGGTCAAAACCGGCGAAGGGCATAACAGAAACACCCTCGGGTGTGGTTTAGTGTCTAAACCTGTTACCCTCCCGCTACAAACTCACTATCACCCTAAGAAGGTGATCTAACAGGCAGATTAACAGCTTAACTGTGGCCTTCTACAAGAAAGGGCTACCTTCTCCGACTCAGCTAAAGATTAGATCACAAATTAAAACAGAATGTGCTATTGTTATCTTTTTATTTTTACATATTCTAATGAAAACTAATTCTGCCTTCTTCTTTTAAGCAGGTACACAGAAGATGCTTTTTGACCAGCACCCCAATAACCGCTATGGACAGCCGAACCATCATAGAAACTGTAACCCCCATGGTTCCTGAACATCCTCCACTCCATCCCTAAAAGAGGTCGACCACTTTAAGGGAGGCGAGCGTTGGTCCTGCGTCCCGCCTCTGCCCCTTTTTGTAAGCGCATTGCGCATCTCTTGCCCCAACCCAATAGGATTACAATGCAGGCCTGCCCCCGAACCAGGGAAGTTTGGGTCTTCTTTCTGGTGGTCCCCGAAAGGGGTCGTTGTTGTTTCTTCCAAAGACATCCTATCCAACAGAGACAGCCTGAGGCAGATTATACTTGCCAGTGATGGTCATCACTCAATATCATCTCCGAAGTGGCAGACTATACTTGCCTGAAAATCCAGATCGACTGCACCCTCGGGGAGAAGTAGTACCTTTGTGAGAGGACCCAACCTCCCACACTGGTCCTCACCCGAGGGTTCAACCGACATCAGTCAAGGAGACCATCACGCCACAACCGGTGACACCTGACGAGTACCTGAACCTGTTCCTCCTTCAACACGAGTAGACATGTGGAAATTAGCCATTTACTGTCACTGAGGGTCGAAAGGGGCTTGTTCCCCATACTGTCCCTGCACGCCTTCGGCGCGGTAAACTATTCCATTCGAGGTCACAATAGTCCTGTGGAGACTGAGATGGAATTGGAAGCTGTCTTCTCACCTCTTCCAGAGCCCCACTCACCTCTCCCTTCGGCACTAGAAAGCCAGACTGAGACCACCGAAGCCACTCCACCAACAGAAACCGACTATCACAAACTAAAACAGCTATCCACATCCACAGCAGAGACAATGAGAAGAGTAGATGAATACATTAAGATGCACATCCGAACAAAAGCAGCAGAAGAAACCAAAAACAGTCCTCAAAAACTACCCACACCATCAGAAAAAACTATTCCAACTACTCCAACAGCTACAATATCACCGACACAGCCTCCTCCTCACAAGAAAAGAATCAAGAAGCACAAGCCCTGCTAAACCTGCTCCTTCCTTTTCCTCCTTTTAACACGTCAGGACATGGTCAACTACTATACAGTCAACGAGGGTCGAAAGGGGCTAGTTCCTCATACCGTCCCTGCACGCCTTCGGCGTGCGAAACCATTTCGTTTGGTCACAATAATAAATTAATAAATTTGAATGATGTTTTTGTGGCCAGATATCACATTAGGTGATCTATCAGTTGTAGATACCTAAGGTCTGTATAAATACTAAGCTGTTCTTCTATCAGTTGGAGACACCTAAAATCAGTATAAAAATTTTGCTGTCCTTTTATTAGTGTAGACTGATAGGAGGACAGCTAAGTTTTATCTAATATAAAAGATCTGTATAAATTCTTAGCTCTTCTTCTATAAGTTGTAGACACCTCAGATCAGTATAAAAGCTTAGATGTTCTTAGATCAGTTGTAGACACATAAGATCCTTATAAAACTTAGCTTTTCTGTTGGTACTGCAGGTAAGGGTTAGGACCTCTATTGCTTGGCAGTTGGCGGATGGTTATCAAGATTCGCATCAAACTGGATAACTATTACGGAAGATCATTAGGTGAGAAGTGTGGTCTCGGATGGCCTACGGCTATCTTTCCAAGAGAAACCACCACTAACATGATGTCCGTGATGGACAAAACTTCGGTCAAATCCTTGCATAAGAGTCTGTACAATCAGAGGTAAAGGCTCACTTGGCAATGGAAGCAATAGAGGTTGTCGAGAACCAAGATTCTCTAGGATTCTACAGTCACCTGCTCCTTGTACCGAAGCCAGACAGCTCGTTCCGACCAGTAATAGACTGGAGCTGGATAACAAGTTTATCATGGCTCTAAAAGTTTATTTATGGTAATCATTCAGTCATAAAAGCGAGCGTTCAAGCGATCGACTATGCGGCAAGCATAGATCTAAGGATCCGTTCCTTCATGTACTGGTATATCCAGCATTCAGAAAGTACTTACGGTTCGTTGTTCAAGGGATGGTATTTCAGTTCCGATTGATGTGCTTCGGTCTGAATCTAATGCCCTGGACGTTCACTCGAATAATGAACTTGGTAATGTCTCACTTCCGAGCTCATTCGTCTGCGGTAACGTCAGCTTACTTGGACGACAGTCTTCAGAGATACAGCATCAATTACACTTCAGAAGGGAATGAGCTTCTAGACTCACAATAATCTGGTTCATCTGCCATTACCCAGAGCAAAATTAGTCAGTTGTTATGCTCACTTTTGTCCACACTCAGACGCATTAACAGCGAGGGAATTTATGCGACTGATGGGGTTGTGCAGAGCAGCTGCGAATCTTATTCCGATGGGTCGCTTATGCACACGTCCCCTCCAGTTATTCTTTACCCAGAACTGGAGTGTGAAGATGCATTCGCTTGAAACCAGTATTGTTTTAATGCATCTAGTAAACAAAATGTCCAGATATTCAGTGGTTAACTCAGGGAGTTCCACTGCAGCTGCCGGATCTGGCTTTCACGATTATGACGGATGTGAGTCAACAGATTGGGGCACGACCCTGAGCTCGACAGACTCAAAATTCAAGGGTCTTTAGGACCCTCGGTTCCTGGAGAAACACATAAACATCAAAGGAATGATGTCAATATGGTTAGCGCTACATCAATGGCGTCACATTATAGCGGACGCACATGTTGAGATATTGTCAGACAACTCGACAGTGGTAACGTACATCAGGAACCAGGGCGGCACCCATTCATTTCCGTTATGCCAACTGACAGAGAATATTTTTCTATTACGTCATGTATCATCATGTTCATCTTTCTATCCGTCATATACCTGGTCATCTGAACGTACTAGCAGACTCGCTTCTCGGAAGGGTCGCCTGTTGCAATTGGAATGGATGCTCAACAAGCGAGTATTTGGACAGTTTTGCTACCAGTGGGATCGCCCCATGATAGATCAGTTTGCGACACACTAGAACAATTAGTTACCATTGTTTGTGTCGCCATGCCCAGACCATTGAGTGCATGCAGTTGACAGTTGACGCTCTGCCAATCTCATGGGGTCAGATGATAGGATAAGCATATCCTCCAATTCATTTGATTCAGTAGATTATGTTTAAGATCAAACAGTCTCGTTGTGAATCTTATTAGTAGCACCTCTGTCGTCACAAAAAACTTGGATCAGTTTTCTAAAGTGTCTGTTATGGGACGCTCCCCAGAAGCTTCTTTCACAAGAGGACCTTCTTTTTCAGGGGAAGTTTTTGTTCTTCACATCCTTCTCTGCCCATAGTGGCATAATGGAGTCGGTTAGACGTGAGGGAACCATTGCAGTTCCTATTTTATTTGATGACTAACACAGGAACGATTAAGAAATACGGGTGAGGAGATTTCGATATGACTACGAATCCCCCCCCCCCCCCCCCCGCCCCCCCCACACACACACACTGCCAATGTGTTTAGAGGCAATTAACGGGCAAGACGTTGTTTTCTTCACACAAGCCTTGTATAGTTTAATACATACATACTATGCATTTGGGTCCCGTTATATGGCGACTTCATGGGCACATCTGCTTTTTAGTTTGATTAGTTTCCAGTGATTATTTGTTGATTTGTTATATACGAGCGCTTATTTCATCATAATTAAATTGATACTCTTTGGGTACCTCAGAGGCTGCATAACCAGTTAACTGGTATTCAGATGATTACATGCTAGATTTTAATGCTCTCGCGCATTATAATTATTAGGCTAACACTTTATCGTATTTTATGGATCTTGAAATTATAAACTATTTTGGGGGCGGTCCGTGTCAGATCCTGTTAATCATACCTATTTCCATTTCTAGATCCAGGTTTCTATTATGTCAGTACTCAAATCTCATATTCACACGTGTTTACGGTCATAAATATCGGATAGTACACATTGGAGAGTGTTGTTACTGGAATTTATTGTACAGAGGTCACCTGTGAGTTACCTTGGAAGTGTGTGTTTCTCTTCAGAGATCGTTCAGTGTGCCTCAATTGGACATGTGTATGTTATATTTTATATCACCGGTTTTCGACGTATCTGTGTATGCTGTCTGCGGTGTATGTTATGTAGCGGGCAATATTAATTACCAGGATCGTCACTATAGTCTTAACTTCTGAAGAGGCGTTAAGCGCCATTTATTAATCATGGATTAATACCTGAGTGCCTGTTCGACAAGTATTTATATTGTTTTTTGGTACCGCTCTTACTGATTCCAGAGCTCTCCCCTCTTTCTTTTGAAGATTCCTTCAAAAGAAAGGGTGGGGGGGGGGATTTTTACCTCTTCTCTGGCTTGATAGGTATGTAACTATGAAGGAAGCTGTTTTGTCCGTAATTATATCCTGCTTACAGCTGAAGTGTTATTGTATGGAGTATGTTTGTGGGGGATTTTCTCTCATTCTCAGATACACCATCCTAATTTTTGGGGCATAGTCCGGACTAGCCTTAAAAATTAGGAACTCGTTAATCCTAATTAGCATAGGCTTCATGCTTAGAATAAGGAATTACTTAAATTGGGCTCCTTATTTAGGATATGTCTCCTCTATTACTGTATAGAGAAACATACATGTAATTCCTAATTATTCTAATTTCCTTTCATCTTGGATTGCAGGATTGGATCTATGTTGATCTACTATTTCGGAAGTCCTAAGCCCTCCACCTGTTTTACGATTCTGCTAAGTCTGGGCCATTGAGTTATAGTATAAAAATATTATAAATTCATAATAATTTGTATATTTTTTATACTTACCAATGGCCCAGACGGAGATAGCCCTCCCATGAGTGGGCACTCATACCTCCCCGCAGAATTATTATGTAATACTATCTTTTACAAAGAATGATGTTGGTGCCAATTCCGATCACTTCCTGGCATCTGTGCATGCGCAGAGAGTAAATGTATGGAGGGCCAGATAGGACTTTTAATTTTCGGTTTTGCATGCAAATTTGGGGGATTGGGGGGGGGGGGGGGGCAAAATTTGTGTTTGGCCCTAGATATTTTTTAGTTAGCACCAGCTAAGTCTGGGCCATTGGTAAGTATAAACAATATACAAATTATTATGAATTTATAATATTTTGAAGTAAAAATTGAACAATATTAAAAATGATGATAAGAAAGCATTTTGTGAATAGTGCAGGCGTTATAATACTGTTACATTAGGTAAAATGTTAATTAGGCTTGTTCAGTTGAGAGTGTGGGGTACAGTGTAACTTCATCCAATGTTGCCTCTACTTGACTGATGAGCCACTTGTGCCTAATTGGTACAGTGGAACCCTGTTAATTGAATAGCCACTTTGCCAATGAAAATTATTCAGTTAACAGGAGTATTCAATTAACAGGGATTGTGTCACTTTTCGGTATTCTAGAGATAAATATAGCATTTATTGTATTATATCTTGTTTGACATAGTTCCATGAGCTCTGTCAAACAAGTAGTCCAGGCACATTAGACATAAAAATGAGAAAGTAAGGAAAAAAATCGGAGAAAGCTGATTTTTTTATATGTTTCCGGGACACACATTGCGGATAAAGTGTGAAAAGTCCCCGCAAATCCGAGTTGAGCTTTTTTAGTTATAGCATTTTTTTGATGAAAAAAAATTTTTTTTTAAAAATTCGACCCAGCTCCATATTTCTCATTCTTATTCGCCTTAGTAGGGTGAGAATCATAAATATCGTGCTGAATTATATTGAGAATACATATCCCCAACAGAAAATGCCAACTTTGTACCAATCCTCACACTCAATGGTGAAATATTCATGAAAATGTACAAAATTACGAAAAAAAATGTATTGTTTTCATACACACAATGGTACACAACGTCCATTAAATCAAATCTACGACTACTTTGGGAGTTAAATTATATATCAAAAATTAAAGAAAAGCAGTGGCTTTATAATGATATATAACAGTAGTCATTTATTCCATAATGAACTGGTGAAACATGTGAAATATTAACCATACCCCCTAAACTCAAATTCAAACGGCATCGACTTTTCTCATTCAAAGTTGACAAAAGTTTTCGTTAGACTCGGCGGCTTCCATATGATTATGTCATATTTAGGGGCAATTGGTTCGATCATGGCTGGTAGCGGCTTGGATGAACTTTGGGGGACTGTTTATGCTGGTGGGTCAATCCATCATTTGATCAGTGGTCATGCATATTCAAGAGCAGTTCGTGCCCATTTGCTAACACAAATTGCCATTACAAAACTTGTGTTTGAAGAAAGCTGAACACTAGATAACATAGACTGCACAGAAGTCAATGAAATATTCTGTGGACTTGCCAGAGGTGACTGTACAACAGCTGACGCTGTCAATCAAGAAAGTGTCAACCATCTACTGTCAAAATTACACGAACTGCTCCAGAATGCGTCCGTAGGACGCACAGGAAAACTTTGGGTACAATACTACGAGCAAATAGGTCTTCTCCAGTTGTTCTTGAGAGCAGAGCGCACAGGCGACTGGGAACTCCACACATATTGTGTTCGCAATATGATTCCAGTATTTCACGCAGGTGGTCATTTTGCATACGCAAAAAGTTCTCATCTCTATTTGCAGCAGATGAATGAGCTAACAGAAATAATGCAACAGGATGATTTGAAGTTGTTCACTGAGAAAGGTTACTTTACCATAAGGCGCTCAGATAAATTCTGGGCGGGATATATTCTGATCAGACCATAGAGCAGTGTTTAATGAGAATGTTCAAGCTTCCTGGTGGTCTCACACATGGCAGGGGAATAACCGATAGCACTGTTGCGAAATGGGTACATGGACTACCTCTTTGCCTTCCGATATGTAATGCTCTCGAAAATTTTGTTCATGTTCACACTGGTCATGGCGAACAACATCGGGATCTCCGTCAAAGTTCACAATTGACTGATGCCAATGATATCACCAAATTATTGAACTGGCTCAGAATAGAGATCCACTACAATTAGTCTCTATAGCGACCGGGCTTGTGGCCGACGAAACTGTGAACTGTGACCAAGTTCGCAAAATTGGTGAATGGCGTATCGAATGTTGTAAGCAAAACGTTCAACAGCATCAAACTACGACGTGTTGACACTGTGAAGTCTTTCGCATCGATGGCAAATAGCATCAAAGTCTGTGGAAGTAAGGTAGTGATTGACCCCACAATTCTGTTCAACCGCATCACATGTGTTATTCAGTCACAAGCAGAGATGGAAGAGTATCTCAAATATGAACTCGCCCCGAAACCACCAGCATTGTTTGATTCTGCTGGAATGAGGAAGACACAGAAAAGCACGCTCGGTAAGATCCTCAAAACATACGGTTCCGAGCAAACTAAAATCCCAGAACATTCTCTGTTTGTTGTAGATGGTGGATTTTTATTGAGGGCAGTTGTATGGCCTAAACAGTCATCATATAAGGACATATGTACATCATATTCCAATTATCTAGTGAGACATTTTGGGGCAAACGTCGTGGTTGTTTTTGATGGTTATGCTTGTACAATGTCGACAAAGGGCATGGAACAAGCCCGTAGATCTAAAGACAGGTATTCCATTGATATCAATATCTCACCCGAGTTACCAGCCACCACACCCCAATCCGCTTTCCTTGCAAATGCCAAGAACAAAACCCAACTGATCGATCTTCTAATGCAGGAGCTATCTGCTATCAATATTCAGTCCAAGGCTGAATATTGATAGCAGATAGCTCCTGCTATGCTGATGTACTGATAGCCGAAACTGCACTTGACATCGCTCAAGATGACAACAATGTTGTCGTTGTGGGAACAGACACAGACTTGTTAGTCATTCTTACCTCTCGAGTTCAACCGGGATGTAATATTCACATGATGTATTCCATTACCCCAAACTTACTAGTTTCAGTTAGTGAAATAGCAACCAAAATGGGTGACCATAGAAGCAACCTCCTTGTAGCACATTCTATAAGTGGTTGTGACACTACTTCTGCACTCTTTCGAGTTGGTAAGAAGAAAGTATTCAGTACAATTGTCTCCGATGTTACTAGCGACTCACAACAGTATGTCAACACAATTTTGGCGGATGACAGTACACCAAGTGCAGTAGCCGCTGCCGGGGAACAACTTCTCCTGATCTTATACGGGAGTAAAACTGTTTCCTCTCTCGACCAATATAGATATGTCACTTACAAGCGTCATGTAGCAAAATCTAAACTGAATAAACCCATCGACCTAGCCTCACTCCCACCAAGCAGCGATGCTGCACAACAACATGTCTACAGATGTTATCTCCAGGTCCAAAAATGGCTGGGCACTTCGCTTCCTCCGACGGATTGGGGGTGGTCGCTAGACAATGGACTTCTTGTACCGACTGCAGCCACAAAGCCATGTGCCCCCGATAACCTACTGAATCTGATCAGTTGTGGTTGCAAGAGTGCTTGTACAAAAAGGTGTGGGTGTAAGAAGGCAGGACTCTCTTGCTCAGGTTTGTGTAACTGCAGTTCGGATTCTTGTAACAACCACAGAAACACTGTCCTGTCGGAAATTTCTGAGTTCGATGAATAATATGTATATAGGTCATGTCATTTCTGTATATAGCGTTGATAATAGTCAATGTAACTTAATCGATGTTGATTGATTTGTACATTCTGTAAATATTATTTATTGATTTTTGTACATTCTGTAAATATTATTTATTGATCTAATGCTGCCAGACACAGACGTGTCTGTTCGGTCCCAAGCCTGAAAATAGTTGAGTTCTCATGCTGACGAATTTTATGCCAAAAGGGGAACTCGGCCAGAAGCAGAGGGGGTCTTCCATAATGTCTATTTTGTAAGCAATGATAAAAGTCTTCAAATGGTGGTGGATTTTTTATCGTCTGTCCAACTAACATCCCGTTCTGTACTACGACCCTTTGGGCAAATCCGTTAGGAAAATCGTCATTTTTTGCGTAAATCCGATACTGTTTTGTGAATTTTCAATAATTTTTCGCAGAAATTGTCACAGAATGCACATTTTCCTCTAGGTAAATGTATATTAGACATTATGTAGCTCGAAATACGCGTAAACAAAAAATACAGTTGGATCAATTCGAGGTTACAAAGTTCGTGTGATTTTTTTTGATTTTTTTCAAACGCGTTTTCGAAAAAAGGCTGTAGAAAAAAAAAGCTCAACTGGGATTTTAGGGGACTTTTGTCTAATCGTTCAGTGACATGTACTCGACATTCCCTGAAAAAATCAGCTTTCTCCGATTTTTTTCCCTAGTGAAACCTAATGTTCTTGGGCTAAAGATATAATAGATTAAATGTCTGTATTGGATATACTGAGGCCAATAAAGGAAAAGAAGAGAGAGTCAGGGTAATGTTTTAACAGTCACAAGATTTTTTATTCAATTAACAGGAGTTTACTCTATAATTTATATTCAATTAACAGGTCAAATTTGTACTGGAGGTATGGTAAATGGTTTTGTGTTGGGAAATTATATTCAATTAACATTGTTATTCAGTTAAGAGATATCCAATTAAGTGGGCTCTACTGTATATTGAAAAGTCTTGACAGCTGCTTGTCTCTACTTGGTGGTACTCTCCAGTTACTAAGATTTTCTCTCCCTCGCTGTCAAAGCTGTCCATTCAAAAAACCAAACATAACTAGTGAGAGTTGTAAAGAGCTTAACTCCACAACACAACACATTCCCTACAAAGCCACAGCCTGTACCCTACCCTATCTGATATGAACAAATTATATCAGTTGCTGCAAGTTAAATATGAGATAGATACTAAGAAGATGGGTACAGTCTTTGTCACAGAACAAAGAGCAGCCCTCTTAATTGGATATCCTTTTTCCAAATAACACTTTTAATTACATATATCTTCAAAACACCAAACCATTTACCATTCCTTTAATACCAATTTTAGCTGTTAATTTTATATAGGCTACTGAGTAAATTTCTGTTATATGAATAAACAAATTTTGTCATCTGTCAAAGAATTACTTATTACAGCCACTGATTTTCTAATGTTTATAGATCAATATAACTTCAGTACATCTAATACATATATAATATACTTTATACCATGCTCATCAATGTTACTACCTATGAAAAGCTTGCATGTTAAGTTTTAGCTTTTAACCCCACTATGGGTGTAAAGCTTCTACTGCGGTTAAAAAAGATTTACACCGAGAGTAGGAAGTTCATCCAACTTGACCTTTGACATGATGCAATTTGCCAACTTCGATACATTCACACTTCGCGATGGTTCATTCAAACATACAATGTTTTGTGGTACTATCCACCATGTGCAATGACTTATTGAGTTTAAAATACCTACAATTAAATATTTAAAATAAAATTTAAGAATTGTTTATAATAATTTGACTGAAAAAGCAAGGTCAACTTTGACGATGTGTGTAGCTGTCAGTCAAGCATTAATGTGCAGCTGGTAGTACTGCCCACCAGCACAGATGTAAACAAAACAAACCTGTGTGTTTGCATTAGAAAGTGTTGTTTTTTTTTCCATTTTAATTGACAAAGTTGATTGTTTATTAAGAGCATGGTATAAATAAAACAAATAGGTACTAGGGTCGGTAATCAGATTTAAACCACAAGTAGAATAAGGGTTTTAACCACCCAGCAAGCCGAGTGGTTAAAACTTGTGTCCTATGCATGGTTTAAATCTGATGACCGGCCCTATTACCTATTTATTCTATATATATAATATATACTCACCCAAAAAAGAAAGTGTGCATTGCAGAAATTGATCAAACTCCAAAAAAATAATTTCGTAGGTGTAAAGAGTGTTAACCTGTTCATGAATAAGTTATATTGAACACAAAAACAGCTTTCCCTGTTAAAATTGCATTAACGTTAAATGAAGTGCTGCACGTTTGTGAAAAGGCATGTTTTGCATGTGGAGAGTCTGAAAATTCATGCAGCAGTGTGAAGCCTTGGGTATTTAAACACTAAAGTAAGGCCTTCCTATCGTTCACATTCAAACTTGTGCTGCTGTTAAAATTACTCCACATTAGCATGCCAAGATTGACAATGAATCAACGTCTCCTTGCCCTGGGTATGATTAGAGCTGGCAGAACACACAGAGAGGTTGCCCAGCATTTGAACTGCCACCGTAACACTGTAGACAGGCTAGTCCATCGACATGCACAAGATGATGACGTTCGAGACCGACCCCGCTCCGGGAGACCCCGAGTTACCACCCCTGCACAAGATTGGTATATCCGTGTCGTCCATCTCCAGAACCGGCAACAAACGGCAATGGCGACAGCCAGGAACATCCCTAACCTGAGACGGATACATCCTCAAACAGTAATCAACCGGCTAAGAGAATATGGCTTACGTCCTCAAAGACCTGCAATTCGTCCGATTTTGACGTTACGTCATCATCGTGCTCGACTGCAGTGGTGTAGACAACATCTCAGGCTTTCCTTACACTGGTGGCGACGTGTTTTATTCACAGATGAATGTCGTTTCCATCTTTCATCATCAGATGGCCACCAGAGAGTGTACAGACGTTGAAACAAACGCTACGCAGATCCATGTGTCGTGGAGCGAAACCGTTATGGGGGAGGGTCTCTCATGGTGTGGGGTGGCATCACTGCCCGTAACAGAACTGAGCTGGACATTATTGATGGCAATCTCAATGCAGCCAGATATCGTGATGAAGTGCTTACACCTGTTGTTGTCCCATTTCTGCAACGTCACGGCCCTGGCGTCATTCTACAGCAGGACAACGCCCGACCCCACGCAGCTCGTGTTGTTCAACAGTATCTGCAGCAACAACAAGTGGATGTTCTTCCCTGGCCCGCAAATTCTCCCGATATCTCACCTATTGAGCAATGTATGGGACGAAATGAAACGTCAGCTACGCCGGCTTCCTCGTGCACCGTCAACGCTTGTGGAACTCCAAAGACAGCTTATCAGAATATGGAACAACATCCCACAACACTTCCATGCTAACTTGTTCGCTTCCATGAGGCGTAAATGCACAGCAGTAGTCGATGCAGACAGAGGTCATACCAGATATGGAGTGTGTGACTTTTGTGTTTGACCCTTAGTGTCTTTGACTCTCCATGGCACCAAGAGTATTCGTCGTAGCGTAATGAAATTTCTCGTGTTGATCACAGATTGATTCATCTGTGATTGAACAAAATTTCCATGAATGAAAAAGATATATATCTTTTTTTAGTGTTATTTTTTAGCATGCACACTTTCTTTTTTGGGAGAGTATAGTTGAGTCCTGTCAAACAAGATATAATAGAATAAATGCTCACTTGTATACAGGAGGATGATCAAATTCCTCTTAACTTAATACTCCTGTCAGTTGAATAGTTTTCAATGGCGAAGAGGCTACTCAATCAACACGGTTCAACTTCATGAAAACTTTAATTGAGTCATAATAGTGTCTTCCAGCATTGAGACAGTTAACCTTTTACCTAATATGAATGGTGATGGCAGGTGCAAACTATTTTTTTGAAAAGTATAACTTATGCCCCCATTGGAACAAGTCTGACAAGCCCAATGAGGGATCATTACCCTTTTATACCATGATAACCTATTGTACTATATGTGAAAAGCCTATGACATAAATTTTAGCTTTACACACCAACCATGATGAACACTCTAGCAATGGGATTTCAATAGTAAAAATTTACACCTACAGTAGAACTACATCCCTGTTGACCTTTGGTGACTTTGAGCTGAATGCAAACTTGCCTAAATTTATTCGCACGTCGCCCTGCGAAGAGTGAAATAAAAGTGGCAATTATTTATTATGTTTTTAAATGAGTTTACCCCATAAAACACCAAAAATTAACAAACATGCATTGTCTCATGTTAATAAAGCATCCATAATTCGATATAGCATGTTATTATGTTGTTAACATGAAAAAGGTCCTCTTTCTTTTCCAATTTTGTTTCGGTGATAAAACTGACAGTGGAAGTACTGCCCACCGATCATCATGTAAACAAAAACAAATTTGCGCGTATTTATGGCTGCTGCTCAGTAAAATCTAGAAAAAATAATAGCAACTCTTAATAATCTGACGATCATCGTATAAATAAAATATACCCAAAGTAGCTTTGTGTACCAAATGTTCACCACTCATGGTGAAGTGGTGTTAACCGCGCACCGAAGGCTCATGGTTAATTTCCAAATTGGGCAGTTGAAAAAATATTGTTTTTCAAAATATGTCAACAAAAGCATATCATGTGCCCCCTCATTGGAACTGGCTCATCCAGCTCATTCAAAAGAGAGTTACATGATATGCTCTTTTTGAATTTTGGGGAAAAATTTGGAAAAATGATATTAAAAATAATAAATTTTGATATTGTGTGAATTGGTTTTTTAGGCAAAAGTTGAAAGAATGATCAAATTAGAATGGCAAGTTTTATGGATAGTGCTAGACAGATATATCCCCGACCAGTGAAGGGATAGCTTCCAATGCAAAATTAATTTTCAGCAGAAAATTTAAGCATGCATATTTTTTGTTGAGAATTCTTGAGTCAAAAAATAGTATTGGTGGTTGGCATTGGTTATTGGCACTTTTTATCCACCCTCCCATGTAGTAGAAGGAGGATAAAGGAATGGGTTCCATCCATCCTTCTCTATGTCTTATTATCAAATGTTAAAAAAAAATTTAATATATAGCCTTTTTTGGTGATAATATTATGAATGGCATTGCAAACCAGCCATTTCCAAGTTGTTCTCCAAGAGTCATTGCCCTTAATGGACTTGGAATTTATTGGCACTACATTACTATTTCTTGTCATCATATTTCAAAGAAAATAGTTCAAATTTTTGTTCTAAATTTAATATCTAGGTTTTTGGTGAAATATCGTGTAGGGGATTGCAAAGCATCTTTGTTGAAATATTTTCTTGAGAGTTATTGCCTTTGTTGGACTTGGGGGGGGGGGGGGGGGAAGGGGGGGGGGGGCAGGGCATTGACCTTCTTGTGGTGTTGCATTTGTTAGTATCACAGTGGATTCTAGTTATCAAGTATAAATACAAACTGTAAATTAGGAAGTTGCTCTGATTACGATTTGGAAAAACAAATTGGTCACTCTTCACCAGTATATAATATATTATATATTTATATGAACTTTAATATTTTTAAAAAGCACATAAGTTGTCAAATAGCATTGACATTTTCAGTGATATGCCACAACCAATGAGGATTTTTGTGTTTTTCTCTCTTCAAAATCCATGAGTGTGATATATCCAGCACAAGAGGAACAAAAGAGAGATAAAGCATTCAAATCATAGGTAATAGTGTCACAACTTGAAAAGCAGATGGCACTTACAAACAAAATTATTGATTACCTAATTTTTTTTTCATTTTTGGCATCAAAGCATAGTTTATGACCCCTCATTGGAATGAGCTCAGGGTCATAAGCTATGTTTTTGAAGCAAAAAATGAAAAAAATAATGAAAATGGCAGTTTTTGTGAATAGCACTGGCCGGTTTTAGCCATTACGTTGGGTAAAAGGTTAAAATTTGCATTTTCCGAATCACTTGTGAGATCTTTACTGACGTGTCTAATTTGTCACATTAACCCTTTACCTAATGCAGACAATATCAAAATTTATGATTTTAAATATTATTTTTTCAAAATTTTCAAAATATTTCAACAAAACCATATCATGTGACCCCTCATTGGAATGAGTCCAACAAGCTTCTTCAATGAGGGGTCACATTATATAGTTTTTTTTGTAATTTTCTGAAAATTAATATTTTTTCAACAGCTGAATTTGCATATTACGTGGGCAGATGTGGTTGGTTCATTAGGTAAAAGGTTAAGAAAATTAATTCTTTACCTAACACGACTTAAGACCACACTCTCCAAACAATTTCTTGAATAACTAAAAACTTTGCTTACAACCTCCAACTGGAATGATCTAAACAAGCTTTAATTGTTCCAATGAGGGCCAAAAGCTATGTTTTGGAAGCAAAATGGATCACAAATTGGAATAAGCTCAATCATTTTGTTCCAATGAAGGGTTATAAGCTTTGTTATTGACACAACTGACAAAAATTAAAATTGAATTGCATTTCAAGAGAACAATACCGGCCTGATAAGATCAATAGATTAGGTAGAGCGGAGGTATAAAATTGGCATTCATTATATTTGTTGACCTGTCAACTCAGTCATAGTCTGTTCTGTCTGTAGTGATATAGCTGTGATGGATGAGGAAGGCTACTGCAAGATCATTGGACGCATAAAGGATATGATCATAAGAGGTGGTGAGAATGTTTACCCTGTGGAGATTGAACAAATTATTTACGAGCACCCCAAAGTGAAGGACGTACAGGTAATGGTTTTAAGCTGTTTGTTTGCTCCACAGCATGTAATCATGTTTTTTGTCTCATTTAAATGTATTATGTGTGACTCTGAGTTGATACATATTAATCTGAATAACCATTCTGTTATTGTCTTCTATCAAATTATACATATACATAATTTGATTGAATAGTGATGTAAATTTAACCCTTTACCTAATGAATTGGCCACATCTGTTTGCGTAATTTACAAACGGAGCAATTGAAAAAATAAAATTTCTCAAAAAGTTTCAACAAAACCATATCATGTGATTACTCATTGGAATGGGCTCACTCTTTTAAAGCAACAGTGTCCATATGTAGCAGACATGTTGGTCCTTAGGCGTTTTGATACATTTTGCATTTACACCACCTTAGGTCATGGGTCAAGGCCACAGAGTCCACAAGTGGAATATTTACATTTATGCCATATGGAGCAGTGTTCTAAAGATTACACCGCCATTATTTTAGTGGACACTAAAATACCACCATCAATTAACCCAGTACACTGTAACTTGGCTTACAGAATAGTAATTGATCTTATCAGTCTGTCCTTTTGTACACTTGTGATGCCCTTGTTATCTCCTTGTTATTTCCATCCATCCATCTGTCTGTCTTTCTCCCCAGTGGTGCACTGTGGGACAGTGTTGGGTTAATTAACACCTTTCTTCCTTTTAGCAGTACAATGGTACCATCCCACATCCAGAAGCCACAAAGAAGGAGAAGGTTATTTATATATTGATATTTAAGGTCACTTTCAGCTATTGGCTATTTCATGACTGCAGCATTAGTATGAAGTCAAGTGTAGCCAATCATTTATACCTATGCTGCTTGCTTTACAGGACTTCCACCCAAGGCATTGGCTCTGGGTCCTATTTTACCAGTAAAGCAGAACTTGTTTACCACAGTAAGCAAGCACTGCTCCCTTCCCAGGGAGAGGAGAATGTAAGGCGCCAAGAAAGCTGCCATCATGCACTGTATTAATTGTGTCTGGGACATGTAAAAAAATTACGATGACTTCTTGAAAATTGAGGGAGTTACTCTGCCCTTTGTTTCTGTTTCTCTTGAATTTTTTTATGTTTATGTGATAACTTGACAAGTAAGCATCAGTTTTAAATAAATGTTTATATGCTGCTTTATATTAACATTCTCTTGGAGTTGATTGAAAATTGTGATGATTTGTTGAAAATTGAGAGAGTTCTGTACATTTCTATATTCGTTTTTACTTTAATTTGTTATGTTTATGTGATAATTTGAAAAGTAATCATCAGATTTAAATAACTTTTGGCATTCTACTTTATGTTGTCTATGTCTTGGATAAGTTTGAAAACTTTTGTTATGTGTTGAAAACTGAAAATGTTATTGCCCTTTTTATCTTATATAAGAAATTTTAAAGATTATGTGATACTTTGAACACTAATATAACAATAACATGATTTTGGATGGCATTATGGTTCATTAGCAGCCCTGCAGCAATGATGAACAGCCCAAGGGTTTATTAAAGGCCCGAGATGAAGTCGAGGGCCGTTAATAAGCTTAAGGGCTGTTCATCATTGCTGCAGGGCTGCTAATGAATCATGATGCCTGACAACAATCATGTTATTACTATTATTACCTCTCCCTGTTACAGCTAACTTGAATCTAAAAATAGCCGGGCTGCAGGCCACTAATGGCTATTTATACCATTATCGCCCGCGGCCCAGCTACGTCGAATGACATCACTGAAATTATGGAGTTTTAACGAGCCTCCAAACTTACATTAATCGACTAGTAACTTATAGATTGAGTGGTAATAATTATCAGATTTCAGTCATGTTTAGTTCATTATATTTTTTGCATATGTGATTGTTTATTATGGGATTGGGTGGGCATTGGGGGTTGCTTCCCAATGCATGCTTTTTTTTCTTGTGTTAGTCCTGAATGCTAAGTTTCCTGCGACTGATTTCTTGACTGTTATTTATCACTTCTTGTTTAAATGTTGCATTGACATTGACTTAACCTTTACCTAACGAAACAGCTGAATTGCCGTTCATATTTTATTATTTTTCCACATTTTCCCCAAACACAGCATATGACATAATTTGAATGGGCCCATAGAGCATGTTCTAATGAGGGGGTCAATGAGCTATGTTTTGGAGGTGAAAATGAAGATTTTTTTGTTATTCAAGAAATGTTTTGCGCAATTGTTATCTTCTTGTCATGTTAAGGAAAGAGATAACTGGTTGAGTGCAAGAAGCCACCATCATGGCTCTACTGAAAAGTGCCAAAAGCCACTTAAGTGGCTTTATGCTATATGTATTGTCGCTTACTCAGTAGTTGAACTTTTTTATTTCACACCAAATTGTTTTGTTACAATTTATTGGAGAGTGCCAATATGCACACTCCAATAAGTGGTAATAAAACAATTATGTATGAAGAATATCTTGCTAAACGTGGGCTCCTCCTGCTGGTAGTATGGTAACTTTTAAAAAAATACTTACGTTACAAATCACCTGGTGAAAAACAATGTTTGAAGTCTTCATATTACCTTGTTTAACCGTCTGCATGCTGATGCTAAAATATCAACAACACCATTTCTTCAAAGATGCCATTGAGAATTTAACCACATTAGTCTTGTTTGATAGAGCTCAATTAGCTTTGTCAAACCAGATTGAATTAAAGTCACAGTTTCATTTTTGGAAACATTTGCTGCTTTGCTGCTTGAAACTTCAGTGTGTCTGTTTGTTTGTTTACTGGGTTTAATAGCACTTTCAACAGCCAGGGTCCAATCGTGTTGCAGTTTTATGGGTGGAGGAAGCCAGAGTACCACCAAACAGTCATGAGCAACTGTCAGACTCTCCAACTCACCTGGTACCAGCAGAGTTACAGCAGTTGAAGGCAAGTGCAGCATCAATGTGTGGTATGCCTTAGTACACACTGCCACATTTCTTTGTCATGGGCAGTTGAGATCCAGTGTCTTGCCAGAGGACACAGCACAGATGCACCATTCAGGATTGAACCATCAACCTTTTTAGTTTCAAGTCCAATGCATTAGCCAGTGAGCCACCACACTCCTTGAAATTTCAGTATTTTGACATCCATGTGCAAAGGTAATTTTCAACATATTTTTCATTAAATCTAGTCGTGAAGCAACCATGACTAGATTTGATGAAAAATTCATCTAAATTGAACTCGAGGAATCTTTGGTGAAAAATTCCAATCAATTTATAGGGGGGAAATTTGATTAAATGCACCTAAATTATACTTATTTCAGTGGCAAGAGAAATTCTGTCCGTGCAGGAAAATCTGCCAGCAGCTTGCAATGAGTTAAATATCAACCACTTGTAAAAGATAATAGTGAGAACTTCCTAGTTCAAAAGCAGTTATTGCTGTAGTGAAAATTTGAAATTCTAACTTTTGAACCAAACAGCTGAATTTCAGTTTTTAAAAAATAGCTTGTTCCTAAAAGTTAAATGGAACTTTATCATGTCTAGGTTGTTGGAGTTCCAGATGAAAGAGTTGGAGAAGAAATAGCAGCATGGATTCAGCTAAAAGAGGGACAAAATGTGACAGCTGAGGAAATAAAACAACACTGTTTATCACATGTAAGTTATATTTATTGTCATCAAATTTTCAATTTAAAATCTACTTTTACAGCATGGCTTGAGAGTGAGGGATCATGAGTCATGTTTTGTAAGCAAAAGAAGTAATGTTCCAATAAGACTGAACTCCTAGCCCTCTGATTAGATAAGAGCTTGCTAATTTTTTTTTGTGTTTACGGCTCCAGTACCATATGTTACCATCTGACATCAACACGCAAAATATTTGAAATGAGGTTGTCCATTTTGCAATTATTCCATCGTGACATGCAGACCACTTTATTTTTATAGATTTTTTCACTCTGCAGCAGATGGTGTTCTGAATGAAGAAGTGGTGTTTAAATTACAAATCGGTTTGCGATTTGAACTAAGATGGAGTGACCTCAACCTTTAGGCAATCTGATTTATCCAGTGATGTTGTAGGGCACACAAGAGGTTTATTTACTAAACTTGTGATCGATAAAAGTTGCATTGTTCATTTCACGATGTGGGTTTTGGACTATGGATAAGGTCTTATTGGAACATATAAGTTATTGTGATGAATTGACAGTAACATGGTCAGTTGAATCCAAGCCACAAACCTCAGACCATGTTACTGTCAATTCATTACAACAACTTATAATATTAATAATGTAGGAACAATATTGGTAGTGTTGTCTATAAGCCATGTTTGAAAATCACCAGCACTAAAACTTTTGTGATTTTTAAAAGTTTTGCTTCCAATACATAGCTTATGACCCCTTTTTGGAATGAGCTTTTCAAGCTCATAAAATGGCAAACGAAAATATGTTTTTTAAGAAAAAAATGAAAAGGAGTTGTTTATTGAAAATAAATTTGTTTTCAGATGTTCTCTGACAATGAGTTGAGGTAAAGGGTTAACGTATGGTCCAAATCTATGCAATGCGATACACAAGTAGTCACTCAAATTTTGTGATGTTTTCAATTTTAACTTTTAAAATATAGCTTGTGATCTCTTTTTTAAATTAGCTCATTGGACTCATTCCAAGCTGAAGTCATACTTACTTTGTTTTGGACAAAAAATATTTTAGTTAATCAATAAAAACAAATATTGCAAGAGTCATATTAGATAAAGGGTTGAGGCATTTCTCCTTCTGGTAGTCTTAGTGTTTTTCTAATTTGTATTAGCCAGCATGTAGTTGGTCTTTTGAGAATAAAAAGTGTTAGCATGTAGAAATGGATAATTTTGGGTCTAGCATTTGCGATGGTATTTATATTCAGATTGCAAAAAAACTGGAAAATAAGTTTTATTACACATCCATTCAACTTTAAACCCCTGTATTTAACGGAGTGGCTGCTATAGCATAATGGTTCTGTATTTAATGGGTGATGTACAAGCCGAAACTTTTTTCCCAGCACTGTTCATACTAGTTCCTTTCCCATCGAGTCATTAGTTACGCTTTGAAAAGTTTCCAGATTTCGTTATACAATTATCGACAGTCTGCCGCATAGTGTGAAAATGAAAACGTCCAAAGAAAAATAAAGTCAGTTCACAAAAAATTAGTTAACCAAAAATGAGATAATATTTAAAAAAAACCCCAATCATTTCCAACCAGAACATTAACCCAGTCACGTGGCCGTCTCGTTTTCTGGAACCGTTATATCTAAATTGGTCAACTTTATTTCTATAAATCTTCGTACATCTTGACATGCTTCAAACTTCTTTTAAAAATGTTTCTCCCAGCTGTTTTGCATATCTACACAAATTTGTACTTATATTTTTACTAACAGTAATAGCCACCCCACCAAATAGTTAGGCGTGAAGGGGCACCAGCCAAAGAGAAACAGCGATACGAATTTCAACAAACACTGGTTCCGAAAAGGTTGTTTTGATTTTTTATCGATCCATTTGATCAGTAGAGCTTCATTCAAAACAAAAAGACTCTTCACCTTTGGGTTAAAACATCGGAATTAAAATTTGTTTATTTAAAGGAATTTTAATGCATAGGTTGTGTAATGAACACAGAATGTGATGTGTTTGAATCGGTGGGTGTTTTACATAACTCATTGGAATGGCGCAATAATATTTCGCTCGAGTCTACGGCTCGTGTGCAAATATGACTACGCCATTCCAACTCGTTATGTAGAACACCCACCGATTCAAACACACATCACATTCTGTCTATTTATTTAACTGGTTGAGTGCGGGAAGACAATATTTGGGCTCCAATCTGATATGTAGGTACAGCAACTTAAAGGTTTCATATTCTGTGAATGTGCCTCATATTATTTTTGATGTGAAATTATTCAGTGTTTATGGATTTGCGTTGTTACAATTTATGAGAGAGTGCCAATGGGCACTCTCCCATAAATTGTGACAAGGCAAAGACAAGTGAACAAATTTGATGACCAAAAATAATTTTACCAGTTAATATGGAGTTGACCACTTGAAAATTGGATAAAGATGATCAGAAGACATCTATAATACCAGTGGGTCAACCCATGCCAGATGGATAGGGGCATCCCACCCCTGATAGGGGCACCCCACCCCTGTGATAGAAATTTTTTTAGCTGGATGAAGATGTTAACTGAATGCACACAGACTGAGCAGACATTCTACATTTATATATAATAGATAAATGGGGAGTTCAGTCTGCGTCGTTCACTCTGC
Source organism: Pictodentalium vernedei (assembly GCA_031216915.1). Classification (NCBI taxonomy): domain Eukaryota; kingdom Metazoa; phylum Mollusca; class Scaphopoda; order Dentaliida; family Dentaliidae; genus Pictodentalium; species Pictodentalium vernedei. The sequence goes on along the minus strand of CM062297.1, from coordinate 666,031,020 downwards.
GTCCATTCAGTCCATGTCTGTGTCTTGCTGGAAATGTTCTGTTGCTTGGGTAGGGATATGATGTGTCAGCCTACTTGTATGATATGCATAAAAAATAAAGTAATTTTATCTGCAGATACTAGTTTTGCCACATACTGAAAGCTTTCAATGTATATTTGATGAATATAATGTGAAGGTTTTAACCTTTATTTCTAGCTTGCCAAGTTTAAGGTTCCTAGGTATGTAGAGTTTGTCACAGAATATCCTTTGACAGTGACCGGTAAAGTACAGAAAATGAAAATAAGGGAGGAGGCAGCTAGTAAGCTCCATCTTGACCATGTCAAGCCACACTGAACCAATTGTACTTCAATAATAATCAGGTGAGTGTACAATATATCAGATTGAACTTGTATGCGGTGAGCTGAGAGACTGAGCCCTCCAGCCGCGTTCCCCCAACTGGCAGACAACACTTGACTAGAAACACCTGCTATTGCATTAAGCCTTCAGTAGCGCATATTGTTCAATATATTCACTCTTATTTCTCTGGTTTGTATGAAATTAACTGGTTGAGTGCTAGAAGCCACTATAAGCACTCCATTGTAAAAGTGCTGAAAGCCACTATAGTGGCTTTACACTGTTTGCACTAATTTGGTGTTGGTTCAGCTGGGGAAAGAAAAAATTAATATAAAATAGTTTTGTTACAATTTATTGGAGAGTGCCAACTGATACTCTCCAATAAATTGAGACAAAATAATTATTTATGAGCACCATCTTGCTAAACTAAGGCGCCTTTTCCTTGTAGAGTGATATCTTTGAAAAAAAATACTCGCGTAACAAATGACCATTGAAAATTAATTTAGCATTCTACAGTAAAACCTGTCTTGAGAGACCACTGTCTTGAGAGACCACCTGTCTTGAGAGACCACATCTGCCAGGCACTGATTGGTTTTACTCTATAATGGACCTGCTATGGGAGACCACCTGTCTTGAGAGACCACCTGTCTTGAGAGACCATTGTGACTTGGTACCAACTTGTATTTTTATGCCATAATGGACCTGTCTTGAGAGACCACCCATTTGAAGACTGAAACCATGACAAAAACTTTTTACCTGTTCTGGAATTGGAAAATCCATTGTGGTTATACTAACATAATTAAAAGTATTAAAAGCTTTTAATTGGGTTTCAATTGCTAACTCATTAAAGATTGAGGATGTTTTTATAAGGCCCCTGTGAAAAGATTAGGATTATTGCTGAATAAACAATTTCAATTTACATACCTGAAATGTGACAGATAGGAATAAAAATAAATTTGTGTTGAAAATCTTTTTGTAACAAATTGAAATGGACTGTTATAAAAATTATAAAAATAAATTAGTGTTGAAAATCTTCAATGAAGATTTTCAACACTAATTTATTTTTATAATTTTTATAACAGTCCATTTCAATTTGTTACAAAAACTTCATAAAAAAGAACAACTACAAAGTAATTACAAAAATCTATTCTTCTCCATTTCTGAATTTTGTGGTTGTTCATTCACTGACTTGAGAAAACCTGAAACCTGGTATGAGAGACCACCTGTCTTGAGAGACCACTTTTGTGTGGCCCAAAGGGTGGTCTCTCAAGACAGGTTCTACTGTACCAGTTAATGTTCAACTTGGATGATATTTCTAAAGTTTGAGGATTTTGCATTTCATTCAGCCTCTGGCTAGTCAAAATGGAAAATTTAGAACAAGTTTCATAAATATCAGTTGACGTGAACAAGAATTTTGTATTATATTTCTCACATGATGCATATTGTGGTTATATATATCCACCATTACCAGTGGCACACACTATAGTTAATGCTCAGTTCTGAAGAATTGAAGCCAAACATTAATTTTAAACCTCCCAAAAATTAAGTCAAGTAACAGAAAAAAAGTCCTGTACCCTGTTTCATAGATGACGTCTGCGCATGTACAGAAGTCCCGAAAATGTTCTCCAAACTTGCTAATAACCACTCTTTTGTTTGGCCTGTGTATAAACAGTTCTCTGTTTACTTGCCCCCAAAATTAGTCTGCTCTGAACCAACTATGCCAAGGTTATTGCCTAGGTTAACCTCAAAAAGTCTTCTATTACAGCAAGATCAGCAGAAGATTCGACACTACAGAAGACAATGATAGCAGATGCTATACCACATACGTCATTAACTTATTCTATTAGAACGGCTGGAAGTGAGAGGACATCAAGGGAACAACTAAATAATACTGCTGCTGGGACCCAGATAAATCAGCCAGTAGCACCTTAAAAACTTTTTCAGCATCAATTCTTAATCTGCAAGCATGTAGATTTCAGAAATTCATGGAACCTGAAAACAGGTCCCATGTATTTGATGTCTGGGAATCCTACAAAACCTAATTTTGGGTTCCAACAAGAACTATCAAGGAACCTATTTTTATTTCTTATTGATTCTGTACCCATTTTCTTATCCTGATTTCTGGTTTAAGACCTGCAAATGTTGAATATGAAGTGGATTGCAATAGATGAGAGTGTGAATACATTCGGTGAAATAAAAAATAAAAACATGAAACAAATTATCTGTATTTTGTCCCAACCCCTTGAACACTCAGTTTAATCGCAACAGATGAACAGAGGCAATCATGACTCAGATGAGTGTGTACAACATTACCTGAAAGCAAAAAAAAAACAACAAAGAATAGACAATCTTAACTGTAGGATAATGAAATAATTATTTCAGTTTTTACTTGAAAGTTGAACACATAAAAAAGTAATTAAATAAAAAGTCTCTGTGCATTCGGGTATTGTCCAAATGTGAAACATCCTATTTAGGAAGGTAATGGTTGGATTTCATTTGGACTGAAATGTCTGTAAACCTTTATTGTAAATAAAGCTTGAACACACCTCTTCTCCTTAATTCTGCACAGAGGGCTGTGAAATTGGAGGAACATATCTTGTATTTTAGCAAAGAAACTTTCTCCTTCTCTTCAGTTTCAGTGATAAAATGTGATTTTGTTTTCAATGATAAAGTTTCATGTATTTGGCTTCACATGGTTTTGTTGTCAAACATGCTGAAATTGGGTGCATTCGATTTTAGTAATTAAGAATCAGAAAATGTTGGCAACCTGCATGCTCAACATTCTGAATTGACTGAGATTGTCAAAACAAGCACACTGTTGTTACTGTTACAAATTTGATCACAGTTTCACCGATGAAAAATAATACAGATTTAGTCTTGGCAGAAAAACTTGTAATGTGTTGTAGTGCCTCTTGATGAAAAGTAAAATACTCAAAAATTTGTGGGAATGGAACCTGTTTTTTGTTTCGATAATTTGGGCCTGATGGAACCTGCATGGAAACGAAACAATCATTTTCTGCATGTCTAATCTGGAGGAATCGCACCAGACACTTCTTACCTTCACTTCATGGGTACATCTGCCTCAGTATCATCACCATTCACTGAGCCACCACTCCAACCCAAGAAGTCAATGATTTTCACACAGCTATCATCATAGTAAGAAGCATTCTTCTCACCATAGAATGGACTTTTCACATCATTCATGCTTGGTTGAAGCTGGACATCATGATCACAAACATCAAGGCAGCATCTCTCCATCATGGTCAGCCGCCAAATTAGGGACCTGTGAGCCGGGGATAAAACTTCGAGCCGAATCTCGAGCCGAATCATCCCTCTGGTATCGAGTCGAGTCGAATCTCGAACCTTGAAACCGGCGCGACGGCGACATTCATGCTTCCATAGTCTGCAATACTGGTACTCTGCATGCTGGATGAGTTCAGAATCAATTGGTCTGGAATCGAGTATTCTCGCACTGCGAGAATACTCGATTCCAGACCAATTGATTCTGAACTCATAGACTCGCAGTTTTATTCTACCCACTTGGTGGTCGTGGCTCGTGCTCAGCCTCATCAGCACCAAATACCATTATTATAAAAGCAAACAAGGCATGTCGGAAAATATGATAAAAAATCTCAAACTCAAAGTCTCGCGAAACACAGTATCGCGCACTAATAGTGAAGAGATCGTACGGTAGCCTGGGGGTTTAATAATCAACAAAATTGGAGAGCTAATACGTTCAGAGAGCGATTTATTACACTATCGTTAGCGTATGACGGCGTGTTCTTGATGCGAGCGAGTGCACATATAATTCGCCGTTTGAACAGAGGTCGGTTCGAAAAATACGAATCGGATGGTGAGGTATCGAGTCGAATCAAATCTCGGCGATGGTTTCGAGTCGAGCCGAATCTCGAACGGTTCGCAGGTCCCTACGCCAAATATCATAAAGTAAAATTTTGCTTGAACTCCCAAGACAAAGCATTTATGCAGGCGCTACAATTTACTATGAGGGAGGAGTCATCTAATTAAATGTACACTTCTTCTCCTCTTTCAAACTGCTCAGGTTCTTAATCCCAGTGGGATCAACATTCAGATGGTTGTGACTATCATTATTGCTCATCTTGCTCTCATTCAGAAGAGGCATCTGATGACTATCTTCAAACATAATGCATTTTATTGAACATTATTGTCCAGGTATAGTTCCAAAGGAGCTACAGAGTTCAGTATCTACTAAGCTCATCTCCATTAGATTGACGTCATTTGCAGAGACAAGACAGGGCTTTGTTGTTTCTGACAGAATCATCTTTAGTTTTTGAACTGTTTAAGAGATTTATAGTGTTTCTCTTCAACTAAGCTGATCATAACTCCTCCATAACCAAGAATGGGTCATATCAACCATTTATAGAAGAGACATTTGGCAGATGACAGGTGATTCTCTTCCACAAAGATGACAGGAATGTACACTGACAAAGAAGATTCAGCTCTATTGTCCATAAAGTTAAGATTGTTTGGGCACAGTAGGACCTTTCTAACATCAGAATATGGATTCTTATTGTGTCCTTTTGATACTTTCCTTTCAAGTTTTGCATTCTGTTGACAAAACTTGCTGGGATGAGGCATCATGTTTTGTTGTTTTAATCAACTTTATATTTTTGTAAGTTTTCGGAGTCTCTCTCTTTTTTCCTAAGCTGTAAGTGTCAAGCTTATGAAGGTAGAGCTTTTCTTCCTCTTGAATACTTAACAATTTTTAGCTCAACTTTGGCGAAGCCAAATTTGAGCTTATGCCATGTCCGTCTGTCCGTCTGTCTGTCAACAATTGGATACGGCTCGGGCTAGAGGCCGTATTTATGACCCGATCTTTACGAAACTTCTTGGGTACCTTTGTTATGACTGTGGGACGAGAACGATTGTTTTTGGGTGCGGTCCAAAATTCAAGATGGCTGCCAGCTGCCATTTTGTACCGACGATGCAGAAATCTGTTTTTTGTACAGAACTTCCATATGAAAGCTCTGATTCGAATAATTTTTTGTATGAATGTTTAGTACCATGGGATACATCACATATAATACAGGTTTTTTTCTCGTGCGTAAATTATGCAAATTAGACTAACTTTGATGTTTTTTGGTGTTACTTTCAGCACTGTAAGTGCAAATGCCAATACGGTTCGGGCTAGAGGCCGTATTTTTGAACCGATCTTTACGAAACTCCTTGGGAATCTTTGTTATCACCGTGGGACGAGAACGAGTGTTTTTGGGTCCGGTCCAAAATTCAAGATGGCCGATGGCAGCCATTTTGTACGAAATTTGGTGCAATCAGATTTTTGCACAGAACTTCCATATGAAAGCGCTGATTTGAATAATTTTGTGTGTGAATGTTTAGTACCAAGGGATACATCACATATAATACGGGTTTTTTTCTTGTGCAGAAATTATGCAAATTAGATGAACTTTGATTTATTCAGTGCTACTTATACACTGTAAGTGCACATGTCAATACGGCACGGGCTAGAGGCTGTATTTATGAACCGATCTTCACAAAACTTCTTGGGTACCTTTGTTATCACCTTGGGACGAGAACGAGTGTTTCTGGGTGCGGTCCAAATTTCAAGATGGCTGCCAGTGGCCATTTTGTACCGAAATTAGGTCTAATCAGTTTTTTGTACACAACTTCTATACGGCTCAGGCTAGAGGCCGTATTTATGAACCGATCTTTACGAAACTTCTTGTGTACCTTTGTTATCACCGTGGGATGAGAAAGAGTGTTTTTGGGTGTGGTCCGAAATTTAAGATGGCCACCAGCAGCCATTTTGTACCAAAATTAGTGCAATCAGTCTTTTGTACAGAACTTCTGTATGAAAGTTCAGTGGTTAAGAAGTTATGGGCCGGACAAACAAATGTCAAAGTTTTTCTAAGTGTCACCTTCTGTGCCTTGATGGACACATACCATATTATAATTTTACGACACACTGTTGTTTGATATTACATTTTGTTATAAAGTTTTATTAAAAAATATTCAGTGGTTAAGAAAATATGGCCCGGACAAAAAGTTTTTCTATGTGTCGCCTTGACCTTGAGGAGCACATACCATATTATAATTCGCAACACACTGTCTTTTGATATTACATATTGTTATGAAGTTTCGTTAAAAAAATTTCTGTGGTTAAGAAATTATGGCCCAGACAAAATGTTGATGACGGACAAATGTACGGAGTGATGGATGGATGAATGGATGGATGGACGTCTGCTCCTACAATCAGGGTTTATGTGGTTAAAATAGTTGAGGAATTTAAATTGCATGGACAACCCCGAAAAACTCTTTTTAAGGCTAATTTCTGGGTGGTAGCGAACCCTAACACTTTCAGCTTACTGACCCTTACCTTAACATAAAATCCCTGAAAATACAATACCCACTTTTCGTCACTTTTTAGCCACATAAACCATTTTAGCCACATAACCCACATTTTTAGATATATGAACACCATTTGTTAGTTAAAATGTATGTGGCTAGTCACATAAATCAGACTAGACACATAACAGTGCTGTGTACCAACAACTAGGCACATAAACCTGATTTGTCTATGTGGACGGATGGACGGTGACAGACAACTTAGCATTGGAAAAGCTCCACTGACCTTTTGTCAGGTGGACCTAACAAGGCAAAGACATGAGAACAAAGTTTCCTGACCATAAATAATTTACCACTCTTCCAGTTAAGGTGACCAATATCTGGATCTAAATCCTTTATGTCATCTGCAGTGGCATATAACGTATGTTCTACAGTAATCTAACAGTTCATGTCAAGGTATAAATGTTTGTCATTTATTTGGTCTACTTCTGTGTTTCATTTATTAATGAGTGAGAGTGTGTATGGGTATGGCAGTGCAGGGGGTTGGGGGGGGGAGGAGCTTTTGTATCAGTTTTGCAGTTTACTTACTCTGTATTAGAAAGTTTTATGCACTTCTCTCTTGTTTGTTGGTGTACCATAATCAATGCCAATGTTTTGATATTGGTATATTTATCACATTAATAGTAATCTTAATGGAATTGTCCTATGTATGGAATTTGGACAAATTCATACTTTGATAATCATAATCTTAATGATTTCCAGTTAGGATAGATATCTTAGATAAGTGGTAATCAAGGCAATTCCAAAATAGGATTCTATTATCCATTTTTAGTCTTTTCATCTAGCAGTAGCTGGTCGGTTAATATTGCTTGGTGTAGACTATTTCATTAATTTATTCTCTTTTAGAGAATAAAAGTTTCTGGAATTAATTATTCATCCTGCTTTATCAACTATCCTTAATCATGTATGGTCCCTGTTGTATATCCGATACAAGATTGTTATTGTACATAATTTGTATAAGGTCAAGGTCAGTGCTTCGTCTTCCAGACATGTTAGAAATAAAATGGTCGACAAAAGAATTGATTTGTCATGTCATAATCCTTTAAATAACTATGTGGGTCACAACAGTCCCTCCTTCTTTTTATTTATTCAGCTAGTCTAGGCCAGTGGTAATTTATGGATAAATATTGGAAATTTAAAATAATTTCTCTATTTATCATACTTACCACTGTCTTAGACAGGAAGTGCCCTTCTGTGAGTTGTTCAATCACACCTCCCCACATACAACTGTAAAGACTTAACAGGCACTATGAAAGAATGGCTCTTGGCAGGTATGGAGGACACTTCCTGGATTTCTGCACATGTGCAGACATCATCTATGGAGCACTATACAGGACATTTTCCTTTTGGGGGTTTAAAATTAAGTGTTTGGCCTGAATTCCATTGAATCACACAGATTATGAAATTTGAGCATTAGCTAGTCTGTGGTAGGTATTATAAAAATAGAAATTATTTTAAACTTCCAATTTTACTCGTCATTAAAAAAAAAAAGATCCTCTTGTTACAATGCCGGACTAATACATATTGCAACATTAAGAATGTGACATCATATTCCCCCATTGAAAAAGATTACCGAGTGATTTCACATTGATTTACATCGAACAAAAAATAAAAATGGGGGAACTTTTTTCCACCCAGAAAGTAAACATGGAACCTGTATTCAGTCTTATGGCATACTTTGTTTGGAACCAACATAGTAACATACATCTATTGATGATACATAGTGGTCAACAAGTATGACACAAGCTTTCAATTTATGAACCCACAAAGATTATATTCCTCACAGAGTAGGGAATGCAGTGGTTAGACCATTGGACTTTAACCCTTTGCCTAACATGAAAAGCAGACGACACTTGCAAAAAAAATTCTTGAATAACAAATTTTTTTCATTTTTGGTCTCAAAAACATAGGTTACGACCCCTCATTGAAACGTGCTGAAAGAACTCGTTCCAATGAGGGGTCATAACCTATGTTTTTGAGATAAAAAATGAAAAAAATAATGAAAATTAATTGCCGATTTTTAGCTCAACTTGACAAAGTCAAGCTGAGCTATTGCCATCACTTCCCGTCCGTTGGCGTACGTATGTACGTACGTACGCACGTACGTACGTACGTACGTACGTATGTACGTTAGAACGTACGTTCACAATTTCCTTTGGCACACCTCACAGGTCGCATTTATGATCAGATTACTTTGAAACTTGGTATGCTTGTTTGGAGTGACCTCTAGATGGGAGCTATTGATTTTCTTCAATTTCCGTCAAAAAATGTTGCCGCAGCCAACGTTCTTAGAACTTAGTTTAGTCAAACCACAATATTTCCCTTTGGCACACCCTACAGGGCACATTTATGATTTGATTGCTTTGAAACCTGGTATGCTTATTTAGGGTGACCTCTAGATGGGAGCTATCGATTTTCTTCAATTTCCGGAAAAAAATGTTGCCGCGGCCAACGTTCGTAGAACTTAGTTTAGTCAGACCTCAATATTTCCCTTTGGCACACCCTACAGGGCACATTTATGATCAGATTGCTTTGAAACCTGGTATGCTTGTTTGGGGAGACCTCTAGATGGGAGCTATCGATTTTCTTCAATTTCCGTCAAAAAATGTTGCCGCGGACAACATTCTTAGAACTTAGTTTAGTTAGAGGACTCAATATTTCCCTTTAGCACACCCTACAGGGTACATTTATGATCAGATTGCTTTGAAACCTGGCATGCTTGTTTGGGGTGACCTCTAGATGGGAGCTATCGATTTTCTTTAATTTCCGTCAAAAAATGTTGCCGCAGGCCAACGTTTTTAAAACTCAGTTTAGTCAGACCACAATATTTCCCTTTGGCACACCCTTCAGGGCACATTTATGATCGGATGGCTTTGAAACCTGGCATGCTTGTTTGGGGTGACCTTTAGATGGGAGCAATCGATTTTCTTCAATTTCCATCAAAAAATGTTGCCGCAGCCAACATTCTTAGAACTTAGTTTAGTCAGACCACAATATTTCCCTTTGGCTCACCCTACAGGGCACATTTATGATTAGATTGCTTTGAAACCTGGTATGCTTATTTACAGTGACCTCTAGATGGGAGCTGTTGATTTTCTTCTATTTCCGTCAAAAAATGTTGCCACGGCCAACGTTCTTAGAATTTAGTCTAGTCAGACCACAATATTTCTCTTTTGTACATCCTACAGGGCACATTTATGATCGGATTGCTTTGAAACCTGGCATGCTTGTTTGGGGAGGCCTCTAGATGGGAGCTATCAATTTTCTTCGGTTTCTGTCAAAAAATGTTGCCACTGGCAAAAAAAAATGACATTGGTACCAATGATCTTCAATTTTGCCATTTCATTTATAACTTACCAAGTTCAAGTTTGTCAAGTTGAGCAACAGTGTCCTTGACACTTTCATTTAGAATAGCGCTTGCCGGTTTTGGCCATTACGTTGGGTTAAACTGAAAGGTCGATGGTTCAATCCTGACCAGCAGTAACTGCGTTTGTGTCCTTGGGGAAGACCATGATGGGGCCCAGTGGGGTTGTGTAATAAGGCATACTGCATGTCGATAGTGCACTTACCTTCGACTGCTGCTAACTCTGCTTATGCAGAGTTAGGAAGTTGGAGAGTCTAACAGCTGCTCATCACCGCTCGGTGGTTCTCTCCCAGTACACCAACTTCCTTCACCCTTCAGACTGCCCGACAAATTGTGATACCGCGTGGTGAAAGTGATGTTAACTGGTAGAGAATTTTTAGCTCAATTTTGATGTAGTCAAATTTGAGGTATTGTCATGGCCCGTTTTCCGTCTGTCAACAATTCAATACGGCTCGGGCTAGAGGCCGTATTTATGAACCAATCTTTACGAAACTTCTTGGGTACCTTTGTTATTATCAGGGGATGAGAACGAGTGTTTTTGGTTGTGGTCTGAGATTCAAGATAGCCACTGGCAGCCATTTTGTACCAAAATTAGTACAATCAGTTTTTTGTACAGAACTTCTGTATGAAAGTTCTGATTTGAATAAGTTTTTGTATGAATGTTTAGTAACATGGAATGCATCACATATAATACAGGTTTTTTTCTTGTGCAGAAATTATGCAAATTAGATGAACTTGGATTTATTCAGTGCTACTTATGCACAGTAAGTACACATGTCAATACGGCTCAGGCTAGGGACTGTATTTATGAACTAATCTTCACGAAACTTCTTGGGTTCCTTCGCTATCACCTTGGGATGACAACGATTGTTTTTGGATGCAGTCCAAAATTCAAGATGGCTGCCGGCAGCCATTTTGTACCAATGGAAGGTTCCGATTTGAATACATTTTTGAATGAATGTTTAGTAACATGGAATACATCACATATAATATGGATTTTTTTCTCATGCAGAAATTATGCAAATTAGATGAACTTTGATTTATTCCGTGCTACTTATACACAGTAAGTGCACTTTTCAATATGGCTTGGGCTAGAGGCTGTATTTATGAACTGATCTTCACAAAACTTCTTGGGTGCCTTTGTTATCACCTTGGAACAAGAGCGAGTGTTTTTGGGTGCAGTCCGAAATGCAAGATGGCTGCCAGAGGCCATTATATACCAAAATTAGGTGCAATCAGTTTTTTGTACAGAACTTCTATATGAAGGTTCTGATATGAATAAATTTTTGTATGAATGTTTAGTAACATGTAATACATCACATATCATACATGTTTTTTTCTCTTGCATAAATGATGCAAATCAGATGAACTTTGATTTATTCAGTGCTACTTATACACAGTTAGTACACATGTCAATACGACTTGGGCTAGAGGCTGTATTTATGAACCGATCTTCACAAAACTACTTGGGTACCTTTGTTATCACCTTGGGCCAAGAACAAGTGTTTTTGGCTGTGGTCCGAAATTTCAAGATGGCCGGCAGCGGCCAATAAGACAAACTTTGATTTATTCAGTGCTACTTATACACAGTAAGTGCACATTTCAATATGGCTCTGGCTAGAGGCATGTAACTGTCACCCACCTTTACAATACCTTACCTGTACATTTGTTACAGGCTATGGTCAGTATTTATTTATGTGCAGACCTTTACAATACTTTACATGTACCTTTGTTATCAGGTCATTACCTAGATGTGTGTCATTGCTGTGTCACATACTATACATGTACAAGTCTTACAAAAGTTGAGCTACAGTGTCATTGACACTTTCATTTAGTTATGCAAGAAATTTTTATGCAAGTTTTGCCTACTATTCATATTAGGTAAAGGGTAAGCAAATGCCCCTGACCCTCAACTGCGAAAATGTTTGTGTAATGCAGGGCTGGTAATGCTAAAAATTTGAAAGGTACCCAGAAAAGACAAATTTGCAGACAACTCTTGACACACTGATATGCCTGAGCAGTTTGTTTCTAAAATGCACCTAAAGCATTTAACCAATCAAATCTGAAAGTTAAATCAGCTGTAAACTGTTGGTGTGGATGAAGGTGGGGCATAATAAGACAAAACACAATGAGGGTGGAGTATGGGGGACAGGAATGAATGACTCCAGGAGGAGTTTTTCCTGTATTTCCTGTGCTCATTCAGTGCATGTGAAATACAGAAAAAACAACTCAGCACACTGATATGAGTTACTATGTTTTAGGTTTGCATGAAATACAGGAAAAACTCCTCCTAGGGTCATTGATTCCTGTCCTCCATACATTACACAAGTACGGGGCCAGGAATCAATCAAGGCTTGAAATAATTATATTTCCAGTGCAGGTCAAAATGTCCTGCCTCAAGTTGTTGGTACAGGTCACTTTAATTTGGTGCAGGTCATTTTCAACATATTGCTTTACACATTGTAAAATGACATATGGTGACTACTAAATAAGGAAATGACTTGTTAATTCGCAATGAAATTTAAGCCTTTGAACACAAGAGGCCACTTTACCGGCCCAGGGACATGATATGCCATAATTGCATTAAGTAGGATGCCTGCTAATTTAAGGGTGGATTAGACCAATCAATATTTTTCACATTGAAAATATTGATTGGTCTACCCCCAAATAATGAATATGGACTCCTCTAATTGCTGCTTTTCAACTGACATGGAAGATACCACCAGTGTCCAAAGGGTTAAGTTTATACTGAATTACCAGTGTTTTTTAACTCAAATTCTAAAATTGAGCAGAGTCATTCTCCTTGTCCCACCACTTTTTTCGAGCCTTGGAATCAGTTACCCTAGGTGGTATTTTTAAAGAAAAAAGTTACCTTTGGCAGTCTGAAAACTTTCTTGCTTGACACTGTTTTGTGTAAAATTATTTCATTCATGTTATAACGTCACTCAGATGCAAAATGTACAATCAGATGCGTTCTTACATGATGTTCTTATGCATAATCCAGATTCAACACGAAGTGTATCTAGTACATTTCCCAATGTCTGTATTGTATTGTGCAACATTTGATACAAACAACAATTGTGGTATAATATTCCTCTAAGTAGCTACACTTCTGTTCCCATGGGAACCCTGTGAAGTGAAGCAGTGCTTGTTTACTGTGGTAAACAAGCTCTATTTTACTGGTAAAATAGGACACCAAAGCTTGGGTGGAAGTCTTCTACAATGGGCAACATGGGTATAAACAGTTGACTGATCTTGACCTTTTATCCATATTGCAGTCACGATTAGCCATTGTGCAGAAAAATGTGACCATACACACCAATAAATAAATAATTAAGCTACACATCTGTGCCAGTTCGAGATTTACCTTAATCAACAACATCCATTTTTATAGTATGATAATTACACTACTTTTATTTATTTACAGAAAAAGAAATAAAAGATGAAGTATCCTGTGACATGTAGACAGAATCTATTACATTGTCCATGAAGAAATTCCACTAACATTAACTGTTCCGAAAAAATTTTGATTGGAAGATGACCTGAACCATATTAACTCATTTGTGATGTTTAGTATCCATCTACTTCCCAGACAGTAATAACTGGCATATCAGGGGTTCGAGAGAGTTTCCCACTGTGCCAGTTGCTTTATAAATCAGAATTCTTTTGTGATTCTACAGCTGTCAGGAAATTTGAAAAAGAAATGTTTTCACTGATTTCTAGTGAAGTGTAGCATTTGGAATTAAGTGATACAGTCAGGTCTGGAAATATGATCTGTCATTTGCAGAATGAGGTCCTCTGAGGGTGAATTTGCTGGTGCTATCCCATATAGTGAGCAGGAATCCCCCAATACATTCTCTGGGTACATCTTTCTGTTTAGGCCTGAGACCTTGATTCAGATGGAGGTTCACAGGGGGTAAATTCAGTAATGCTACCCTGCTGTGCAGGGTAGCATTACCAAATTCACTCTCTGGGGACCTCATTCTGCAGATGACAGTCTGCTTATTTCCAGGGTTGGATTCAGTCTTTTAGTTCGAATAATTCATTAAGACTTCTGTGCATTCGGTACTAGCCCTATATGTTCTTGGTTAATTAGCATTCCCTTTGAGGGTCTGTCACGTGGCTAAGTGGTGTATGTGGTTAGTATATTTTCATTGGGCAGTTGGTGCTGAAGGAAACTCTCTTTCAGCAAGGGTTTGAACCCCAACTATGCCAGGTACTATAAAAATAAGCATCCTTTCTTGACTCTATGGCACTATGGAAAATGGAAAAAAGAGATTTTCTCAATGATTTCCAGTGAAGGATACTAAACAATAATAGTTTGAAGGTCACAATACTTAATTTGAAATTGACTGTGATTCTGGAAATTCAGAATTTTTCTTTTTCAGAGCACATAATATCTTAAACCTTGGACCCTGCAAATTGCAAATTTTTAGGTAGGATCAAAATCTGAATCAAAGGAGGGGATTTCAAATGAGCTAATCTCAAATTGCATCTCGCCACTCTTCAAGTTGTGGATATTGTACCTTCTTTTTTTACAACTGTAAAGATTGTCAGTCTCCACTCAAGTATTGTATCGAAATGATGACTTCTCTGGACAAGTCAATCAAAAGCTGAATAGTCCAGAATGGAATGAATGTAGTTTCGGAAGCGGAACCTCCTTGAATTCTTCTTCTGTGATCTGTTCTCTGGTACAGGAGACCTGATGATAGAAGAAAAGTTCAGATGGAGAAACTTGGCAGGATTATTACAAACATCTCGATAATTTAAAAATTTCAGAATCGGCGTGATTTGTGAAACAAATTATTGGGATGATTTCAAATCAAATAAAATTTGAAGTTTTGCAGGGCCCTTCTTGGACCTTTTTACTATGAAGTAGTACTTAAACAATGATCATGAAATGCCTGTTTTTGTTGGTCCCCCAACCTCCATTGGAGGTTTTGGTGGGTATATAGTTGAGATCTCTGTCCGTCCATCCATACTTCCATATGAACGTCCTTTGGTATCTGCAAGGTGGAAATGACATCCACATATTGTAGGTTTCATACATACATACATACCAGAGTTATGGCCCTTGAAAAACTTTCTGAACAAAAGTTTTGCATTATTACTCCAGCATCAGTTGACAAATTTTGATGTCCTTTGGTATGCTGACAGACCAGAAGGGGGAACGGATATCCACATATTGTGGGCTGTGTTCATGCATACATACCTGAATTATGTCTCTTGTTTTACTTACTTACTGTCCTCATGAACATTTTGCATTATAACTTGAGCATTAGTTGTCAGATTTTTATGTCCTTTGGTATGGTGATGGACTAGTATGGAGGAAAAGATATCTGCATATTGCAGGTTTCATCCACCCATATTTACTACAGTTATGCCCCTTGCTGGACTTTTTTTCATTGTTTTCTGTCCATGAGAATAATTTTTTTTTGAATGGCAGCAGAAAACTGAATAATTTTTATATCACCCATATTGAATGGGTATGTAGGGGAGTTTAACCAAATTAGCCAACATGTGTGTTTGTTTGCCATAAACATGCACACTGTCATCCAATCAGAGGGTGAGGATTTTAATCTCATTATTGGAACATAGTTGTATCAAGTAAAGGGTAAAAATCTTTCTCCACTACTGACACACCTGTTTACAGAAGACAAATAATGCTGGTTCACTGCCATTTGTGCAGGTTATGTTCACTAAAATAATAATGATCACGAAATGTACTACAGTCTTTATATTTATTGTTCACTGGAGGTGCGGGTGTGTTCATGTTCCAACCACTGTTCTAAATGTCTAATATTTGACACAAAGTTGAAACTTGTCAACTCAACGTACTGGTACTGACAGTGTACTTTCGAGTTATCTGGGTGATTAAGTTATTAAGATTTGAGGATTAGATATTGATTGGAGTCACAATTATGTTGTCTGGATGTACAGTGTTTACACATGTACATGCTATGTACATTTATTTCATCCTTACTGATTGGTTATACACATAACAATGTATTGCATATGTAAAGTCTTATGTATTCCTTAATAAAATAAATTATAACTGAACCTGCAATATATCGAATGATAAAAAACTGGAAATGTACAGAAAAACAAGGAATGTTGACTGATAGAGCATTGGAATCTCATATTTGGGCTTTACTGTGAAGTACAGGAACCACAACTTGAAGACCTCATAACTTAAAGAACTCAGTCTGTTAGGATTTGCCTTAATTTGTTACATTTTATGGGAGAGTAACTATTGGCACTTTTCCATAAATTGTAACAAAGCAAAGACATATGAACAAATTCTGATAACCAAAAATAATTTAGCACTCTACCAGTTAAAAATGACAAGAAAGCATATTAATATTAATACAGATGAAATGGACCAGAAATGTAAACTAACGAAAGGCTAGACATAATAAACTGAGTAAATGTGAGAGGCAAGCTCAACCATGTACAGTAAAAGTGAAAATAGGTTGTGAGACAACAGCAAGAAAATTCAACTTATTTCAGTACATCTTCATGTATTGATTTGCCACTCCCCCCCCCCCCCCCACCACCCCCCACACACACAGACTAGTATTTTCCTGTACAGAAATGAGAGCAATATTTACTCGTAATGGTCCACCATCTTATTCAAACAGAGAACCGAGGAAAGAGCTGTAAAGTGAATGCAAGAAATATTCTTCTCTTCTTTTCAATGTTGACAATAACGCTGCTCTTCACCAGCTCTTCAGGGCAGGCTTTATCAGCACAAAGGCATTAAAATTTATTGGAAATTTAATTTTAAAAGAAGCCTTTTACATCGATAAAAATAAACAAGTGGGCAATCAGGGTTGATAAAAACTTTTCAGACCCAGAGTCAAACACTTGGTCAGCACTATAACAACCAACTATTATCCAGGTTATTCTTGATATCTGATTTAAGTTAATTGTCGATGGCCTGTATGTCCATACATCCTTACATCTGTACTTCCATCTGTTCATCCATCCATCCATCCCAACTTGTGTGTGCAACTCCTCCTACATTATTGAACTTATTTTGATGAAACTTCTCAAACATTATGACTAGCAAGGGAGTATGCGCATATTCTAAAAATTTTCATCGCTGACAATTTTAACCAGGTTATCTCCCCTGAACTTAAGATTTATTATGGATTTTCAAATGAGGTTCTTGTGTGCGCAACTCCTCCTACGTTATTGAACCAATTTCGATGGAACTTCTAAAACATAACTAGCAAGTGAGCATGCGCATATTATTAAATTTGTGATCCGTGACAATTTTAACCAGGTTATCTCCCCTGAACTTAGATTTATTATGGATTTTCAAATGAGATTCTTGTGTGCACAACTCCTACATTATTGAACCGATTTCGATGAAACTTTTCCAACATTGTGACTAGCAAGTGAGCATGCACATATTGTAAATTTTTTCATCGACAATTTTAACCCAAGTTATCTTCTCTGAACTTAGATTTATTATGGATTTTCAAATGAGACTCTTGTGGGCGCAACTCCTCCTACATTATTGAACTGATTTTAATGAAACTTTTTAAATTTGGCCACTGATGAATGAAATGTGCATAATCCAAAATTTTTGAACTGCGACAATTTTAACCAAGTTATCTCCCATGAACTTGGATTTGGTTCCGCTCCACAGTTTTCCAGGCATTTCCAAAAATGACATGCCATGCACTCTCTTCAAATGCAAATATTCTGTAACTTAGTTATCTAACCCATAACATGTATTACATTTCCCAAATCCACTAAAAACATACAACACTATCTGACTAAGCAGAAAAAACAATCTGAATGTGGGTGAAATAATTTATTGTCAATGGCAAGACTTCAATCATCAAAATAGCATAAAAAATGCCAATACCAGTCATTTTCAGCCACCCAGCAGCCTCAAAAGCAGAATTTTCCCACTATCCTCACTCATCTTACCCTGGGGCACATAACCCCCCTGTTTCTAAAATGTGAAGAAAAAAATTCCCTGTTTCCGTCTCATATTTTAGTTACATGCCTGGTAACAAACACGTGTAAAAATGACATTTAAAAAAATAGCCAATTTTTCAAAGCCACCGTTTCCCAT
Organism: Pictodentalium vernedei; assembly: GCA_031216915.1. Classification (NCBI taxonomy): domain Eukaryota; kingdom Metazoa; phylum Mollusca; class Scaphopoda; order Dentaliida; family Dentaliidae; genus Pictodentalium; species Pictodentalium vernedei. The sequence goes on along the minus strand of CM062297.1, from coordinate 666,012,829 downwards.
AATTTATCTGGTAATTTACCCCAATGCATCAGACTCCAACTTTGGGACCAAAACATCAAATACTCTTGTCCAACAAAAAGCCTAATGTAATCATAATTATAGCTGATACTAAAAATATATCTCCAATTTACATGGCATTAGTTTCACCATATGCCCTATTTGTAGAATTTTACCCCTGTGCAATAGTGCAAAACTGTAGAGCGGAGCCTTAAGAGAAAACAAGAGTGATCTCCCCCTGGATTTCACTCAGGCAAAAGAATCTGGAGTCTATCCGGAGTTGAATGAACAAAAACCACAAGTCTCTATTTTCAACCAGTAAAAAGATACAGCATGGTCTGTGTGACTGCCGAATAGCTTTTGTGGGCAGTTTTTGCCTGATTTCCACAAGCACACCATACCATACCTTCTCAAGCCCCTTATTGCTCTGAGCCACTGGAGATAACATTTTATTTTCACCACCAGCTACATTGACTACCCATGTCCTGTCAATAGCACTGTTAAATACAGTCAAAATGTAAAACAATAAGCAGTAACAACCACTGGTTTGAGGGTGGGGGTAGTTGCTCACCCAATATAAAAGAGCAAGCAGCTTAATTGTTGGTTGACACACGAAAATGACACCAGTGACCAAAATAAAAAGTAGACACCAGGACTGTAATTCTGTGGTGAATAATAACAACCAGGCTGTTCATAATTGCATAGATCTATCATGAATACAGAGATCAGTGTTTAGGAAATGCAGTGCTCTCCCTTAATGTGTTTTCAAAACTGGATGCCAATTCAAAAACAGTTACAAAATTAGGATACATCAACAAATTTCTTAAAATTTCCACTTATTTCCTTCCAGTTGTGCAGAGATATCACTTAATGAATGTTAACTATCACTAACAATTGCACACAAACCAGAAATAATAAAAGCTTTTTTGAAAAATGGTGTATTTAGAACTCAAAACACAAATAAAGAACTTCCTGGTTCAAGAGTTGACAATGACAACAAAATGATCTTAAGGTTCCACTCCACAGTTTTCCAGGCATTTCCAAATGCAAATATTCTGTAACTTAGTTATCTAATCCATAACATGTATTACATTTCCCAAATCCACTAAAAACATACAACACTATCTGACTAAGCAGAAATAAACAATCTGAATGTGGATGAAATAATTTATTGTCAAAGGCAACACTTCAACCAGCAAATTAGCATAAAAAATAACAATACCAGTCATTTTCAGGCTCCCAGCAGCCTCAAAAGCAGAATTTTCCCACTATCCCCACTCACCTTACCATGGGCCATATAACCCCATTTCGAAAATGTGAAAAAAAATCCCTGTTCCCATCTCATTTTTTAGTTACATGCCTGGTAACAAACCCGTGTAAAAATGACACTTCAAAAGATAGCCAATTTTTTGAAGCCACCGTTTCCCATAATTCATCTGGTAATTTACCCCAATGCATCAGACTCCAACTTTGGGACCAAAACTTCAAATTCTCTTGTCCAACAAATAGCCTAATGTAATCATATATCTGATACTAAAAATATATCTCCAATTTACATGGCATTAGTTTCACCATATGACCTATTTTTAGAAATTTATCCCTGTCCAATAGTACGAAACTGTAGAGCGGAACCTTTATTACTGGTTTTTCAGCCTCAACATTCAGAGGTGCATTCTAGTAAGCCGGAAGTGGGGGGTATTAATCACCTTCAGTGATAGTTCTAGTTAGTTTTAACTGTATAACACATCTGTATGGATGATTCACAGGTTTGTTCAAATCAAACCATGGAGGTAAGTTTTAACTCCTTGCAAGCTGCTGGAGGATATTCCTGCCCAGGACAGGGAATCTCTTTCCATTAAATGAGTAAAATTTGAATGTATTTAACCAAATTTACCTCTGAATTGTGTAAATTTTTTTGACCAATAATGTCCCAGAATTTATTATCAAATCTAGTCATGACTGCTTCACAGCATTCATGACTAGGTTTAATGAAAAATATTTAAAAATTACTCAGCAGGTTAAGAGTTGAGGGGCTGTTACAAGGCCCACAAATTTGATTTAACACTGTGGGAAATGGAAAAAAACATCTTAAAAACCTTCTCCCAAGCTACTGCTGGAAATGCCTCCATATTTGATATTTGTGTTCATAGCAAGCATGACTTCCAAGTTTGTTCAGACCAACCCCCTGTGGGCATGTTTACAAGTTTTATGGAGCCTTAAAAGGAAAACCTTAAAAAATCTTTTTCTCCCAAAAGATTGCTCCAGAAGCTTTCATATTTAATATTTAACATCCTAATAAGGATGATTCACAGGTTGTTCAAATTAAACGTCTTGGGTCATATGTAAGGGGTTGATGGATCCCCCATATTTGAAATTTTAAAAATTCTCTCAAACCACAGCTCCAAATACATCAGGATTTGATATATGACATCAATGTAACAATGATTTCCAAGTTGTCCAAACCAACAAGCGGGGGTATTTTTAGGGGTGTTGTGGGGTCTTGGATTTTAACACTGTGGGTTATGGAAAAACAAAATTCTACTCCAAAATCACTGCTCCAAAATCTTTTGTATTTGACATATAATATATTTGTATGGATGATTCACAGGTTTGTTCAAATTTAGTGCCTTAGAGGTGTTATGGGGCACCCAGATTTTAACACAATATGTAACAAAGAAAACATTTGAAAAGTTTTCTTCACCCAACCACTGCTCCAAATGCCTCCATATTTATCCCTCACCTAAACAAAGTTTGCCGGGGGATATAGAAATGGCTGTCCCATCTGTGTGTCTGTGTGCACATTTTGTGAACGCAATAACTTGAACCATTGTCATAGTACATTCACAAAACTTGCTAACAGCATACATTGTGAGGTTTTGGTCAAGTTCGATATTCATCACATTTTGTGAGCATTTGAAGGTGTTATGCCCCTTTTTGTTAGGAATTTCGTGTTTTTCTTATAATGACTTGGTGAATGTGATAACTTGAACAAATGTAATAGAATTTTCACTAAACGCGATATAGGAATGCAATGTGATAAAATCTCTGCCAAGTTCGATATTCCCCAAATTTCCTTGGCTTTCATAGGAGTTATGCCTCTTTTGTTGTAAATTCAGTGTTGATCTGATAATGATTTTGTGAACATGATAATGATAACTGGAACAAATGAATCAGATTTTCATGAAATTTGCTATTGGCAAACATTGTGAGATGTTTTATTCATAAAAATTTAGATCCACTTCTCTCTTTGCATGATTTTGCCATCTTGTGGCACATAGTTGTTGATATATGATGGCTTTATAAGGATAGTTTCAAAATTTGTTAAAATCAACCCCATAGGGATATATTTTGGATTTTTAGGGGTTCTCAGATTTAACACTGTGGGTAATGGGAAAACATCTTAAAATCAGCATCTCCCAAACTTCTGCTGCAGAAATTTTCATATTTGATATTTAACATCCTTATTAACTTAGCATGGTTCACAGGTTGGTTGAAATCAAGCCTGTGGGATAATATTTAGGGGTGCTATGGACCCCCAGATTCTAATACTGTGGGTAATGAACAGAAAAAAAACATTTAAAAAATCTTCTCCCAAACCACTGCTCCAAATTTAAAATATGACATCATTGTAAGAATGATTACCAAGTTTTTAAAGAGACAATAATTTGAAAAAAATATTGACTAGAAGATTTTGCTTCTCTGTGAAAGAGCATGTTTAAAAAACAATATGTGCAAAGTATTGGGCATCAGAAGCAACACAGAGTTACTTAAATCTGTGTTTAAAAAACTTTCATGCAGACAAATTTGCAGAAGATATTACATCGCGACGATATGAATGAATTTACATGAAGTAATCACTGGAATTAAGCAGAACTTGTGATGTAATTACAGATACAAATGGAAATAGTTTAATACCTCAGCTGCATTCCAAATTTTTTATTGCTGCAAAAGAACAACTGTGCATTATTTTAGCAATAACTGGGCATTATCATATCAAAAACTCTTTGTATTATTTCAAATGAAGTGCAGTTATGCTTCCAATAAAATCCACTGAATGCATATCGACAATAGCAATCCGAGATAGGTTTTGTTGATGCATATGCCATAAATAGAAACAAGTGTATACAAACATCACCATTGTCTTTCTGAGAGAGCTAATTTCAATGAAAATATGGAAAGTGTCATTGCACTTCACGTTGTGCCAGAAATTTCTGTGAGTGATCAGGTAACAAGATCAGAATGAAAAACTATGGCCTATGGCATATTTTTTCAATTAAATCAGTAAATTCTCGCGTTGAAGTTAGTGCATTTAATTGATACTCGCAAGTTCATACAAATGATATGCAAAACATAAGTGTGCTTTTGAACAACAAAAATTCTGGTTTTGTCAAATAGTCAATTTATTTGTTTTAAATTCACGGCGTATTGTCCCTTTGAAACCAGTCCCCTGGGAGCATATTTAGAGGTGGCAAGCTCTTACTCCAGCTTTCATATTTGATATTTAAGATCCCAATAACAAAGTTGTGGTTTAAACGCAACCTCATATTGTCCTTAGCGCTGTGCCAGAAATTTCTGTGAGTGATTGGGTAACAAGATCAGAATGAAACCAGTAAATTCTCGCCTTAAAGTTAATGTATTTAATTGATACAAGCAAGTTCATACAAATGATATGCAAAACATAAGGGTACTTTTGAATAACAAAAATTCTGGTTGTGTCAAATGGTCAACTTATTTTTAGCTTAACTTGACCGAGTCAAGATAAGCTTTTGCCATCACCCATGCGGAAGTCAGTGAGTCTGTCAGCCTGTTCACAGTTTTTTTTAGCACAGGCCACATCCCGTAGTTCTAATCCGATCATCACTAAATTTCATGTGCTGGTGCAGTCATGTCTAGATGAGAACGTCCCATTTTGGTCATGATCGGTCAACCGTGATGACTGCGCAGGTTCGAAACCCTGACTCTGTAAAATGTCTAGATGAGAACGAATGTCCTATTTTGGTCAGGTTCGGTCAACCATCATGGCCACAGAGGCAGTGACCTAGATTCCTTTAGCACAGTCTAGGTTGCATTTATGAAGGGATTTCATTGTAAATTAGTAGGATGACCCTGTATATTATCTAGATGAGAACGTCCCATTTTCATCGTGATCGGTCAACCATGATGGCTGCACAGGCACATGCCCCAGATTTGTTTATCACAGTCTACAGTTCATATTTATGAAGCGATTTCATTGTTTCTTGGTAGGATGACTCGGTATGATGTCTAGATGAGACTTCCTATTTTTATCACAAATGGTCAGCAGTTGCTGCTGCTTGGGCACATGGCCTAGATTCCTTTAGCACTGTCTACAGGTCATATTTATGAAGAGATTTCATTGTATCGTAGTAGGATGACTCGGTATGACATCCAGATGAGACTGTCCTATTTTGGTCATAATCGGTCAACCGCATCCACCAGATGGTCACATGACCTAGATTTGTTTAGCACAGTCTACAGTTCATATTAAGGAAGCGATTTCATTTGAAACAACCTGAAAAAACACCAAACTCCCTTAGGTCGAAAAGCATTGGGCCAAAAAGCATCAGACTGAAAAGCATGAGGCCGAAAAGCACGAGGCAATGAACCGGCATTTGATATATGGTATTTCTTCATACATAGTAGATTTTCTTTTATGATTATGAATTTTCTTGCTGCATATATATGCTTGATTTATGTTTTTACAGAATGACGAGGAAATCAAATAAACTCTTTGTATAGCATTGTAAAACAAAACAGTTTGGGAAATACTTTGGTTTGAAGACTACTTTTAATCAACGCAAAGGAGTTCAGTTGTACATCAAGAAACTTTTAGCCCTGGCTTTCCTACCAGCTCAGCACATACCCACAGTCTTTTGACAACTTGCACAGTCTGCTAACACACAGCCTCTACAGGATTTGATAACATACATGAGCAACACCTGCATGAATAGCCCTTATTGGACTGTTGCTCAGTGGTGTGTTTTTCAGCAACCAATACGTATGAACAATGATGTTGAAGGTTTGCATTTAATTAAATATTGAAACTGAATTAATTAATACAGAACAATTTAATTTACTTATTTATACGATAGCTACATGTAGTTGAAACTAAGTTTATTCAATTTTTTTTTATGCAACTGTTATTAACTCAAACAGTTAAAAGGAATTTTTGATTGTCCATATTCCATTGCATCACATGTTTTGGTGTGCCGGTTATACCAGGAAGCTAGAGGTCAGGGGTCACTGCATAACGAAAGCCATGATTTAAAATCAGTCCCATTACATAATGATGACCAAAATATTACATGGGATGATAGGGAGGGTGGATTGTTATCAAATAGTTGTTTCGAAGGTGTTTCAGTGAATGAATCATTTCTAATTTCAGGATGGCACTGTCGCCTTAATGGAAACACTAGAAAGTCACAGCTTCATTTTTATTTACTGGTCCCACTCCTAAGAAAAGAAGTCAACACTGTGACAATTACAATGAGATCGGTTGATGAACATTCAATGGCATGTCGGCAACGGGCAAATACCAGAAAGTTGAGTGGCCGGTTATATGTCCTGTGGGAGAAGTATGAAAATTGCCATTTGGGAACATCAGAGTTTCTGCAAGAAGTCAGCAATATATACACTACGCCAGTACCTACAGATGAATCGACTGACTAATAATTATATTATTCACTCTTTGTATATATTAGACTTAAAGTTTACTGTACAATCATTAAATGTATGTAAAATTGAACTCACGGATAATTTTTAATGTCATGTGAAATTTTTCTGTACACTGTAAATATAAATAACTGAACATTAACCCTTTACCCAACGTAACGGCCAAAACCGGCCAGCGCTATTCTAAAAAATCGCCAATTAATTTTCATTATTTTTTTCATTTTTTGTCTCAAAAACATAGGTTATGACCCCTCATTGGAACGAGCTCGACGAGCTCGTTCCAATGAGGGGTCATAACCTATGTTTTTGAGACAAAAAATGAAAAAAATTAGTTATTCAAGAATTTTTTTGGCAAGTGTCGTCTGCTTTTCATGTTAGGTAAAGGGTTAATTAATAAAGGTCATTACCCATTATTTCTAAACATAAACTATGCATTGTTGTTTATAGATCTCTACACTCGAAATGAGGCCAAAATGACCACGGGACCGAAATGACCAAGGGGCCAAAGTGAGTAGGGCCAAAATGACTTTAGGCCAAAGAGACCAGGGACTGAAGTGACTTGGGACCAAAGTGACTGGATACCATTCCTTTAGCACTGTCTAAGGTCCTATTTATGAAAGGGTTTCATGTAACTTGGTAGGATGACTAGGTATGATATCCAGATGATACTGTCCTATGTTGGTCGCAATCGGTCATGCATGACGGCCAGATGGGCACGTGACCTAGATTCCTTTAGCAAAGTCTATGAGTCATATTTATGAAGTGATTTCATTGTGACTTGGTAGGATGACTCGCTTTGGAATGGTTTTCAGGGCCGCCGAGAAGGGGGGAGAACCGGGGTAGTAACCCCGGGGCCCGGCGTTATTGGGGGCCCGCCGAATCCCGTAATTTCCTGAAGGCGAGATACTCTTACGTGTGGTCCCTTCACTGCACGTCAAATTTTGATGTGCAGTGAAGGGCCCGAGAGTAAGAGAATCCTGCCTTAACCCGTTACCTAACGCTAGTAGCAGACGACACTCGTAAAAAAATTCTCGTATAACTAAAAATTTTCATTTTTTGCTTCCAACACGTAGGTTATGACCCCTCATTGGAACGAGCGTGATGCGCTCGTTCCAATGAGGGGTCATAACCTATGTTTTGGAAGCAGAAAATGAAAATATTTTAAAAATTGAATGGCGATTTTCGTGTATAGCGCTGGCCGGTTTTGGCCATTACGTTAGGTAAAGGGTTAAGGCAATTAGAGAAAATTGGCAGGCTCCGGTGTTCCAGACTGACACTGTTTGTGTGGATTCACTAAAGCGCAATCTCGATGCATTGCTAGCTTACGCAGTTACAAACTTGGAACCTTATCAACATTTTAGTTCTGCACAATATAGAACTAGTGGGTCTTACTATAAAGAATAAATGTATTTCAACCAAGAATCACTAGTTCTGTAAAAATGTTAAGAAGAGGGCTGTGTCGCAAATGGAGCTCTGTCTGCACTTGACCAACGGTTGTAATTTTGGACTGCATGATTCTTGAAGTGATAACTTTATAATCTTTATTATATGAATTTGACGTAATAAAGTTATCTTTCAAGAATTGTGCAGACAGTGCAGTTAAAAGCTATAGCTCCAACCCCTTGGCCACTTGATACTCCCCTATGAACTTGCAAATGTGAGAGATACTTCTAAAAGGTCATTTTAAAAAAGGTCATAACGTGACTTTTCACCCCAAAAGCCACTGAGAAGCCTCTATTTAAAAATTCATTTTCACAATTTTCTTTGAAGACGGGGGGGGGGAGGGGGGGGGGGGGTTAAAACAAGAAAGTTTCCAGATTCAATTCAAGATTTTGGAATCCGCGCAATCCCCCCCCCCCCCCCCCCCCCAAAAAAAAAAAACCCTGTCAGAGCTCGTGGCCTGTGCACTCGCGGCCTTCGGCATCTACTCGCCCATGTTGCCTAGGGGGCCCGGAATATTCCCTCTCCCGGGGCCCGGATTTTCTCTCGACGGCCCTGATGGTTTTACTGTAACTTGGTAACTTTGGTTGACATATGTTAACTGTGAGGGCCACATCCACCCAGGCCTCAGTTCCTTAGTACAGTCTACACCTCAAATTATTCTTTTTGAAAACATAGCATGTAGGGTACTGAACTTAACATATTCTCAATTATCACAATTTTTGTTTTATTTCGTAATTATTTCATAATCCTTTCATAAGCATTGAACATTATCCTTTTCATAAAACACTACACACAGTCAAGTTAAGCGGCAGTGTCATTGCCACTTTCATTTAAAATTCTCGGTGTATTGTCCCTTTGAAACCAAGTCCCTGGGAGCATATTTAGTGGTGTTTTATGGCAAGCACCTGCTCCAGAAGCTTTCTTTTGATATTTAAGATCCCAATACCAGAGTTGTGGTTTCACTCTTATAAAATAAACCAAAATCATGTTTTCATAAAGTGAAAATTTTCAAAATCAATTTTAGTGTGCATATGACTAATATCCTGTAGAAACAAGATGCTCCAGGTCCTCAGCTGATGAAGTTGTTTAATGAAGGATTTGATAAGTATCTATGGCCAGTTAACAATAGAGAGAAAGGAAGCCATGTAATTTTTATACCATTATTAGCTGTTCTATATATAAAAAGCCTATGGCATGAATTTTAGCTTTACACACCAACTGTGGTGAACACGCCAGCAATGGGATTTCAATAGTTAAAATTTACACCGACAGTGGAACTACATCCAAGTTGACCTTTGGTGACCTCGGCTTGAATGCAAACTTGTCTAAATTTATCACTCCTCGCCTCGCAAAGAGTGAAATGAAACCCACAATTATTTAGTATGTTTTTAAATGACTTTACCTCATAAGATACCAAAAATTAACAAACATGCGTTGCCTCATGTTAATAAAGCACCATAACTCAAAATAGTATGTTATTAAAATGAAAAAGGTCCCGTGATTTGCATGTTTCTTTTTCCATTTCGTTTCAGCGCTAAAATTGACTGCGGAAGTACCACCCACCAGTGCTCATGTAAATAAAAACAGATTTTGCATGTGTGAATAATGTATTCTTTAACATTTAAAATCTTATTAATCTGACGATCATGGTATAAATAAAATAGACCCAAAGTAGTTTGGTGTACCAAATGTTCACCACGAGTGGTGAACATTTGGTACACCAAGCTACTATGGGTATGTTCTATTATTTATAACTCTATTGTTCATGTCACATTACTGTGTGCCTATGTGTATGCACCATGTTACTCTACAGCTCAAGATTATTGGGTTTTTCTTCAATTCAAATATCATTTTGGATAATCTGCATGTGATAATTGGGATGCTACCAGGAACAGATTAAGAAAGGATCCCCCACCAAGTTAGGTAGAAATCTCCTGGGTGGGGGCATATTGGATAAGGGAGGTACCAAATTGCCTGTCATTTAAGGGTGGGGGCATTACAGAGGGTGTATTGGGAGGGGAGTCCCTTTGTGGGACAGGGAGTAATATAAAAAGGGGTGGGTGTTGGTAAGATTTGCTACATGTAAGGTATAGGTGTTACTCATGTCGTGGGAGCATCGTTCACACATTGGTGGGTCACTCTTACTTATCACATGCTAGGAGTAAAGGGGAAATTGTTGTACTACCATGGCAGGGGTTTGTTGCTGGTTTGTTTGTCAGTTTTATTGATGGGAATAGGCAGGAAAGTGAGCATACATTTGAGGTAAAAAACACTTGGGTGGTTATTTTAAACAGCAAACTGAACTCTCTTTGAATAAGTACTCTTTTTGAGGATTTGGTGGTCCTGAAGAGGGCATTTGGGTTCTGACTGGTTGTCTAAGCCTTGGGGCATTGGCTGCTGGCTGTCTCTTGGTGAGTGGACGTACTTGTTGTTTCAACAAAGTTTCAGCAACGATGTCTGATATTTTCGTGGCAAGGGCTCCTAGTTTGTCATCACTGTCAGGGTCAGGTTGTTGGATTTCTCCCTCCTTGTAATCATTGAGGTGTTTAAGGATGACTTCTCTTATGGCCTCCAACTGTGTTTCAGTTAACTCAAGTGTTTTTTTTCCTCATATGTATGCTAAGATTTTAACTCTGTGGGTGATGGGCAAAACATTCATAAATCTTCCTCCAAACCACTGCTCCAAAAGCTTGTATATTTGACATATCGCACATTTGTATGGATCATTCACATGTTTGTTAAAATCCCTAGGGTCATATGTAGGGGTGTTATGGGGCCTCAGCTTTTAACTTTGTGGGTTCGGAGCACTGTGGCTCAGTGGTACGGCATTGGACTTCAAACCGAAAGGTCCACAGCAGGGGTGACTGTGTTGTGTCCTTGGGCAAGGCAGTTCATCCTGATTGCCCATGTAGGGGCACAGTGGTAGTGTGTACTAAGGCATACTGCACATCAATGGTACACTTGTCTTCAACCAATGCTAACCCTGCTTGTTTTAGTATGTTGGGGAGTCTGATATTTGCTTGCCATTTCTCAGTGGTTCTCTCTGCTTCCCCCACCCGTAAAACTGTCCAAAACAAGGTTTCCCTACCTGTCAAAAGTGTCATTAAACTCCAATAAATAAATTAATTTTGTATGTTATGGGGAAAATTAAAAATTGTCTTCTTCCAAACCACTATTCCAAATGCTTTCATGTTTAACATCATTGTTGAGATGATTTACAAGATGGTTTCAAACAAACTACTGGGGATTGTACTTAACCCTTGAGGGCCTCATTCCAACTTTGATCACAGTTTTTGTAACAGGACAGGTGCCCCTACATGTAGTCTTTGGGGGTTAAATCACAAATTACATTCTGAGCATGTAGTTGTTTTTAGGCAAGTCTTGGCTGCCTACATAGACAGCCAACACTTGCCAAGAACAACAGCAAAGTCACTGGATGTAGACTGTCAAAGTGTAGTAAAAATATGTAAAAATGTCTAGGCCCTCTAGAGTTAAAGGTGTTTAATGTGTCACAAGGTTTTAATATTGTGTGTAATGGTGTTAAACTTCTCAAAATCTTCTCCCAGCTCATTTTGTCAAATGCTCCTATTTTTTATATTAACATCTATGTAAGAATGAACTACAGTTCATTTGAAACAGGCATCTGGGTCATATTTAAAGGTATCACTGGCTCCCCAGATTTTAACAATGGGTAACTGAGAAAACATATCAAGAAGCCTTTTCTCAAACCGCATGGGGCTTAGAATTTAACACTAGGTAATTGAGAAAACATTAAAAATTCTTATGTCAAACAATACCTTCAAATTCTTTCATGTTTGGCATATGAAATATTTGTAATGACTCTTTGCAAGTTTGTTCATATGAAGCCCCTGGTGTCATTATCCTCTGAAATTATTTAGGGGGAGGGGGATATAGATGTGGCACTGTCCACTCATCTGTCTGTCCATTTGTAGATGGAGTTGATTTCCACTCAAACTAAAATTCTGCTTGGCCGACTGAAACCAAACTTGGCATGTGGGATAGGTATGATGAGAAGAAAAACCCTATTCAATTTGGGATCATTGTGCCAAAGGTCAAGGTCACAGTGACCTTGAATTTTAATTTTTTATCAGAGTTGGTTCAGCTCTGAAATTAAAATTCCGCTTGGCTGACTGAATCCAAACTTGGCATGTGGGTTAGGCATGAGAGGAAGAACCTTGTTCATCTTGAGGTCATTGTGACCGTGACCTTTGAGTTGGCTTCTCTAATTGATATTTTGCTTGCGCGATCAAAACTAAACTTTGCTTATGAGTTGAGCATGATGAAAGGAAGAACTCAATTTATTTTGGGGTTATTGTGTCAAAGGTAAAGGTCATAGTGACCTTGAATTTAAAGTTTTATCAGTCAGAATTGGTTTCCACTCTCCAATTAAAATGTTGTTTGCCTGACCGAAACCAAACTTTGTAGGTGGATTGCGCATAATAAGAGGAAGAACCCCATGTATTTTTCAGGTCATTGTGCCAAAGGTCAAGGTCACAGTCACCTTGAAATTAAAATTTTATTGGTCAAGCTGGTTTCGGTTCTCTTAATTATTAAAATTTATGCAATCCCAATCGAAACCTAACTTGGCATGTGGGTTGATCATGATGAGAGGAAGAACCCTACATATTTTTAGGTCATTGTGCCAAAGGTCAATGTCACAGTGACCTTGAACTTATACTACCAACAGTGGCTGTGTTAATTTAATGTAATATATTTCCACGGTTACTGTATCAGGGTGATATTTCCGGGGAATTTGGCCACCCTTGGTGGCTAGCTCTAGTTTTAATTTAGAGGTAATAGAAGACCATCATCATTATTAATCTATCCCAACACTGGTGGTAATGGAGAAAACATATGGAACAAGAAATTTCCACCGCGCCCCATCAGACGTAATTGAAAATTAACATTGAAACCTACAGAAAATTTACTATTCTTTTGTTTAAATGAATACTACCTACGAGTGATGAGGCCTATTGTGCTCAAATGTAGTCGGATGTATACGGGGGTGGATAAAATTAACATTTGTTCCTAAGGGGTCCACCAGGCCACATGAGGCCCTAGCTTTGGTGATGGTGGGGAGAGATCTATTGGGTGAACAATTGTTTTTGCTTTAAAAGGAGTTTTGAAGAACCCATGGGTGGGTAGCTTGAAATCTTGACAGGTGAAGCAGTGCTTGACTACTGTGGTAAAGAAGTACTAGTTTATTGGTATAATAATAGAACCTGGTAATGCCTGATGTCACAAATGGACAACATAATTGTAAATGATTGGTTCAATTTTTACTTTATACATATGATGCTGTGAAAAATAAATAGTGTGCAGCCCACTTAATTGGATATCTCTTAACTGAATGAATGACCCGGTTAAACATAATTGTCAAACACCAAACCATTTACCATATCTTCAATACAAATTTGACCTGTTATGCAATCTTTCAAAGAATTACTCAGACATCCACTGAATTCCATGTTTATAGACCTATCTGGCTTCAGTACATCTAATATAAGCATTTAATCTGTTATATCTTGTTTGACAGAGCTCCATAAGCTCTGCCAAAGAAGACATAATCAAATAAATGCTTTGTGTATCACTAGAATTCAGGAAAATAAGCCAATTCATGTTAAATGAATACTCCTGCTAACTGAATATTTTTTTACTGGCAAATTAAGAAGGTATTCAATTTACAGGGTTCCCCTGTAATAATAATTACTGAAACTCAGGAAATGTATAACAGATTCTCCAATTCTCTGTGACAGCGATGTATGCATCTAATCCACTCAGGAATTTGAGTTGAATTTGAATGATTGAAAGGATTTGTGAAAAAATTACTTTGTGCATCCAAAGGGCAGACAGTCAATGTGCTACATATCAACTTACTACAGAAAAGTCCATTTAATTGATATCTATTAATTGAATAACCCTGTTATTTGAATATAATTTTCAAACACCAAACCATTTTGACCTGTTAACTGCATATAGTTTATAATATAAACTCCTGTTAACCCTTTACCAAACAAGAAAAGCAGACGACACTTGCAAAAAAAAATTCTTGAATAACTAATTTTTTTCATTTTTTGTCTCAAAACCATAGGTTATGCCCCCTCATTGGAATGAGGTTGACAAGGGTCATAGCCTATGGTTTTGAGACAAATGAAAGTGTCAATGACACTGTAGCTCAACTTGTCAAGACATGTACATGTATAGTTTTATGGACATCTATCTATCAGCCTTTGAAAATGCCTTTCCTCTGAAAAATACTCAATTAAGAAAAAAATTTATGAGACAAAAACCCTGGATGACGAAAGGACTCTTAATCTCATCAAATAATAAATCTAAATTTTATAACAAAAAACTCAGACACCCAACTGAGCAGAATATTAGAAAATATAAAAACTATTGTAAAATATTTAACAAGATTAAAAAACAAAGTAAAGCAATGTACTATTCAAACATATTATCAGAAAACAAAGGCAATTTACGTAGAACATGGCAAATTATTAACGATGCTCTACTTAAAACCAACCATTGTACCGCTTTGCCACAATTTTTCGTAACAGAAAATAAGAAAATAATAAAGAAATAAACAACCCAAATGAAATAGCCCAGGAATTCAATAACTTTTTCGCAAACATAGGAAAATGCACTAGCAAACAAATAAATAAACCTCAAAAAAGCTTCCTGGACTTCATGGATAATAATCAACCAAACAGTTTCTACATAACTCCAACAACTGAATATGAGGTAGTTGCCGTTATCAATTCACTTAGGTCCAAAAATACTGAGGATAGTGATGGCATTACTTCAAACTTCATCAAACACTCAACACAATAGCTCCTCCTTTAGCCCACATTATTAACTTGTCTTTTATGTACGGTATAGTCCCTGATAGGATGAAGATAGCGAGAGTCATTCCGATTTTTAAAACTGGAGATGAGCATGTATTTAATAATTATTGGCCGATAAGTATCTTACCAGTTTTGTCTAAAGTATTAGAAAAGCTCATGGGCAATAGAATCACGAAATATCTCGAAACATTTGATATCTTATATAAACATCAATATGGATTTCGGAAAAATCATTCTACCATACATTTAGTAATGCAATTACTGAAACCTGTAGGTTCGGAAAATAATAAGCAAAGTAAAAACAATACATTAGCGACATTCCTTGACCTATCCAAGGCATTCGATACGATAAACCACAACATCTTGATAACCAAAATGGAAAAATATGGATTTAGAGGCATTAGTAATTGTTGGTTTAAAAGCTATCTTTCGAATAGAGTGTAATATGTACAACATGGTGAAGAAAAGTCTGAACTGATAGAACTGACGTGTGGAGTTCCACAGGGCTCAGTTCTTGGGCCGACCTTATTCTTATTATACATAAATGATATCAGTCGTTCTACATTTCTCAACCTCTTGTCATTTGCAGATGACACAATTGCTCTGGACTCAGCCCCCAAATCCAGTTCCATAGCTGACCATTTTAATCATGAACTCAATAAAATATATGAGTGGTGCTCAGCAAATCAACTCGCCCTGAACGCCAATAAAACCAAATACATTATTATTAACCCAAACCACAAAGCTAATAGTTGCAGACATCCTGATATTCTCATGAATGGTAAAAAAACTAAAAAGGGTGGGTTTAAATGAAGAAGAGAAATCCTTGAACTTTTTAGGTATACATATTGATGAACACTTATCTTATCAAACACATATATCAAAAATATGTTCTAAGATTGGATGGGCAAATTATACTCTGAACAAGGCAAAAAACTATTACCACAGCTTGTCATGAAGATGCTTTATTATTCCTTGGTCCACTGTCATTTGGTGTATGGTATTCAGATATGGGGAAATTCGAGAGGAATCAATAAACTACTGAAAATACAGAAACGCTCACTTAGAATGTTAAATAATAAAAGGTTTAATTCTCATACAGACCCATTATTCGTAGAAGATAAGATCCTGAAAGTCACTGATTTGTACAAACTACATGCCTGCCTATTTATGTTTGACTGGAAAAATGGAAATCTACCGGATTCTTTCGAACACTATTATACCTTTCCCACTGCCCGAGGAAACATGAATACAAGGCAAACAGGTCTAGTACGTATTGAGAAAACCGAACAAAAGCATTAGACAGGCTGCCTGCATATGCCCTTCCCAAAATTTGGAATGAATTGGAACCTGGATTACGAAATATAGAAAATAGGAAAGAATTTAAAAATAAATTAACAACAAAACTTTTGTCCTCATATCAAGAAAGCTATCAATGTGACAACCCATATTGCCCTGACTGTTGCACTCCACAGTAGGGTTTGCAAATTGGCAATCTAAGTGCCTTGAACTGTCGACAAACCTGGGACGTAGTATGTATAATATGGTTCATACTATGCTTTTGAGTGATGCTGGGTACTCGAACCGTACCATATTTTTCTAAAATCAACCTCCACCCAGTCGGGTCTGGTAATTATAACATGATTGTAATTTGAACCGAAGGGGTAGTGATAGGCATCCACATAGGCTACATTAATGTATGTGGCTTCTGTGGATATCTGTCCCTCCACCTTCGGATTAGATTCCAATTTAATCCGAAGGGGTTAAATTCCATTAAGGAATCTGGAAATCTCGTCCATCTATAAAATAATGTGGAAGGTCACCAGGTCTAAAGTTAAACATTTACACATAACTGTCCTCAGATCATTTCCATCAACGCCTAAGACGCAGATCATGTAGTCAGTGTTTATGGGATGTATTACGGGAATGACAGGAAGACAGCCAATCTGGCTATGTCATCTCCCAACGGTATAGATTATTACTTCTGTATATGTATTACACATTGTAAGAAATGCAACTACATGTACTTAAAAATATGCCGTTAAATAAAATATCTATCTATCTATCTATCTATCTATCTATCTATCTATCTATCTATCTATCTAGTATGTGACACAGCAATGACAAACATCTAGGTAATGACCAGATAACAAAGGTACATATAAAGTATTGTACCGATCTGTACATAAATACTGACCGTAGCCTGTAACAAACAAATGTATAGGTAAAGTATTGTAAAGGTGGGTGACAGTCAGATGGTAAACTAGAAAAGAAATCTTTGAGTCCCAGAGTGGGTCTGACCGAACCCCAAAATATTTGTTCTCATAGCACAGTGATAACAAAGGCACTCCAAAACACACTCATTCCTGTCCCAAGGTGAAAACAAAGGTACCCAAGAAGTTTCGTGAAGATCAGTTCATAAATACGAGCTGTATAGATGTTGTGACAAAAAACTGATTGGACCTAATTTCGGTACAAAATGGCCACTGGCAGCCATCTTGAATTTTTGACCGCACTCAGAAACACTCGTTCTCATCCCAAGGTGATAACAAAGGTACCCAAGAAGTTTCGTGAAGATCGGTTGATAAATACAGCCTCTAGCCCGGGCCGTATTGACATGTGCACTTATAGTGTATAAGTAGCACTAAATAAATCAAAATTCATCAAATTTGCATAATTTCTGCACGAGAAAAAAACCTGTACTGTATGTGATGTATTCCATTTTACTAAACATTCATACAAAAATTTATTCAGATCAGAACTTTCATACAGAAGTTCTGTACAAAAGACTGATTGCACTAATTTTGGTACAAAATGGCTGCTGGTGGCCATGTTGAATTTTGGACCACACCCCAAAACACCCGTTCTCATCCCACGGTGATATCAAAGGTACCCAAGACGTTTCGTAAAGATCGGTTCATAAATACGGCCTCTAGCCTGAGACGTATAGAAGTTTTATACAAAAAACTGACGAGACCTAATTTCAGTACAAAATGGCCACCGGCAGCCATCCTGAATTTCAGACTGCACTCAGAAACACTCGTTCTCGTCCCAAGGTGATAACAGAGGTACCCAAGAAGTTTCGTGAAGATCGGTTGATAAATACAGCCTCTAGCCCGAGCCATATTGATGTGTACTTACTGTGTGTTAAGTAGGACTGAAAAAATCAAAGTTCATCTAATTTGCATAATTTCTGCATGAGAAAAAACCCCGTATTATATGTGATGTATCCCATGGTACTAAACATTCACACAAAATATTTTTCAAATCAGCGCTTTCATATGGAAGTTCTGAGCAAAAATCTGATTGCACCTAATTTTGTACAAAATGGCTGCCATCGGCCATCTTGAATTTCGGACCGCACCCAAAAACACTCGTTCTCGTCCCACAGTGATACCAAAGGTACCCAAGAGGTTTCGTAAAGATCGGTTTATAAATACGGCCTCTAGCCCGAGCCGTATTGACATGTGTACTTACTGTGTGTAAGTAGCACTGAAAAATTCAAAGTTCATCTAATTTGCATAATTTCTACACGAGAAAAAAACCCGTATTATATGTGATGTATCCCATGGTACTAAACATTCACACAAAAAATTATTCAAATCAGAGCTTTCATGTGGAAGTTCTGCGCAAAAATCTGATTGCCACTAATTTTGAACAAAATGGCTGCCAGTGGCCATCTTGAATTTCGGACCGCACCCAAAAACACTCGTTCTCGTCCCACAGCGATACCAAAGGTACCCAAGAAGTTTCGTAAAGATTGGTTCATAAATGCGGCCTCTAGCCCGAGCCGTATTGGCATTTGCACAGACAGTGCTGAAAGTAACATTAAATACATCAAAGTTAGTCTAATTTGCATAATTTACGTACGAGAAAAAAACCTGTATTATATGTGATGTATCCCATGGTACTAAACATTCATACAAAAAATTATTCAAATCCGCGCTTTCATATGGAAGTTCTGTGCAAAAAACAGATTTCTGCATCGTCGGTACAAATTGGCGGCTGGCAGCCATCTTGAATTTAGGACCGGACCCAAAAACACTCGTTCTCGTCCCACAGTCATAACAAAGGTACCCAAGAAGTTTCATAAAGATCGGTTCATAAATACGGCCTCTAGCCCGAGCCGTATTGAATTATTGACGGACAGACAGATGGACGACTGGCCATGGCATAAGCTCAAATTTGTCTTCGCCAAAGTTGAGCTAAAAATGAAAAAAATAATGAAAATTGGCGATTTTTTAGAACAGCGCTGGCCAGTTTTGGCCGTTATGTTGGGTAAAGGGTTAATAGAATAAAAAATCTTGTAATGTGTTGAGAAATAACAATGACAATCGCCAAATTCTCCCTGTTTATAGATGTAGTTGTACATCCAATACAGGCATTTACTAAATTATATCTTGTTTGATGGAGCTTATAGAGCTCTGTCAAACAAGATATAATAGAATAAATGCTCAGTTTATCTATAGAATAATGGTGATTGATCTGATAATTGAATACTCCTGTTAATTGAATAATTTTCACAGGCAATGTGGTTATTCAACTAATAGGGTCCCACTGTATTGAGAAAAACAAACAAAATATTTCATAATCCAATATTTTATTTGTTATAAAAGAGTATTATACAGCACCAGTGAATAGATTTTAGATGACAAAAAAGGCTAAAAAGAATTACACTTTTCTATTCCTAATACCTGTAACAAGCATATCACTCAAACCTATTTGCAATAAATGCAGCTGATAATTACATAAGGCTAAAAAACAAAGGTTTTGGTTCTCAGGTACTTCCACATTGGTTTTGCACCCCAGAGTTGGAAATTTTTATTGGAATTTCAATTTTTTGCACACTAAACAAACCTGGTAAAATGCATCAGATGCAACAAAAATAGGCAATACAACACATGTGCATCAATTTCCTTTCAGTTGATCAAACATTAACCTATATTGATTTGTGACAAGTCCCCATTGTGAAGTGTAAGTGGTTGATTGCTTATTGGATTGTCATTTTTATAAACATTGCAAAATTCTTCTTTTGGTCATAATCCCAAAATAGCAAGATCAAACGAATTCCATGATTATTAATACAAATTGAGGAATTTGTATTATTACAAATAGAATTTGTTTGGTATGATCTTCAAAAAGATGTGGTTTCTCATTGATTTTTTTAATGCAGTGATTATTATACTCGTCTAAAAATAGTGAACTGTCCTGCTATATACGATTTTCGAGCATTTGATCATTGCAACAAATCACTTTAACTTGGGTTGATGATATTCCAAATTGTTTTCTAAGATTATTAATTTTGTTTGTGTTTCTTTTAGTTTTTTACGTTTAGCTTTTCTGCTTTCTCTCCTAATGGAGTTACTCATAAAATTTGAATTACAATGAAAATAATGGTTCTACATCATTTGGAATATGTTGGTATATTGGGCATGGCAGGTCTGTATATTGATCAAAGAGACAAAGAATAACATCTGCCAGACTTGATTGAGACATGCTTATTCCTTTCCATGAATTCTTAAGCTTCATTTTAGTTTGGCAGATGTTGTTCTTAGCCATTCTGATTGCTACACAGGTTTTGATTCATGTTGATAATTAAATTGAAAGTAGGAGGAAATGCAATAGATTCTTTTCACGGGTTCACTTTATGAAAAAAAAATAAAAATAAAAACCGCACTCCCTCATTGATTTCTGGAGACCAGATGCCTGAGAACCAAAGTATTTTTTTAATTTGTTTTGCCTAAATTGATGGGAGATGCTCCTTTGGTAGAAGTGGAAGGCATTATATGCCACAGCAATGCCCCACACATGGGAATATATGTGACATTTTTAAACATACAAATCACTTTGAAACAGTGGTGTGATACACTGGGTCTTGTCAAACGTGTTTTTGTAGTCGATAACTTTGTCAGTGAACAAAACAATCATTTGCCAAATGACATTAAACAGTGTACACAAAGTGCTGAAAATATTACATCAGAATTCAAAGATGTCTTCAAACGTTTAGGTTGTCCCGGCAAATATCACGTAGAAATAGACTCTTCAGTAAAACCAATAGTGAATCTTTGACGTAAATTCCCACTTTTGAGGGAAAATGATACAGTAAGAATACAAAATCATTCAGATAAAATTTGGGATCGAAAAGGCATTGTTAAAGTTTATATAAACAAGAGGCCCCACGTGGCCTTAATCGCTCACCTGACAAAGTGACTCTAAGAAATATTTTAGGTCACCTTCACCATGTCATGCCTCATCAACATTAACTGGTTGAGTGATAGATTTTGTTTGAAGTTCAACATTTGTTACCTAAAATTAGTTTTATTTAAAATCATTGGTGTGTGGCCAATCTCCAATGATTTTTAATAAAGCAAATTTATCTCTGCAGACAAACTGGTTTAGCATGAAGCACAAACAAGGAATGTGAAGAGATAGCCTTGGACATCTCTCCCCAACTGTGGATATCTTCCATGTGCTACATGTATATATTTGCATGCAAGAAAACAAAAATTTTCACAAATTTTATTTTTTTTTATCATCATTGGAACAAGCTCAAACAGCTTATTCCAATAGGGGTATGGGAAGATCAGGTATATTTTTGAGACAGAAATGTGAATATATAAATAATGGTGTTTTTTTGTGAATGATGCTGGAGAATTTTGCGTAAAGATATGGTAAATGGTTTGTTCTAGATACAGAATGATGCAAAAGTATTTAAATTTGATTAGGCAAGTTGTTCCTATAATGCATTTAAAAATTGAAGTAACTGTTTTTTTGCTGACGAACTTTTAGATGTGTGTGTCTGTGTTTGTGTGTGTGTGTGTGTGTTTGTGTGTGTGTGTTTGTGGGGGGGGGGGGGGGGGGGGTAAGAGTGTTCTTGCAAACAAAATTCCTGAATAAATGGAAAATTTTATTTTTTGTGTGAAAGACATAGTGCGTGAATGTTGATTGGAACAAGCTTAGAGAGCTCATTTTAATGTGAAGTCATAAAGCTGTGTTTTACGTACGAAATTCTGGAATAACTAAAAAAATTGCTTTTTTGACTCAAAAAGCATGGTGTGCGACCTCTCATTGGAATGAGCTCAAAAAGCTCATTCCAATGGGGTATTTACAAGCGATAAGTACATGTATGTTTAAGAGACAAAAATTAAAATTTGAATAGCGATTTTTGCGAAGAATGCTGACAAGTTTTGGCAGTTATGCTGGTAAAAAGGTAAGATATGCAAAGTGGTTGTTTTTTAGAGGCGACATTTAATTAAGGGGAATTAACCCTTGATTACTGAGGTAACTTCTAAAAGTACTGAAATTTCATGAAGCAATGTGAATAACAGACAACGGTTGCCTAAAAATTTCATGAATAACTAAAATTTTTATTCCTTTGTCTCGAAAACATGGCATATGACCTTTGTTGGAATGAGCTGAATGCGTGTGTTCCAATGAGGGGTCATAAAATTTGAACGAAGATTTGTGTGAATAATGCATTAGTACTGCTAGATTTGGGTAAACGGTTCACCCTGGATACCACCCCTTCTATAGTAGATCTTTTCTGCAAATTTTGTCTAAGATTCTATCAACTTTACAAATAAATACGTTCATGAATCACAATCAGATCCACCCTACAATGTTGCATACCAAATATCAAAAGATTCTGCCTGCTGGATCTGGAGAAGAAGATTTTTTAAGAAATATGCCTGAAACGCACTAAGTTAAAATTTGGGCTCCTATACGGAGCCCAAATATAAACCCAGGGGGCCGATTTGAACAAACTTGAATCAGATCCACCCCACAATGTTGCTTACCAAATATGAAAAGATTCTGAAGCTGGATCTGGAGAAGAAGATTTTTTAAGAAATTTGCCTGAAATGCACTAAGTTCGAATTCAAGCTTCTATAGTGAGCCCAAATATGAAACTAGGAAGCCGATTTGAACAAACTTGAATCAGATCCACCCCACAATGTTGCATACCAAATATCAAAAGATTCTGCCTGCTGGATCTGGAGAAGAAGATTTTTTAATAAATTTGCCCGAAATGCACTAAGTGCGAATTCGGGCTTCTATATTAAGCCCAAATATGAATCCAGGGGGCCGATTTGAACAAACTTGAATCAGATCCACCCCGCAATGTTGCATACCAAATATCAAAAGATTCTGCCTGCTGGATCTGGAGAAGAAGATTTTTGAAGAAATTTGCCTGAAATGCACTAAGTGCGAATTCGGGCTTCTATATTAAGCCCAAATATGAATCCAGGGGGCCGATTTGAACAAACTTGAATCAGATCCACCCCACAATGTTGCATACCAAATATCAAAAGATTCTGCCTGCTGGATCTGGAGAAGAAGATTTTTTAATAAATTTGCCCGAAATGCACTAAGTGCGAATTCGGGCTTCTATATTAAGCCCAAATATGAATCCAGGGGGCCGATTTGAACAAACTTGAATCAGATCCACCCCGCAATGTTGCATACCAAATATCAAAAGATTCTGCCTGCTGGATCTGGAGAAGAAGATTTTTGAAGAAATTTGCCTGAAATGCACTAAGTGCGAATTCGGGCTTCTATATTAAGCCCAAATATGAATCCAGGGGGCCGATTTGAACAAACTTGAATCAGATCCACCCCGCAATGTTGCATACCAAATATCAAAAGATTCTGCCTGCTGGATCTGGAGAAGAAGATTTTTGAAGAAATTTGCCCGAAATGCACTAAGTTTGAATTCGAGCTTCTATAGTGAGCCCAAATATGAATCCAGGTGGCTGATTTGAACAAACTTGAATCAGATCCACCCCGCAATGTTGCATACCAAATATCAAAAGATTCTGCCTGCTGGATCTGGAGAAGATGATTTTTTAAGAAATTTGCCTGAAATGCACTAAGTTCGAATTCGAGCTTTTATAGTGAGCCCAAATATGAATCTAGGAAGCCGATTTGAACAAACTTGAATCAGATCCACCCCACAATGTTGCATACCAAATATCAAAAGATTCTGCCTGCTGGATCTGGAGAAGAAGATTTTTTAATAAATTTGCTTGAAATGCACTAAGTTCAAATTTGGGCTCCTATACTGAGCCCAAATATAAACCCAGGGGGCCGATTTGAACAAACTTGAATCAGATCCACCCCACAATGTTGCTTACCAAATATGAAAAGATTCTGCCTGCTGGATCTGGAGAAGAAGATTTTTTAAGAAATTTGCATGAAATGCACTAAGTTCAAATTCGAGCTTCTATAGTGAGCCCAAATATGAATCTAGGAAGCCGATTTGAACAAACTTGAATCAGATCCACCCCACAATGTTGCATACCAAATATCAAAAGATTCTGCCTTCTGGATCTGGAGAAGAAGATTTTTTAAGAAATTTGCCTAAATGCACTAAGTTCGAAATCGGGCTCCTATACTGAGCCCAAATATGAACCCAGGGGGCCGATTTGAACAAACTTGAATCAGATCCACCCTACAATGTTGCATACCAAATATCAAAAGATTCTGCCTGCTGGATCTGGAGAAGAAGATTTTTTAAGAAATTTGCCTGAAATGCACTAAGTTCGAAATCGGGCTCCTATACTGAGCCCAAATATTAACCCAGAGGGCCGATTTGAACAATCTTGAATCAGATCCACCCCACAATGTTGCTTACCAAATATGAAAAGATTCTGCCTGCTGGATCTGGAGAAGAAGATTTTTTAAGAAATTTGCCTGAAATGCACTAAGTTCGAATTCGGGCTTCTATAGTAAGCCCAAATATGTATCCAGGGGGCCGATTTGAACAAACTTGAATCAGATCTACCCCGCAACATTGCATACCAAATATCAAAAGATTCTGCCTGCTGGATCTGGAGAAGAAGATTTTTGAAGAAATTTGCCTGAAATGCACTAAATTCGAATTCGAGCTCCTATAGTGAGCCCAAATATGAATCTAGGGAGCCGATTTGAACAAACTTGAATCAGATCCACCCTACAATGTTGCATACCAAATATCAAAAGATTCTGCCTGCTGGATCTGGAGAAGAAGATTTTCAAAGAAATTTGCCTGAAATGCAGTAAGTTCAAATTTGGGCTCCTATACTGAACCCAAATATAAACCCAGGGGGCCGATTTGAACAAACTTGAATCAGATCCACCCCACAATGTTGCATACCAAATATCAAAAGATTCTGCCTGCTGGATCTGGAGAAGAAGATTTTTTAAGAAATTTGCCTGAAATGCACTAAGTTCGAAATCGGGCTCCTATACTGAGCCCAAATATGAACCCAGGGGGCCGATTTGAACAAACTTGAATCAGATCCACCCTACAATGTTGCATACCAAATATCAAAAGATTCTGCCTGCTGGATCTGGAGAAGAAGATTTTTTAATGTTTTTCCCATTGCCTACAGTGTTAAAAAGTGCTGACTCAGCACTTTTTCAAAGTCCCGAAACTGTACCCTATGATAAAACCGATGGCAATTTTTTTTTACCAATCCTTTCTGTTGGTCCTAAGGAAGCTGCACACCAAATAAAAATTCTCAGTGCCGTGCAGTTTTGGAGATATGGGCGTTTTAAATTTTTTCTATTTTTAGCTCCTGTGGTTCCCACGGGGCTGCGGGAAAATTTTTTTTTGCATAAATCAAGTACTCATGACCCAATAAGCCCTCACATAAAATTTGGTTCAAATCAGCCTCTCGGTTTGGAAAATAGAAATTTTGGGCGGGGCAAAAAATTTTGCCCCTCTCATAACAACGTCAAGTATAGCCCCACAAACTTCTCTTGAACAAATCTGAGTCTACACCTCAAAAGGAAGCTGCACACCAAATATCAAGTCTCTGCTACTGCTGGTTCATGAGAAGAAGATTTACAAAGATTTTGGTGCCCCTTGGGGGTGTGGCACCACCCAGGAGGAGGGGCAACTTCATTTGAACAAATCTGAATTGGCATTAGGTAATAAACATTTAGCCAACATTTGAATAAAATTGGGCTAGTGGTTTAGGAGGAGAAGTCGATAATGTAAAGTTAACGCCGGACGGACGACGACGGACGACGGACGCCGGACGACGGACAGAAAGTGATTAGTTAAGCTCCCCTTGAGCTTCGCTCAGGTGAGCTAAAAATGGGTCCTATATAATAAGAACACAAGATGGAATACGCAACTAGTACCCGATGTTTCTGGTCTCATGTCATCATATTTTTCTGTGCGTTTTGGAAAAAAATTATCTTGTGTTTGCTTGTTAAGTCTTTCAGTTTGATATTAAAATGCCCGGAAAGTGTGTGTTTCAAGAAAAATGGACCGATAAGAAAGAATATAAAGAATGGATTATGAGTGATTCGAAAGACAAACATAGGGCAAAATGTCAAGCATGTGTAAAGTCGTTTGACGTAGGAAATATTGCACTGATTAGCCACATGCATGGTAAAAAACATTTAGAGAATATTAGAAAGACATCAAGTTCAACAAACATTGGCTTGCGCACATACTTCAGTGTCAATCAGTCTTTGCCTGAAACATGTAAATCAACTCAGTCTCAAGTTGAATCTGGTAACACTGACATTGTTGCTTCTGGTTCCAGCCAGTCTATGGTGACCAGCATTAACAGATCTGTTTCTGTTTCCGATTCTTTAATAAAATCAGAGATAATTTGGGCTATGCACACAATAACTTCACAGAACAGTTACAAGTCGAATGAAAAAATAAACAAAATTTTTTAACAAATGTTTCCAAATAGTGACTTGGCTCAACGGTTTACATGTGGTGAGAAAATAACAGCCAACTTATCTTGTTTTGGTTTAGCCCCATATTTTATCAATTTACTAACAGAACGTGTTAATGAAGAGAAAGATTTTGTTTTGCTATATGATGAGTGTATGAACAGTGTCACAAAAAATAAACAGCTTGATATAAATGTACGACTTTCGAATATGAATGATGTAACTACTTGTTACAACAGCTCTCAATTTATATGGCATGCTACAGTAGATGAGCTGTTGGAAAGTTTAGTTGAAAGTATATCTTTTCTTAACCGAGGTAACATTTTACAGGTCTCAATGGATGGATCAAATGTAAATCTTAAGTTTTTAGAATTATTCCAAGACACATTACAGAAAGAACTTGACAGCACCATTTTAAATATTGGTAGTTGTCTTCACTTTCTTCATGGAGCATTCAAGGATGGAATGACTGAATCTGGCTGGGAGTTGGACAGTTTCTTTTCATCATTATATCAACTTTTTAAGGACACACCTGCAAGAAGGGAGGATTTCATGAAGTGTACCGGTAGCAGTATGTTTCCACTTAAGTTTTGCAAACGCCAGTGGGTGGAAAATGTTCCCGTGGGTGAGTAGACAGTTGAAATTTGGGAGAAAGTAAAAATGTATATTGAGTAAATTAAAAAAGAACTTTCTGACCCTGGCACCAAGTCCTTTGATATTGTGAAAAACATGATATCTAATCCATTAACAGTATAAAAATATATTCCATGTTATCCATTGCATAACAAATAGTTCCTTTTTTAACTCTTTAACAGACAGATAAATCTATGGTTCCATTTTTATCTCAGGATCTTGGAAATATGTTTCGTGGACTCATGCAAAGCTTTATAAGGCCTGATGTAATTTCCAAGAATACATCTGTTGCTAGGTTGATTAAGATTGATGTATCAGATAAAAATAATTACTGTGAAATGAAAAAAATTCACATTGGCTTCTCAGCAAATAACAAACTGAAAGATCTTTTGTCCAAAAAACTTGTAAGTGATCATCAATTGTTTGACCTAAGAGTTGAGTATCAAAGTTTCATTGTCAAATTATTATGCAAGCTACAAAAAAAATGTCCCCTCATCTACCCGCTTGTAAGGTCTTTGGAATTTTTAGACCCAAGAAAAATGACAACTGATCGTGATAATTGTGTAGACAAGTTGAAAAAAGCACTGAATATAACCGTTGAGTGTGGGAAATTTTCTGAAAGTAAATGTGATGGTGTAATACTCCAGTTTTCAGACTTCATTGATATATAAGTTCCACAAGTAAAATCTAAGTTCAGTAACTTTGATCCAAAGCGTGATCGAGATGATGAACTGCTTTATGAGCATCTGGCATTTGATTAAAGTTCATCAGTTTTATGGATGTTTGTTAAACAATTGCTTTTAATATCACATGGACAGGCTAGTAGTGTTGAGCATGGCTTTCTATCAATAAAGAAGAAGCTGCAGATGATTTACAGGAAAGATCTTTTGTATCCAAACGTCTTATTTGTGACCTAGAACATTTTGTTGGAGGGGTTTCCATGATAAATATTTCAAATATATTTATTTATTGGTGTTTAAGGTCACATATTTATGCACAATAGCTAATCATGACCGTGACAGTTTTACGGGTGGAGGAAGCCAGAGTACCCGGAGAGAACCACCGTGCAACGATGAGCAGCTGCCAGCTCCCCAACATTGTAACTCCGCACTGCAGCACAGGCAGGGTTAGATTGGTTGAAGACATGCGCACCATCGACGTGCAGTACGCCTTAGTACATGGTGCCATCGTGTCCCCATGTTGACAATAGGGTTAAGTGCCTTGCCCAAGGACACAACACGGGAGTCTGAATCGATCGCTCAGATGGTCACCCATCTAAAGACTAACTGGGATTGACGTTGCTTAACTTTGGTGATCTGACAAGAACCAGTTACCACAACGCCAGCGCGCCCCCAAATATTTCAAAAGGACTTTTGATATCTGCAAGTGGTGGCGGACAAAAATATTTGATTATTTGGAAGAACAGCAGCGTAAAAAGAAGCAAGATGTTAAGGCTATGAAAAGAAAATCAACTACAGATAAATTGGATGACCTCAAAGTTAAGCGAAAAAGGTTGCAAACGGATGTGGACAGTCTTATGAAATCAGCAGACTCATTTGCTGAAAAGGCAGAGAGCACTCATCAGTTTACTGTTATTTCAAAATCTAACAGCTTAAGAAGAACTGCAAAGGACAAACAGTTGAAATTGAAAAAATTAATGCTGAGATTGATGCAGTACTGGAGGAACTACAAGATTAGATACATGAATATTGTGAGAATTACATGTAAAACCTTAAAATTAATTAAAATCATAGAATTCTGAATAGTATAAGCTACTAGATGCTTGTATGTGGTTCAAACCAGTGGTCAATTAGCTGGAATTTTATTTATATAAAAATATTTGAAAGCAATTAATAAATCTGCACAAAAATGGTAGATTATTCATTTGTACCCACAGTAACTGTAAAAATATTTGTGAGGGTGCCATATGATATGTTCTATTTCTGTTTAATGTCTACAAGGACCTGGAGCTATACTTTGAATAGTAAACTTGATGTCAGGTAAGACAAATAACATGTATATTGCATTTGTAGGTCATGGAAATTCGCTTTTTTGGTCCTGGAAAAGTCCTTGAATTTCAATCATGATTTGGGGTAAGAACCCTGTTAAAGATCTAAAAATATATCTCTCTCAAAGCCATTAAGAGTAACGAGAGAAGAGAGGCTAAAAGACTTAAGAAATGTTTTGCAAAATCCATTGATCAAGCAAAAACCAACCTTATCGATGGTATAACCCTATTGGGATCGGTAGTTTATGATGTCTCCACGAAAATTAAACTCCTGCTTCTTTTTTTGAAAATATTTCAAAAGAAATAAAGAAAGCAGGCAAAATGGTTTGTATTCACTCTTCAAGAAGCAGACACTTCAGGAACAAACTCTACTCCCATTTTTTAGGGAAACACCCATATCTCGGTCAAGGCCAGAGGCCTCCGAATTTCCAGTCGCACAACCAGTATGGGTGACAGTGGCCAATGACCATACTGACGCAACTAAAGATTTCAGGGGGACAGGAAGTAAAGGTAAGTGAATCACCTATTGCAGGAAACATTACACATTTCCTTCACAATTGGAAGGAAATTACCAATGATACTTATATCAATAATGCAGTCAAGATGTACCAAACAATGTATTTTGATTTTCTGATAGATTTCATGTGTGATTAAATGGTGACATTTCATTCCTCTACTTGTCATCTTTTCCTCACTTCACCCCTGGATTCCTTCATACAGTATTCAAGAATCCCCCACCTCATCCCAATATACAAAGTATATGCAGGATGAGGGGGATTCTTGTAATACAAGCCTGTAGGCTTGGCGGATGTGGCACCCTCCCAATGGGCCGCTTTTTGGCATGGCTGGACATATTTATTCACACATTCCATTTCATCGCAATTTTTCAACTACGAGCTAAAAACAAACCCAACCCTTGTTACTACTACTATGACAATACACATTCACTGCACCTGACAGGCTGCATGATTATTTGTGCTCTCCAAATTAGGGAAAATAACTAGTAATTACACACTAGACATCTACAATTTTTATCAGGATTGTGTCTAACAGTACATAGATAACATACCTAGGACTTTGGGGATATTTTTATCATCTGGAAATGTTAAATTGGATTATTTGTGTATTTTCATTCTCTTTTTCCTTGGGATACTCAAGTTTTCAGAGGTCAAGGGTGACCTTTGTCACAGTCAACAGCACTACACCACTGTGTTAATTGAAAATCAATCAACAGTGAAGAGGAGGTTGCTGATTGAAAATCAATCACTGCTGACCAATTTACCAAGTGTAACAATGACTTGCAGCAGAACTCTACTCGCCTATACAAAACGAGATTCTTTGTCTTAACAGCAAAAGAACCTTTCTCCCAACCCATATCTTTAAAACAATAAAACATTTAGGAATACATTTACCCTCCTCCACAAAGAGAGGCACTAGGGCTGGGAAGAGAAAGCAGAGAGAAATCAAAGTGATTTCCACTATTAGGAATTCTTCTTCTGATAGGGACCATAAAGGTCAACTTTCTTATGAACATAGGGAACACAAAGATTTTTCCAGAGGGATTAATGAGCAAGTCCTTCGCCCCTTACCCAGTGCAAAAGTCATCAACAACAATAAAAACTGTAAATTTTCACTTGTAAATACTCAATCAATACGTAACAAGACAAGCACATTCTTTCATTATGTTATTACTGAGGACTTTGACTTTTGTTTTGTGACTGAGACTTGGCTACTAGAAGATGACCATATTGAGATAGCCAGTCTTAAGCCAACAGGTCATGACTTCCTCAGCTTCCCCCGGCCTAGGGATGAATCTACTGATGGTGAAAAGAAACTGAAATCTGGTGGTGGTATTGGAATCTTTTTCAAAACAAACCTTTCTGTCAAAACGGTCAGGTTTGGTGCAGTAATATCATTCCAATATGCTGAAGTGACAGTTTGCTTTGGTGGTCTACATTTAACATGCTTAATTGTGTATAGACCTCCTAACTCAGAAACTCATCTCATTACCGTGGCAAAATTTATTAAGAATTTGAAACCTTCTTACACGAGTTTATGTGGGTAAATGACAAGTGTCTTATTGTCGGGGATTTCAACATTCATGTTAACAAACCTGATGATAATTCTGCTGTGTCCTTCAAACATCTACATGAATCTTTTTCTTTGGATCAGTTAGTTCATGTTCCAACTCAAATATCTAGAAATACATTAGATCTGATTCTAATCAGGGAAGAAGCTGACTTTAAGGTCTCTAACATAAAAGCTGACTTTTATATTTTGGATCAAGCATTTGTGACTGCAGAACTGTCTACATGTCGGCCACTTCTTCAAAAGAAGAAAACTGAACTTCGCTCTGTAAAATCTATCAACAGAGAAGCATTCAAAATGGATCTATGTAAATACGTTGATGCACTCCTTCAATTAGATGACGTCAACAAACTAGCATTGGCATATAACAATGACCTACGTGACCTCTTTAATAAACATGCACCTATTAAAACAAAGTGTGTGGTGCAAAGGGAACCTGTCCCCTGGTTTACACCACAGGCCCAGCACCTAAAAACTGAAACTCGTCGGAGTGAAAGACACTGGTTTAAACACAGAACCCAAGAAAACTGGCAAATTTTTTGTACAAAGCAAAATAATTATAAGAACTACCTAACTAAATGTAAAACTCAATGTTTTGAAAAAAAATTTAAATTTTTTAGTAAATTTTGTTTCTTAACATACCTACCATAATTGTTTACAATTGGCTGCAACATAAGTGCAAGCCCTACTTCGGAACTAACTCAAGCTTTTAGAATCTTTTCCAAACGAGTTGGAAAAGTACTAGAGTGCAAAAGCACAAAAAAGATCGAAAAAAGGGTCGAGCGAGACCAGCGCTCGAAATTACAGGTTTGTTTGTGTGTTGGTGGTTAACGTCACATATTTATGCACCATGGCTAATCGTGACACAACATGGAGATGAAGTCAAGTTTAGTCAATCGTTGATCAATATGTTGCCCATTTTAGAGGACTTTCACCCCAAGCATTGGTGACTGGGTCCTATTTTACTAGTAAAGCGGAACTGGTTTACCACAGTAAACAAGTGCTGCTTACTTCCCGGGGTTCCCACGGGGACGAAATTACAGGTACTCTCTCTGCACACCTCTTGCATTTACCGAGCGCATGCGCAACAACCGTGACTTCAATTCCGTATTTCCGCCAACAAGAAGTTTGTGATTTAGCGGGGAGGCATCGATATCAAAGATATCCCCAAGGAGGGTGGGCCTCCGGTAAACAATTGTGGTAGGTATGTTAAGAAACAAAATTTACTAAAAAATTTTAATTTCTTTTCAACCTAATCACAATTGTTTACAATTGGCTGAATAAACAATAGGAGGAGGTGAATCACATAACCAATACCAACAAGAGTAGCAGAACGAAAGCAAGGATGGCAGAGAAAAATAACGAAAACCTGTAATGAAGATAGAGAGAAGGCACCTGAAAAGAATAAGGCTGAGCGAAGCGCAACCTCGACAAAAACAATTTTAACGAGGGTGCACAACAGCCTGAGCAGTAACGAGAGGGCCTAAAGAATAAAGGTCCTCAGATTGCTGCTGAAGGTGGCGGAGATAGAAGGAGGAGAAGGTAGAAAAGCATTCCTCCAGTAAGCCGCATTCATAACATCCTGGAGCGAAACAGAATTGGAGAACGCCCAGGATGTAGAAATGGCACGAACCTCATGAGCATTAAGCCAGTTTGAAACAAGATCCGACGCAGACAAGCGAGAATAAGCCAGCTTGACTGCAAGACAGATCCACCTGGAAATAGAATGGGAAGAGAGAGACTGCCTCTTAGGAATGAGAGACAGAAAGAATCTCTTCCGACCCCTCCTAATGAACTGAGTGCGAGTAATGTAAGTTTTGATCGCACGAACAGGACAAAGAAGAGGCCTCCGGCCATCTACAGCAGGGAGAGCCCGAATGCAGATGGGAGGAGGTATCGAATCAGGAAGTTGATTCTTAGCTAGAAAAGGGCAATCAGTAGTGAAGGCGACACTGTTAGCCTCATTTCGGAAGAAGGCAGAATCAACAGATAGTGCATGAAGCTCACTGACTCGACGAGCAGAAGCAAACGCTAGAAGAAAAGCCGTCTTATGGGCGAGAAAACGCATGTCGGATGGCTCGAATGGCGCCCCCTCCAAACAGTGCAACACCCATGCCAAGTTCCACTTGGGTGTAAGACGCAAAACTTGAGGCCTCTTCAAAGAAAAGTGCCGAATAAGTTTGGAGAGAAAAAGATTACGACCGATGCACCGCTTTCCCACATAAGAGAAAGTATCAGACAGCATAGACCGATAGCCCTTAATCGTAATAGGCTGGAGGCCCTTGGAGTCAAAAAGAAAAACCAGAAAATCCGCAATTTGAGCGACTGACGGATCACGGTAATTAACATTGTGATCTGCACACCAGCGGCAGAAAACCTTCCACTTGACGGCATAAGTCATGCCAGTGGAATGTTGCCGCGATGCAGAAATGCACTCCACTGATCGTCTCGAAAAACCTCTACGTCGGAGACTGGACCTGATAAAAGACAGGCGTGAAGGGACAGGCTCGCCAGGTTGTTGTGATACTTCCTGGGATGACCCTGTGAAAGAAGATCGCGACGTAGAGGTAGACGAATCGGTCGATCGGCCAATAGAGGCCGCAGCAGATTGATCCACACCCTCTGTGGAGACAGGGGTGTGATCAGAATGATCCTGCAACTGCAAGCACGAATCTTCGCTAATACTTGAGGAAGAATCGGTGCAGGAGGAAAGGCATAGCCGATCCAACCTGTCCAGTCCAGAGACAGAGCGTCTACTGCAAATGCCAGAGGATCTGGACAAGGGGAGAAAAAGGTCTCTACCTGATGATTCCAGCGAGTAGTGAAAAGGTCGATCTGAGGGCGGCCCCACTGCTCGCAAATCGCCTGAAACACCGACCGATGTAGCATCCATTCGGTTGGAAGGACACTGTCGCGTCGGGACAGGGAGTCTGCTAGGATGTTGAGACGCCCGGGAATGTGTCGAATGGACACCCGAGCGTTCACATCCCGTGCCAACAGAAGAAGATCCCGAGACAGCCGATACATGGGAATCGAATGTGTGCCTGCTTGATTCCGTATGTAGGCCACTACTGTCGAATTGTCCGAAAGAAGTAGGACAATATGGTCCGACAGATGAGGGATCCAAAGCCGAAAACTCAACAGAAGAGCAAGGAGCTCCTTCTGGTTGATATGAAGGCCCACCTGCTCGCTGTCCCACTCTCCGTGAACGTCGCACCCCAGCCCCGATCGCTGGCATCTGCAGTAAGGATGCGATCGGCCAAAGGAAGATCCAACGAAACACCCTGTGTCAGCCAGGGAATATCTGCCCAAGGGCGGAGGTGACAAAGCAGAGACCGAGGAATAGTGAGTTCCAGGTCCAGCGGATCTACATTCGGACGCCAATGATCCAACAGGAAGTGTTGGAGAGGTCGGACAAACAAGCGACCGAGCGGAATGAGATCTGTCACCGAACCGCAAAGGCCCAGCATCTGAAGGAAAGTCCTGGCCGAGACCGAGGAAGATTGAAGCAGGTCCCGAGTCAAGGCGGAAAGAATCGTCGCCTGAGCCTGGGGGACCGACACTACATTGTGAAGAGTGTCGAAATCCATCCCGAAATGATGGAATCGCTGAGAAGGAAGAAGATCCGACTTCTCGCGATTGACTCTGAAACCCAGCGATGCTAGCAGGCAAAGAAACTGCCGGACATCGCACTCCAGAACAGCAGCATCGTGGTGCCGTTGGAGGATGTCGTCTAGGTAGGCTGACGAAGTCACTGCCGACTGAGTGCGGTGGAAAGCAAGCACATGTGACATCAGTCGGGTGAAGGCCCAAGGAGCCAGGTTCAAACCGAACGGGAGAGCTCTGAATTGAAAAACTCGATTCCGAAACGAGAACCGAAGTTATTCCGTGACGCCAGATGAATGGGTATATGGAAGTAGGCATCCTTCAGGTCGATACTGGCCGCAAAATCGCCCTAATGAACTGAACGTCGAACCGACCGGAAAGTCTCCATACTGAAACGAGGAGCTATTATGTACTCGTTCAGGGTACTCAGATCGATGACAGAACGATATTGGCCATTTTTCTTCGGCACCAAGAAAAGTCTCGAGTAAAACCCCGGTGAAAGGGTGTTCCTGACCACCTCGATCGCCCCTTTGGAGAGGAGATTGTCGATCTCCTGCACCAGAAGGTCCCGACAGATGAGAAGACACCGGAGGATAGTCCCGATTGTGACGCCCAGGGGCCATCACTGACCTCTGCGAAACAGAAGGTCCTGCCTGCAAATCCTCTAAAGAGACCGACGGCGCACGTCGATCAGTAGCTGGACCTAGGACACGGTGAGAAGACACCGGAGGATTGTCCCAAGAATGACAGGAACCTGTCATTGGCATCTGCGCAGCAGACGGCCCCAACTGCCTATCCTCTGAGACCGACGGCAAGCATCGATCGACACCCAGACTCGGAACACAGTGAGGAATTACCGGAGGAAGGTTCCGAGAGTGACAGCTAACAGGGGCTGTCACTGACCGCTGCCAAACAGCAGGCCCTGGATGCCAATGTCCCAACACCATCCCGCTAGGCGGCACACTAGCAGGGGAAGGTGGAACAATAAACGATTCACTCGAGGGACGAGGAATCGCTGCCGAAGCGACCGGCCGGCTCAACCGACTAGGAGCAAACCTAGCCAGTTGAGACGGAGCAGACAGCAAACCCGCACAGCCCCGCCGCGAGGCTGGGGGAGGCTGAGAACACACAGACACACCAGCAGATACAGCCTCGGTCCCCCGAGACTGTAGACCATCCCCAGAGGAGATGGAAGAGCCACCATCAGACAGAATAGGATCTGGAGTAGCAACAACAGTCGACGGTGTAGGAGGCAGATCGGAGAGGGTCACCGAGCTGATCTCGGAAAAGCTCTCAACGAAAACA
Organism: Pictodentalium vernedei; assembly: GCA_031216915.1. NCBI lineage: Eukaryota > Metazoa > Mollusca > Scaphopoda > Dentaliida > Dentaliidae > Pictodentalium > Pictodentalium vernedei. The sequence continues at coordinate 665,976,517 of CM062297.1, read as the reverse complement.
GACGCCTCAATAGTGACATCAGAAGACAAAGAGACCACGGTCTCCTCATCAGGTATTACTGAACTAACACCATCAACAGTTGCAGAGGAACTCGCCACAGAAGGCAGATCAGAATCCTGTGTGACAGAGTCACCACGTGCACCAGCAGAAATGTCTGCTATGGCACGGCTACCCTTACTCCGAGAACGAGGGGTTCTAGCTCTGGACAGAACCACCTTGTTAACAGAAGCCCAGAATTTAGAGGACCAAACCCCACAAATACCACATGATTGGGCCTGAGTGCAACTGTTGCAAGTGACACATGTGGAATGAGAGTCGTCCACATGCTTCACTTGCAAGCAAGAGGTACAAGGAATAGTCTTTGGCATTATATCAAAGTAATCAAGCTTCCCACCGACGGAAAACAGCACGAAGGTCGTGTTCACACGTGGGGGAAAAACAAGATAAAGTGTGAAGAAACAAGCAATAAAAATACAAATTAACATTAATTAACAATAATTTGGTAGCTTGACAAAAGGATACAATCCACTTGCACACTAAGAATGTAAAATAAGTTGTTCACGAAGAATAAACAGCAAAATTAGCATGAGTCACAAAAATTTCCAACCATGTACAATGGCGGAAATAAAAGGAATTGACATCACGGTTGTTGCGCATGCGCTCGGTAAATGCAAGAGGTGTGCAGAGAGAGTACCTGTAATTTCGATCGCTGGTCTCGCTCGACCCTTTTTTCGATCTTTTTCGTACTTTTGCACTCTAGTACTTTTCCAACTTGTTTGGAAAAGATTCTAAAAGCTTGAGTTAGTTCCGAAGTAGGGCTTGCACTTATGTTACAGCCAATTGTAAACAATTGTGAGTAGGTTGAAAAGAAATTTGTGTATGTGGTAACAACAGCAAACAGCTGTTTGATGTTGTCTCAAAATTAACTGGCGAAACAAAATTTAATACTATGCCAGAAGGCAAATCTGATGACGACTTAGCAGTGGAATTTGCAACGTTTTTCCACAATAAAGTTCAATCCATCAGGGATGAATTAATTAATCATAATCAATTTGTTCCTCCCTTTATGGATGCCCCCTCTTTTGAAACCTTCTCGGCGACTAATGTAAAAACTGCATCTCAAATAATAATGAATGCCAAGCCTGCAACATGTGCTCTTGATCCCATGCCATCATGCATAGTCAAAGAGTATTGTAGCATTGTAGCACCTCTGATTATCAAGATTATCAACCTTTCTTTTTCTTCTGGGATATTCTTAGACTGTAGGAAGAAAGCAACTGTCAAACCATTTATCAAGAACTCAAAGCTTAAACCTACTCTGAAAAATTACAGGCCTGTCAGCAACCTTAGCTTTCTCTCAAAACTTGAGGAGAAAGCTGGTGCTTTGAGATTCACAAGCCATCTGGAATCCAATGGCTTACTTCCTTCCTATCAGAGTGCCTACATGAAAGGCACTGAAACCATTCTTCTGAAGATATACAATGACCTGCTTAATAAAATGGAAAATCAGATGATATCACCCATGGTTGCCATTGATCTCAGTGCTGCTTTTGACACGGTCGACCACCAATTGCTTATTCAGATAATGTCTAATACTTTTTGTGTGCGGAAGACTGCTTTAAGCTGGATTGCATCTTATCTAAGCAATCGACAATATGAAGTCCATATTAGTAAAGCGAAATCAGACATAGTAAATATTGATTACTCAGTGCCATAAGGCAGTATAAATGGTCCAATATACTTCACATGCTATGCTAGTACCTTGAGTTCTTGTGTGAAGGGTAAACAACATATTGCTGGTTATGCTGATGATCATAGCATTAATGATTCTTTCTGGGCGGGGAGAAATGATGTTGAAGTACAGGTTGTAAACGAAATGTCTTCCACCTTAAGTGAGGTTAAAAATTGGATGCTTTCAAATAGGCTAAAAATGAATGAATCAAAAACAGAGTTTATAATGTTTGGTATTAACAAACTGCTGCCAAAATGTGCCATGGAATCAAACAATGTTTGTGGTGTTCAAGTTGAAAAATCTGATAAAATTAAACTTCTTGGTATGAATCTTGACGCCAACCTGGCATTTGAACATTATGTCTCTCTTAAAGCTAAGGCTGCATCAGCTGCTATGTTCAGACTGAAAAAACTCAGGCCATACCTCTGTTGTAACACATGTAAAAAATTGGCCAATGCCCTTGTCTTCTGCCACATAGATTATGGTAACAGTCTGCTTGTAAATCTACCAAAATGTTGACTTAAGCCACACCAAAGAATACAGAATTGGACAGCAAAAATAATTTTAGGTAGAAGGAAATTTTCGAGTTCAAGAGATGCTCTGAAGGAACTTCATTTCCTTCCCATAGCAGAAAGAATCAAATTTAAAATTTTATTGTTGGTATACAAATGTTTAAATAATCTAGCTCCATCTTACTTAGCCGAATTGATTCAATATACACCAAGGTCTTATATCACCAGGTCTAGTACAAAACCTTTACTTAAAGTATCTTTTCACAGGCATGTTATCATTTGGTTTCACTGGGCCCCATCTCTGGAATTCTCTTCCAGATGACGTAAAGTCTTGTGAGACACTTCAGAAATTCTTGAGTAAACTGAAAACCTACCTATTCAAAAGAGCTTTCTCCACAGTTTGATTACCAAACTGAAAGTTATTGTACAGCGCCATAGAATGTTTTTCATTCATTATGTGCATGAGTTAACAGTTATGAGTGCTTTATCAAGTCTTATTATTATTATTACTACTTTCATCATTGAATACTGTATGCTTTACAATAGACATCAGTTCTCAGCGGTTACCTGTTTTTATACAGCGAGGGGTCCTTTGTTATTAATTGATTAATTCTCACTTTGAAGTGAGGTAGAACGATAAATTGTGCAGCATAATATGCCAGTGTCACATCCTCCAATCCAAAGGCTTGTATTCCAAGAATCCCCCCCCCCCATCCTGCATATAATTTGTATATTGGGATGAGGTGGGGGATTTTCCAAGATAAATTCAAACTATAAATCAAACAAAATTGTTTGTGAGAATGGTTTATGTGTGCTATAACACTGATCACTCATGTTTTCAACACTAATTACAAAGTAGCCCTGAACTTGACAATACAGTACATACAAGGTGATTTGGTATTTGACCTCTTTGATTTGGTTCGGTTATTTTGGAAAACTTTGTCAGCTTAGATCTGTTTGTCTGTTTTGAGTAACGCATGGGCCAACACCCATACTTTTGATGCTCAAGTTTGTTTTGTTTTTTTACATAATTTACACCGCACTTCATGAATACTGTTTACTTTCTGCAACCACTTGAAGGTTTCATGCCAAGAATCTTGAAACTTGCAGGCAATATGAAAAGTGACAAGATAAAATAAAATGTAACACACACTGCCAATCATCAGTTTACCAGGCTTATGGAATTCTTTTTAGATTGGCTTAATCTGTCAACTGGTTGAGGGGTACATTATTTTTGGTGGTCTGAATTTCTTCATCAAAATTTGTTCTATTGCGAATTATTGAAGAGTGCCTGTGGGCACTCTTCAATAATTTGTGATAAAACAAATTTATATAAACAAAATATTATTTGTGTTTGACTGAATTTGAAACATGAGTAAGGAAAACATTGGCTTTTGCTCTGATACCCTCATTTTTTTGAAAGCCCTGACAGTGACTTCTAGCACTCGACCAGTTAATGCAAACACATTGCTGTATACACTCATTTTAATTGGTTGATTTTCATGTTACAGCAGCAGGGATGAGCAGTAATCCACCAAATAGTATGCAAATAACTCACATGCTATCATTCAAAAATACTGATTGATTAAAATTTACCTGCACTGCACCCGATACTGAATAGAGTATATAAAACTACAGAGGGCAAAACGGTTCAAATTCAATGATTTTTAAAGATATTTTGAAAATCATTGGAAATTAAAAGATTTTCACCTCTAGTATTTTCTTTTATAAATTCACATATTTTAAAAAACTTTCAAGACACACAAGAACCTTGCTTATGGTCATAAAACATAGGCAAAGTGGAATTTTCAAAATTCTAGACCATGTAATTCCACAATATAGGCCCATGACTGTGCAATCACCTTTGAAAAATGATTTAGCACTCTACCAGTTAACCTTTAACCTAACATAACAGAAAAAACCAGTCAGCACTATTTACAAAAATCGCTATTCAAATTTTATTATATTTTTCATTTTTGTCTCAAAAACATAACTTATGACACTTCATTGGAACAAGCCCAATGAGGTCATTAGCTATATTTGTGAGACAAAAACTTTTAGTTATTCAGGAATTTTTTCTGCAAGTGTCATCTGCTATTCTTGTTTGATAAATTTATGCATTTATTTATTTAAACTTGTGAACTCAAAAAGCATTTTTGTGGTTCATTGACAATTGGGTAGACTACTTGGTGGATCATGAACTACAAATTTGCTGGTTAGGTCCTCAAGTTATTTTTTGAATAGCCATGTAAATATGTTGGTAGATATCCACCTGACAAATGCCCATGATCCCAATAACCCTGTGAATGTTGTAGATGAAACAATATGCACCATACCTATAGATATCGGAAACCTCCTCACTGTTAGTTATGTATGCAATATCTCACATGACTTTCCTTTCCTCATAAGATTGTCTGAGGTGTACTGTACTATTTCTGACCGAGGGTTCTAAAAATAATTGTGCACTATACACTTTCAAAAACAGCCATGGAATATTCCAGGTCGTTTTGACAGACAGATTTTTTCTGGAATCCTGTTTTGTTATTCTAAGCTGAAGAATGAAAATGTCTGTATAAGGCAAATTTCTTAACTGTACGCAGTGTACTTAGGCTTGATCCAGATAGGTAGCAGATTTTTTTTCAGTTTGTTTGATATAATAATTATTGTCCTCATTCCACTGGAGGAGGGAACATAAGCAATGTTTTTGAGCCAAAAAATTGAAAAAAATGCTGATAGGATCACCGATCCAATGTTGAGTTGTGACAGCACAAAAGTCGGTTTAATCATTATCAACTTATCGTCCGGAAACCAATTGTTTACAATTTACTATGAGAAGGGTCACTGTGACCTTGACCTTTGACCTAGTGTTTCCAAAATAAATAGGGCTCTTTCTTGCACCAATGCCAACCTACCTATGAAGTTTCATGGACGTAGGTGGAACCATTGTCAAATTATTATCGGGAAACCAATTGTTTATGATTTATTATGTTCAAGGTCACTGTGACCTTGGCCTTTGACTTAGTGAGTCCAAAATAAATAGGGGTCTCCACTCACCTAGGCCAACCAACCTATGAAGTTTCATGAAAGTGGGTCAAACCATTATCAAGTTATCGTCTGGAAACCAATTGTTTACGATTTACAATGTTGAAGGCCACTGTGACCTTGACCTTTCACCTAGCGAGTCCAAAATAAATAGGGTTCTTCTTCTCACTGATGCCAATCTAACTATGAGGTTTCATAAACATGGGTCGAACCATTATCAAGTTACCATCCGGAAACCAATTGTTTTGATTTACTATGTTCAGGGTCACTGTAACCTTGACCTTTGACCTATTGAGTCCAAAATAAATAGGGTTCTTCCTCTCATGAAGGCCAACCTACATATGAAGTTTCATGAATGTGGGTTGAACCATAGTCAAGTTATCATCCGGAAACCAATTGTTTATGGTCACTGTGACCTTGACCTTTCACCTAGCAAGTCCAAAATAAATAGGGTTCTTCCTCTCACTGATGCCAACCTACCTATGAAGTTTCATGAACGTGGGTCGAAACATTATCAAGTTATCATCCGGAAACCAATTGTTTATGATTTACAATGTTGAAGGTCACGTTGACCTTGACCTTTGATGTAGCGAGTCCAAAATCAATAGGGTTCTTCCCCTCACCAAGGCCAATCTACCTATGAAGTTTCATGAATGTGAGTTGAACCATTATCAAGTTATCATCCGGAAACCAACTGTTTAAGATTTACTACGTTCAAGGTCACTGTGACCTTGACCTTCGACGTAGCATGTCCAAAATCAATAGGGTTCTTCCTCCCACCAAGACCAACCTATGTATGAAGTTTAATGAATGTGAGTTGAACCACTATCAAGTTATCATCCGGAAACCAATTGTTTACGCCCGCCCGCCCATCCGCCCGCCCACCCGCCCGCCCGCCCGCCCGCCATTCACCAAACTATAAGTCGAGTTTGACTTCGTCACAACTCGACTAAAAATAATATAATATGAATGGCTTTTTTGGTGAATACCACCAGCCAGGTTTGGCCATTCCATAAAGTAAAGGATTAAATGCATTTATTGGATACATCACTTTTTTCATGACTTGGTGTACATAAATATGGGCCCAATGCCATTCCTAAACAAGAGATTGCACCACAGATACTGCCATACCCCCATCAATGTCAAGTTGAGCACAGCACCTTGTTTGGACAGTAAATATTTTTCAAGCATGCCCCCCCCCCCCCCCCCCCTTCCCACCCACCCAACCAAGAGCCTTAATCTCTCACTTGAGAGACTTATTTCAAGAAGAACTTGAAGCCACAATTAGTACCTATGGCTATTTAACACTACAGATGAAGGAAGCAGTGTTATTTTTAACCACAGCAAAACTAACTGTGGCAAATGCCATCTCCCATAATGGTGTAATTGCTATTTTTAGAAACTAGGATGGCTAGTTAATTTGCGTAATTTATGCATGAGAGAAAAACCCATATAATATGTTGTGCTAGTGGTTTTCCATACCAAAATCTAATTCATTGTTTGGAAGTTCTTACTAAAGGTATCACAGAACCAAATATTTTCCCATAGGTCACCATTATAACGTTCAAGAGAAGAAAAAAATGATCGCATAACTTTAATTTTGGCATTCAAATATCTTTGTCAAGTATAACCCTTCAGACAACTTTTTCTGACCCCAAAACAGGGGGTCATGCAACAAATAAGAGAAAAAAAAATGACACGAAGGGAAGTACCAGTCATGTGCACATATTTTTCAGGGAATTCCCCACAAAAACACAAAATGCAAATTGTATTTTTTAGGTCCAAAAGTCATCAAATCACTCTCTTTTTTATCAGGAATATTCAACAATAATTCAAGATGTCAATAGAATGTTTTTATTGAAACAATATATTTTCCCAAGGCTGTTTATTTTTAGAGATTTCATCATTTCCGAGTGCAACATTTCAAGGCGGGTAACTCTAATTCAAATATTTAGTTCAGCGATACCTATAAAAGTGCAATTGGTATTTTTAGAACAAAATGGGAAGAGGATGACCAAAAATGTGACATCCTGTTCATCTTCTCGTCTGAACCACTGTGTCATATCTTCTAATTGGTTATATCGTTCATTTGCCTACGTATGTTTGTATGGACAGAAGAATATATTGATGGACAAACAAATTAACAGACAAATGGATGGACAGATGTAATCCAGGATACCCTTTGAGAGTGGGGGTATAAGACCTAGGATCTTGATTTTAATTAAACTTGTCATGAACAAGATGTTATATTTATGACCAGCAGATGACATTTGCAAAATATTTTTCTTGAATAACTACAAATTTTCATTTTTTGCCTCCAAAGCTTATAACGGGTCATATGCATGAGTTTGATAAGCTCCATCCAATGAGGGGTCATGATCTACGTTCGGAAGCAAAATTTGAAAAAATTCTGAATGCCGATATTTGTATGTTAATGGATATGTTCATTATATCAGGTCTGTTAGTTTTTTGGGGTTTAATGACACTCTCAAGAGTCATGGTCATATCGTGGACAGTTTTATGGTTGGAGAAAGCCAAAGTACCCAGAGAGAACCACCGAGTAGTGATGAGCAACTGTCAGACTCACAACTTGCTAACTCTGCACAAGCAGAACTGGGAGCCTCAAAGGCAAGTGCACCATCTATGCATAGTACACCTTAGAACACAGCACCACAGTGCCCGCATGTGGGCAACCAATACTGGTCGGGATTGTATCGTCAATTTTTCACTTTAAAGTCTAATGTTCTAAACATGGAGCTACTGTGCCCCAGTTTCATCAGGTCAAGGTAAAGTACCGGTAACATAATTACCAGTTCCTGACCTATTTGAAATTCATATTTGGGGCAGAAATACTTCAAACTCTTTTTTTACAAAGCACAAGTGGTGACTGATCCTTCTTTGGAATGAGTTTATAAGCTATGCATGGGGGAAAATGTCAGAAATTTTATATGCCAACTTTGTATATAAGACTCATTGCATTTGGCCCATTTGTGAGGTAAAGTTAAAGCAATTAATAATCTGTATGTATTATTCATCTGGTGATCTCTCTATCTCCTTAGCAAATTCCTTAATCAACAAATCAGCAGCATGACCTGGTGTCATAACACCTTTAGCAACCTGAAATTCCAAATCGTCTATTTTTTTCTGCACTTGTGGGTGCCGGTGAAAAGAATCCATAATGTTGTCTCTGATGTGGTTCCACATCCATATAACATACTGTTTCTCTCGCTTAACAAGTAATTCCCTTGACTGAAGCATTTTTTTCTTGTATTCTAACATCATTAACCACAGCTCCGGTATACCTTCTTTTTTCAGTGAAGAAATTCTGGTGACCTGAAATTAAGATAAATCTATTATAATTTATGTTTATCAAGTCCTCACCCACATGCAAAATCTTTATTAACCCTGTACCTAATGAATCGGCCACATCTGCCCGAGTAAATTTCAAATTTAGCAGTTGAAAAAAAACAATTTAAAAAAATCTAAATAAAACTATAATATGTTTAATATGAGACAGATCACATATCAATGAAAACAATGAGTGCCATTTGTATTTGCTCAGAGTTTTCTTCCCAACATGGTTCTGTGAAAACCCTTGACTTTGGAAATCCCATGCTAGGGACCTGAAAAGACCTTGAATATTGAAACCTTCCTAAACCCTTAACCCTTTGAACTCAAGAGGCTGCTTTTCCAGCTCAAAAACATGATACTTCATAGTTTCATTGAATAGGATGGAAGCTAACTGAATGTGTTGGGTAGACCAATCAATATTTTCAATATGCAGCCTGAAAGCTGGTCTACCCACAAATAATGAATATGGACTCTTCCAATTGCTGCTATTGACTGACATGGAAGATTCCACCTGTATTCAAAGGTTAAAGGCCCAGAGATTTTGATACATTTTTGCTGCACTTTGATAGTCTGCATTCACATTTTTGCTTTACTTTGATAGTCTACATCCTGGCTGGGCAGTTATTTTTAGACAAGTCCATATGGCAGGGTTTCCGCTAGGGTGACCTCGTATACCGTGAACGGCCCCTACTCCCCTTTCCCTGAATTCCCCTAATCGCTGATATAAATTTCCACAAGAAATTTGACTTTGGGGAAAATGTGAAATAAATCTCTCATGCTACGAATGCAATGCATTTGATGATAATAATCATGGGTTACACCAAACAGGAGCAGGAAATGCATTGTAAAATTATACACTGATGTCGGTCAGAGATCAATCAATGACACTCTGCTAGTTTGCAAAAACCATGAGCGACAGCGTTTGACAGCGTCAGCAAACTTCAAGTCAATCGGTGACTGATGTCACAACTGCATGATTTTTTATTTCTGCGTGATCGTTTGTGAGTGAAATGTTGTGACATGTAACAGTTGTTGACACCCCAGTCCACGCAATCGTTGTTGAACTGGATCATCCATGCCACCATGGACCAGTATCATCACTAAGTACTGTAATCTGTATGAATGATATTTCACCTAAATTTCTCCTCATTGGTCCTTATTCTTCCGCAATTTTACCAGCTCTCAGAATGTGAAAAACTACATAAATATCGCTGTGAAAAACCTCAAAAAATGCCGCTCAGGATCACTGATCCAATGTCGAGTTGTGACAACAGAAAAGGTGGGTTTGATCATTATGAAGTTATTGTCTGCAAATGAATTATTGAGTGTGTGCTGGGTCTGTGACCTGGCGAGTCCAATATCAATAGGGTTTTTCCTTGCAAGAAGTCAACCCACCTATGGAGCTTCATGAATGTAGGTTAAGACACTATGAATTTATCGTCCACAAACCAATTGTTGCGATTTACTATGTTCAAGGTCACTGTGACCTTGACCTTTGACCTGGCGAGTTCAAGATCAGTAGGGTTCTTCCTCACAGCAAGGCCAATGCAGCTATTAAGTTTCATGACTATAGGCTGAACCACTGTCAAGTTATTGTCTGGAAACCAATTGTTGCAATTTGGTCACTGTGACCTTGACCTTTGACCTGGCGAGTCCAAGGTCAATAGGGTTCTTCCTCGCACCAAGGCCAACACACCTACGAAGTTTCATGACTCTAGGTTGAACCACTATCAAGTTCTCATCCGGAAACCAATTGTTGCGATATACTATGTTCAAGGTCACTGTGACCTTGACCTTTGACCTGGTGAGTCCAACATCAATAGGGTTCTTCCTCGCACCAAGGCCAACACGCCTGTAAAGTTTCATGACTCTAGGTTGAACCACTATCAAGTTATCATCCGGAAACCAATTGTTGCGATATACTATGTTCAAGGTCACTGTGACCTTGACCTTTGACCTGGTGAGTCCAAGATCAATAGGGTTCTTCCTTGCACCAAGGCCAACACACCTATGAAGTTTCATGACTCTAGGTTGAACCACTATCAAGTTATCATCCGGAAACCAATTGTTGCGATATACTATGTTAAAGGTCACTGTGACCTTGACCTTTGATCTGGTGAGTCCAAGATCAATAGAGTTCTTCCTCGCACCAAGGCCAACCCAACTATGAAGTTTCATGAATGTAGGTTGAACTACTATCAAGTTATCATCCGGAAAGGAATTGTTGCGATTTACTATGTTCAAGGTCACGTTGACCTTGACCTTTGACGTAGCGAGTCCAAAATCAATAGGGTTCTTCCCCTCACCAAGGCCAATCTACCTATGAAGTTTCATGAATGTGAGTTGAACCATTATCAAGTTATCATCCGGAAACCAATTGTTTAAGATTTACTATGTTCAAGGTCACTGTGACCTTGACCTTCGACGTAGCATGTCCAAAATCAATAGGGTTCTTCCTCCCACCAAGACCAACCTACGTATGAAGTTTAATGAATGTGAGTTGAACCACTATCAAGTTATCATCCGGAAACCAATTGTTTACGCCCGCCCGCCCGCCCGCCATTCACCAAACTATAAGTCAAGTTTGACTTCGCCACAACTCGACTAAATATCCCTCAGATGCAATGAAATGGGGGTTTTGGGACCCCAGAATTTAAAACTTTTCCTATTACGAGCCCAACCATGGTCGGTTCGTGGTAGTGATGGCTCTGGGTTGCCCCATTTTTCCCAAATTACCGGCCCAACATTTTTACCCTAGTGGAATTGCTGATATAGGCAACCAAGACTTGCCTAAAATAACAGCCAAAGCACTTAGAATGTAACTTGGTGAGGTAAATCTAAGATTGCATGTTGAGGCACCTGTTTATATGGTTGCTGTGAAAAGTTATCGAAGTCAGAATTAGGCCCTTGAGAGTAAAAAACCCTTGGAAAACGAGATGTTAGGTCATCAGCTCAACTTACAGTGAGATGATTTTTGTTAGTCTTCTCTACCAAATAAAACTATCTGCCTAATAAAATGAGAAAGCTGCATTAACCTTGTGGATATGATTGTGATATGGCATTAACCTGTTACCTACTGAATCATCTGAATCCACCCACATAAGAAACAAATATTGCAGTTGAAAAAAATATTGTGGAAAACATTTTTTCAACAAAACCTCCATACCATGTGACCCCTCACTGGAATGAACTTAGTGAGCTCGTTCCAGTTAGGGGATCACATGATATGATTTTGTCTAAATTTTGTTTAAAATTTGAAAAAAATTAAAATAACAAATTCTGATATCATGTGTATTGAGTGAAGGGTCTAAATAGGAAATCGTAAATTCAAATTCCACGTGAATTACATGTTTGTGTAACTATATATAGATCTTGGAGGGATCTTTTCTGAAAATCCTTGAATTTCTTCTCTCTTGAATCGACTACTTTATATGCAGGAGCCATGCTCAAAGTGTACCAGAGCTTTTCATTCCAGACTCCTTCAACCCCATCCATCCTCACCCACCACCCTCCAAACATCAACAAGGCTTTCATCCTGGCCTTACTGGGGGCCTTGTGGCTCTTGAACTCAACTTTACAAACTTCTCATTTGTGAATGGATTTGGGGGTAAAAGCTTAAGATTTTAGACACTTCAGAGAAAGGCTGTTCAAATAAGACCAATCACTTGAGTTGTGTTCTTGAGCAACACACTTCATCCTATATTAGGCTGTTACACAGTGGGCATGTTCCCAGTATGCAATTTCGACATTCTGTGATGTATGTAGTCTGAGTCTATCCATAAAACATAAACTGACTATGCTGAGACCAATGTGCAAACTGAAACATAATAGCATTCATTATAATTTTGAAATAGTGATTTTGTTGTGCCCAAATGACTACATGTTGCACCTGCTTTTACTTTTTACATAAGTGTGCTAGATGATACAGTACTGAGATCACAAAGGCAGCCTCATTCCAAATCCGAGTGCGACTCTCTTACACCATTGGGTCATGATTTCGGAAATGAAATACTGCTGCATCAAAAAGACTAGAGGTCAATGTCTTAAACTTTTACAATTGTATTTTCTAGAATTGTATTTTCTAATTATGACTTTAAATGGGTTGAAATGAACCATTTGCATTTTCAAAGATGTGGCAATTTGTCAAATATCTTTTAAAATGTTAATGATTCATTTTAGTCAGTTATATTAATAGGTAGAAAATACAATTGTAGAAAATACAACTGGAAAAATTTTCTAGCATTGGCTCCAGGGAAAATAGCAACACCTATTTTATGACTTTGTATTTCTTTTTCGACAGTTGAGATTCTATAATGTTATATGGAGGTAAGCAGTTGAGATGGGCAATACACTCAAAAACGGAATCAATACAGATATATCGTGGGAATACCGAAAAACTGAACCAAACCAATTGTTGAATACCGAAAACAGCTGAATTTTTATATTTTCCTACTTTCACTATTTAAAAGTCCCTGTTGAGGCTTGGTAACAGTTGAAAGGTTCATTTTCATTGAAGAAGTGACTGATTTTCTTTTCAGTTTTGTTAATGCTCAATAAACTGGGCTACTGTCCTGAATTCCCACTAGACTACAACCTCTACATGTCCAATTGCTTAACAGTGATTTCTAGTCAATTCTTGGCTGCCTGTTAAGGCAGCCAAGACCTGATTAGAAATCACTGCTCAGGTGTTTTGTCTATTGTCAGCAGGACCTCCTAAAGATGGCATGGTCAGGGCACATATTCTGAAAATGAAAATGAAATTAATTTTATTTGGCAACATGCTATAAATCTGTACAAAGTTGTTAGAACCTTTTCTGAGATTGCAAAAGCCTGAAATAGGTCTTTATAAACATTAAGGTGCATACAGAACAAGTCACAAAATTACTGTTGATATGATTTGTGGTTGTAAAAGAATGCCACTGTTGAGCACATTGGCAGTGTCATTTACAGCCTTGTGGTAGAATGATACTACAACTATTTGTTCTGTTTTTTTCTGATGTGAACTCCTCTTTGGTACTTTGAGGAAACCCCAGCAAAGTCAGATACCGAATACGGAACCAATACCAAGGTATACCCCTTAAAAATACTGAAATCGATACCGAACTCAAAATTCCAATACCCCCATCTCTAGTAGGCAGACAATGAATTTCTACAAGATCGCGACACTGATCACAGCATTGTGGCAGTGTCAGATGTTAGACTTCAAATTTTTAATCGTTCATCTAATGTTAACGGTCACATCCATCTAACGTTATTCACAAAAAATCACCATCCAATTTAATTATTATTTCATCTTTTAACCCCAAACCATAACATATTAGCCCTTGTGGAATGAGCTCATTCCAATGAGGGATAATAAGCAATGTTTTAGAGGCAAAAAAATGAAAATGTGTACTTATTTAAGAAATTTGTTTGCAAGAATCATCCACTACATGTGTAAGGTAAAGGGTAACATAGAGCTTTTGTTGGCCCAAAATGAGCTGATGTTGTGGTTTAATAAGTTATAACACATTCTCAACCACAGATAGATAATGGAAAGGAAGTGAGTAATTATTAAGAAATAGTAATTATTACTGTTCTGTATTCAGCTCAAACTGAAAATAATGTTTTAAAAATGTGTCAACACACAACTCACCAAATTTTGTGCTTAACTATTCACCTGATCATGTTAAGTGCAGCTTATAGCTTCCTATACTAAAGAAATTAAAAGAACTATTCAAGATGACAGAACTGTTGATAGTTTCTTCAAAATTTATATACCTGAGGTTTCCAAGACAGCGACTTTGTTCGCATGAATTTTAGTGCACTAATATATTCTGTTTGTATTCTTTTAGCAGCAGGAATCAAATCACCATCTGACTTGTTGATGACAACAATGTCTGCTACTTCAACAATTCCTTTCTTGATACCTGATAAAACAATAGAAATTTTTGTTATTTTTACTGAATGCGTAAATACAGGTTCAACTATTTCTACAAACTTTGACAATGATTTGCTCAAACAAAACAATATTTCTCATAGAGATGGGCAATATACCGAATGAAAGTGTCAATGACACTGTAGCTTAACTTGTCTGTGTGCAATGTTTGATGAAAAGGATAAATGTTCAATGTTTATGAAAGGATTATGAAATAAGACAAGAATTGTGCCGAATGAAAGTGTCAATGACACTATAGCTTAACTTGGCTGTGTGTTATGTTTGATGAAAAGGATAAATGTTCAATGTTTATGAAAGGATTATGAAATAAGACAAGAATTGTGATAATTGGGAATAGGTTAATTTCTGTTCCCTGTATGCTATGTTTTCATTAAAAATAATATGAGGTGTAGATTGTACTAAAGAATTGAGAGTCGGTTAATGTGGTCCTCACAGTTAATGTATGTGGTCCTCACAGTTAATGTATGTGGCCCTCACAGTTAATGTATATCAACAAAAGTTACCAATTTACAGTGAAATTATTCCAAAACAAGTCATCCTATCAAGCAGCGATGTATTGCAGGGGGAATGCGGGGGAACAGCGCCCCCCTTCTTTTTTTACAGGAGGAACGGCGTTCCCCTATAAATTTCATAAACCATCAGAAAAAAATGTAACAAAAACGTGAATTCGTAAATATAACTAATAGAATATTTGATTATAAATTCGTAAAAACAAAAATGTGAGCACACATAAATAATAGAAAATTCTTATTTATGTTGGGTGAAGGGTTTAAAACTCCACAAACCCTTCCAAACTTCTAAAAAAAAAAAGGATCAATTCATATCATATAGCTTCGTCTGACTGTAGCTCCTGAAAATGTCAGCGCATTGCTCATAAACTACATGATATAATCATATAACAATAATAATCTCAGTCCAAAGTACAGGCCTTGCCACACTAGTTTTTCTGGTACATGCGTGTCAACTCGATTTTCAGAAAAATCAATAGCTAGAGGAGCAATGCCAGGGTTATCCCGAGACAGGCCGGGAATAGCCAAAATAGCATTGTTTCGGCTCCGATTTCCAAAAAGTCTGACGAGAGGGGGATACCCCCTCTCGTGCTCTCCCCCAGCACCGCCTTCAGCGGCCGTCATCGTTAAGCGATGATTGCAGTCCCCCCGAAAATTTATTTAGCAATACATCACTGCTATCAAGTTACAATGAAATCCCTTCATAAATACACTCCGTAGACTGTGCTAAAGGTTTTTGGGCTTCGGGCCTGTGTTGCTATCACGGTTGACCGATCGCAACCAAAAGGGGACATCCTCATCTAGACATTATACTGAGTCATCCTACCAAGTACAATAAAATCCCTTCATAAATATGACCTGTAGTCTGTGCTAAAGTTTTTCGGGTTTTGGGCTTGTGCAGCCGTCATGGATGAATGATCATGACCAAAAGGGGACGTTCTCATCTAGGGATTATCTGGAGTCATCCTACCAAGTTACATTGAAATCCCTTCATAAATATGACCTGTAGACTGTGCTAAAGGTTTTCGGGCCCCTGTAGCCATCACAGTTGACCAATCGCGACCAAAATGGGACGTTATCATTTAGACATTATATGGAATCAACCTACCAAGTTACAATGAAATCCTTCCACAAATACGACCTGTAGACTGTGCTAAAGGTTTTCAGGTTTTGGGCTCGGACAGCTATCATGGCTGAATAATCACGACCAAAAGGGGACATTATCTGGAGTCATCCTACCAAATTACAATGAAATCCTTTCATAAATATGACCTATAGACTGTGCTAAAGGTTTTTGAGTTTTGGGATCCTGTTGCCGTCACAGTTGACCAATCGCGACCAAAAGGAGACGTTCTCATCTAGACATTATATTAGTACTGAAATGGTTAACTGGATAACTGGTTTGAAACCACTTACCTACCTAACCGATTAGAAAATCTGTCAACCGGTTATCCGAAATACCGATAGTTATCATCATTCCATTGTTAAAACATAGTGCATCTGCCGCTTCTCATTTGTGATAGATTACACCTCGAAGTCGCGCTGTATACACTCAGAAATAATCGACTTTGGCGTTCAAGACTTTGTTAATGATCGGCAATTTCCGTGGGTACTGAGTAATTGCGGAAACTATTCCATAGCGTGTATTCAAACGAACGATGTCGAGTACTCGACAACGTTCGTTTGTATACACGCTACGGAATAGTTTCTGACAATACTGCTTTCCATTTCCTATAGTTTGTTGATCCAATATTCAGTGAAATAATGGCCACAGATAACCGGATATTATACGGTTATAGCTCTCGGTTAGTCAGTTGCGAAAATGAGTCAACCGTTTCAGCCCTACATTATATGGAGCCAACATACCAAGTTACAATGAAATCCCTCCATAAATATGATCTGTAGACTGTGGTAAAGGTTTTGAGCTCGGGCAGTCGTCACGGTTGACAAATCGCGACCAAATGGGGAAGTTCTCATCTAGACATCATACGGAGTCATCCTACCAAGTTACAATGAAATCCCTCCATATTAAATATGACCTGTAGACTGTGCTAAAAGTTTTTGGGTTTCGGGCTTGGGCAGCCATCACGTTGACAGATCATGACCAAAAGGGGATGTTCTCATCTAGATATTATACAGAGGCATCCTACCAAGTTACAATGAAATCCCTTCATAAATACAACCTGTAGACTGTTCTAATGGTTTGGAGGTTTTGGGACATGACCTCAAACCTGCATATGAAATTTCGTGATGATCGGACAAAAACTACGGGGTGTAGCCTGTGCTAAAGGAAAATGTGAACAGACTCCCAGACTAACAGACTTCTGCACACGTGATGGCAATACCTTATCTTGACTTTGTCAAGTTAAGCTAAAAATGAACTCATACCGATATCACAGGGATACCAAATCGAACCAATTGTTGAATACCAAAACCGTCTGAATTTTCAAATTTTCCTACATTCGCTATTCATAAGTCCATGTTGAGGTTTGATAACAGTTGAAAGGTTCATTTTCATTAAAGTGACTTTTCAGTTTTGTTAACCCTCAGTAAACTAGGCAAGTGTCCTGAATTCCCACTAGACTACAATGTGTATATGTCCAATTGATTAGCAGTGATATCCAGTCAAGTCTTGGCTGCCTGTTCAGGCAGCCAAGACCTGACTACAAATAACTGCTCAGGAGTTTTGTCTATTGGCAGCAGGACCTCCTAAAGATGGCATGGTCAGGGCACATGCTCTGAGATTGCAAAAGCCTGAAATAAGTCTTTAAACATTAAGGTGTGTTTAGAACAAGTCACAAAATTCATGTTGATATGATTTGTGGTTATAAAAGAATGCCACTGTTGAGCTCATTGGCAGTGTCATTTATAGTGTGGTGTTAGAATAATAATAAAAAGGAAATTTTATAAAGCGTAAAATCACAAAGTGCTCTAAAACGCTGTACAGTTAAATAAACTATGAGCTCATGACTATCAAAGCAATATACAGACTGAGAAAGGTATGAAGGTCAGCAGGTTACATACTGTCAAAAGCCTCTCTGAAAAGATGCGATTTCAAATTTTTAGCTCACCTGACTTTCAGTCAGGAGAGCTATAGTGATCACTCACCGTCCGTCGTCCGGCGTCCGTGAACATGGTGTTTACGTCTTCTCCTCCCAAACCGCTGAACCAATTTAATTGATATTTGAGATAATAGTTTGTTATGACATCGCAATTTGATTTTGTTCAAAGCAAGTTGCCTCGCCCGTGGGTAGGGCCACACCCAAAAAGTGTGCTGAAATCTTAAAAAATCTTCTTCTCATGAACCAGCAGTAGCAGAGACTTGATATTTGGTGTACAGCTTCCTTTTGAGGTGTAGACTCAGATTTGTTCAAGAGAAGTTTGTGGGGCTATACTTGGCGTCGTTATGGGAGGGGCAAAATTTTTTGCCCCGCCCAAAATTTCTATTTTCCAAACCGAGAGGCTGATTTGAACCAAATTTTATGTGAGGGCTTATTGGGTCATAAGTACCTAATTTATGCTGATTTTTTTTTTCCCGTAGCCCCATGGGAACCGCAGGAGCTAAAAATAGAAAAAAATTAAAACGCCCATATCTCCAAAACTGCACGGCACCGAGAATTTTTATTTGGTGTGAAGCTTCCTTAGGACCAACAGAAAGAATTGGTAAAAAAAAAATTGCCATCGGTTTTATCATAGGGTACAGTTTCGGGACTTTGAAAAAGTGCTGAGTCAGCACTTTTTAACACTGTAGGCAATGGGAAAAACATTAAAAAATCTTCTTCTCCAGATCCAGCAGGCAGAATCTTTTGATATTTGGTATGCAACATTGTAGGGTGGATCTGATTCAAGTTTGTTCAAATCGGCCCCCTGGGTTCATATTTGGGCTCAGTATAGGAGCCCGATTTCGAACTTAGTGCATTTCAGACAAATTTCTTAAAAAATCTTCTTCTCCAGATCCAGCAGGAAGAATCTTTTGATATTTGGCATGCAACATTGTGGGATGGATCTGATTCAAGTTTGTTCGAATTGGCCCCCTGGGTTTATATTTGGGCTCAGTATAGAAGCTTGAAGTTGAACTTAGTGCATTTCAGGCAAATTTCTTAAAAAATCTTCTTCTCCAGATCTAGCAGGCAGAATCTTTTGATATTTGGTATACAACATTGTGGGGTGGATCTGATTCAAGTTTGTTCAAATCGGCCCCTTGGGTTTATATTTGGGCTCAGTATAGGAGCTCAAATTTGAACTTAGTGCATTTCAGGCAAATTTCTTTGAAAATCTTCTTCTCAAGATCCAGCAGGCCGAATCTTTTGATATTGGGAATGCAACATTGTGGGATGGATCTGATTCAAGTTTGTTCAAATCGGCTCCCTGGGTTTATATTTGGGCTCAGTATAGGAGCCCAAATTTGAACTTAGTGCTTTTCAGGCAAATTTCTTAAAAAATCTTCTTCTCCAGATCCTGCAGGCAGAATCTTTTGATATTTGGTATGCAACATTGTGGGGTGGATCTGATTCCAATTTGTTCAAATCGGCCACCTGGATTCATATTTGGGCTCACTATAGAAGCCCAAATTCAAACTTAGTGCATTTCAGGCAAATTTCTTCAAAAATCTTCTCCAGATCCAGCAGGCAGAATCTTGTGATATTTGGTATGCAACATTGTGGGGTGGATCTGATTCAAGTTTGTTCAAATCGGCCCCCTGGGTTTATATTTGGGCTCAGTATAGGAGCCCAAATTTGAACTGAGTGCATTTCAGGCAAATCTTCTTCTCAAGATCCAGCAGGCAGAATCTTGTGATATTTGGTATTCAGCATCCTTAGGGGGGTGAGATGCAAGTTTGTTCAAGCCATGTCCCTAGGTCCATATTTGGGCTCACTGTGGGAACTTGAATTGTAACTTTGTTCAAAATGAGGAATTTTCTTAAAAAATCTTCTTCTTCAGATTCAGCAGTCGGAATGTTTTGATAATTGGTGTGCAGAATCCTTAGGGGTGTGAGTTCCAGGTTTGTTAAAGCCAAGTCCCTGGGTTCAAATTATAACGTAGTCAATATGAGGAATTTTTCTTTAAAAACCTTCTTCTTCAGATTCAGCAGTTGGAATGTTTTGATATTTGGCATGGAGCAACCTTAGGGGGCTGAGATTCAAGTTTGTTCAAGCCAAGTCCCTTGGTTCATATTTGGGCTCACTATGGGAGCCTGAATGACAGCTTAGTTCAAAATGAGGAATTTTCTTTAAAAATCTTCAGATCCAACAGATGAATGCTTTTGATATTTTTTATGCAGCATCCTTAGGGGGGTAAGATTCAAGTTTGTTCAAGCCATGTCCCTAGGTCCATATTTGGGCTGACTGTGGGAGCTCGAATTGTAACTTGGTTCAAAATGAGGAATTTTCTTTAAAAATCTTCTTCTTCAGAATCTTGTGATATTTGGTATTCAAGTGTGTTAAAGCCAAGTCCATGGGACTATATTTGGGCTCCCTGTGGGAGCCCAAATTATAACGTAGTCAATATGAGGAATTTTTCTTTAAAAACCTTCTTCTTCAGATTCAGCAGTTGGAATGTTTTGATATTTGGCATGGAGCAACCTTAGGGGGCTGAGATTCAAGTTTGTTCAAGCCAAGTCCCTTGGTTCATATTTGCGCTCACTATGGGAGCCTGAATGACAGCTTAGTTCAAAATGAGGAATTTTCTTTAAAAATCTTCAGATCCAACAGATGAATGCTTTTGATATTTTTTATGCAGCATCCTTAGGGGGGTAAGATTCAAGTTTGTTCAAGCCATGTCCCTAGGTCCATATTTGGGCTGACTGTGGGAGCTCGAATTGTAACTTGGTTCAAAATGAGGAATTTTCTTTAAAAATCTTCTTCTTCAGATCCAGCAGTCGGAATGTTTTGATAATTGGTGTGCAGAATCCTTAGGGGTGTGAGTTCCAGGTTTGTTAAAGCCAAGTCCCTGGGTTCATATATGGGCTCCCTGTGGGAGCCCGAATTATGACTTAGTTCAATATGAGGAATATTCTTTAAAAATCTTTTTTTAGATCCACTGGTCAGAATATTTGGATATTTGGTTTCAGCTTTTATTAGGAGGAGCAGATGCAACTTGTGGAAATCAAATCTCTGGGTTGATATTTAGGCTACCATGTCAGGTGAGCGACCTCAGGCCCCCTGGGGCCTCTTGTTTTTTAATTGGTTGAGATCTTTCGATGCCTGAACCTGAACTGGTAAATTATTCCAAAGTGCAGCTCCAGAGAAAGCTCTGTTATTCACAAAAGTGGACCTAGAGAAGGGCATCTGAAGCTTGATTTGTGAGGAGGAGCGCAAGTTCCTTTCAGGTTTTTCAATTGCCAGAAGGTCTTGTAAGTACTTAGGTGCCGAGCCATGAATGCATTTAAATACCAAAACCATAATTTTGAAGATAATCCGCTGGTACAGGGAGCCAGTGCAATTGTTTTTGTAGTGGTGTTATATGATCATAGCATTTAGAGCCCGTGATGATACATGCAGCTGCACTTTGAATATTCTGAAGTTTTGAAATATATAACAGTGGCAACCCAATAAGAAGTGAGTTGGAAAAATCCAAGTGGGATGAAATAAAAGCATGAACTACAGTTTCCAATGACTTAGGAGAGAGGTAATGACGAAGATAGCTCAGGTTCCTAATTTGCATGAAAAGGCACTTGCAAATAGTTTTGACATTTTCCTGTATTGATAATGAGAGTCAAATAACACACAAATGTTACGAGCACTGTTTTGTGTAGAATTTTCAATAACAAGTGACTTGATTTTCAAATTTGATGGACTCTTTGAACGCGATATGACTAGTACCTCGGTCTTATCATCATTCATTTTAAGTCTATGACTGGCCATCCAGTCCCGAACCTTGTTTACACAGTCTTGCATCATCGAAACTGAAGCAATAGGGTCAAATCCAATTGAAGGGTCTAGTGACAAATACAACTGAGTGTCATCAGCATACAAATGGTAAGGAACACCGATCTGCCTCAGCAACTTTCCCAATGACGCTATGTAAAGTGTAAACAATATCGGCCCAAAAACAGAGCCCTGAGGAACTCCACACATTAATACTTTACTGTCAGAATTCGTTTTAGAAATGGTTACTTGTTGCTCACCTAATGAGAGATAAGACTGGAACCAGGCAAGAACTTTTCCATTGATTCCAAGCTGTTGCATTGTGGATAGAGAAGGGAATGATCAACCGTATCGAAAGCAGCAGAAAGATCCAATAAGACCAGAAGGACAGATCTACATTCACCTAATGAACATATTATATCATTACAGACCCTTAAAAGAGCAGTTTCTGTACTATGATTAGCCAGATAGGCCGATTGATATGGTTCCAATAGGCAATTTGTTGATAGGTATTGCGTAAGTTGTTTGGCAACCACCTTTTCAAAACTTTTAGATATAAAGGGTAGATTGGAAACAGGATGAAAATTTTTCAGGATATCTGGATCAAGAGACGGTTTCTTGATTAGTGGTGAAACCAAGGCTATTTTCAGCTCTGTTGGTACACAACCTTCCTGGAGCGATGATTGAATAATGCTTGCAGTGGAAGGTGATAGACAATCAACCACTGTTTTAGCCAGCGATGTAGGAATGGGATCTAGGTCATTTGTCTTGTTAGAACTCATCAAAATCAACTTTTTCACTTCAAGCTCATTTACTGCAGTGAACTCTGACCATGTGCAGCCGATAAACAAATCATCAAAAGTTGGTTTAGTTGTAGCTTCAATGCTTTTGTTTATCAGTTCCACTTTATTGATAAAATAATTCCCAAATCTATTGGCCAATTCTAATGTTGTCATGTACTCAGGTAATAGGTTCATCCTTCTTTTACCAAGGAGATTATTTTAATAGTAATCGAAAAAAGGGTTTTGCTGACGGTACATGCATCAACACACCCATTATAATATGAAGATTTTGCTGACTCAATGAGTCTATTAAGAAAAATCTTTTGTTCACATAGCATTTGACGATGAACTGTTAATTTAGTTTTATTGAACAGTTGTTCTAACCGACATCTTTTCTGTTTGTTTTCTTTGATCTCATCATTGAACCACTTAGCCTTTTCACGAAGTCTAACACTTTTGGTCTTAATAATGGCATGCTTGTCCAACAACTGTGATAGCACCCCATTATACTGTTGGATCTTAGCGATCATGTCGTCTGACACATCCAGAGAATATAGCGTCGAAATATTGATGTCATTCACAAAACTATTTATGTCAATTTTCTTGAGACTCTGCATCTGTAAGCCTGCTGGTTTGTTATGAGGTTCAGACAGTTGAAGTGATGTCAAAACAGCAAAGTGATCTTAGATAGCAGCATCCCAGGTTGAAATATCTTGGATGAGTGACTTGAGTGACTTGCCACATGATCTAGTAAACATAAGATCCAGAGTATGACCCTGTAAGCGTGTTGGCACAATAACATGTTGTTTATATCCAAAAGAATTTGTTACTTTCAAGAATGGATTAGATCTCTATCATCATGTTCATCGACATGAAAACTAAAGTCGCCAATTATCAATAAATGATACTACAACAACTTATTCTGTTTTATCTGATGTGAGTTCCTCTTTGGTACTATCAGCAAATCTCAGTTAAGTCAGATATTGAATTCCGAACTGATACCAAGGTATACCCCCCTAAAAATACTGAAACTGATACAGAACTCAAAATCCCAATACTGACCATCTCTAACTTCTCAAATAAATACCATAAAATAGCTCATTACGTAAATATCGTTCCCAACACGTCTAATTTCATTAACTCTTTATCTAAAACAAATAGCAGACGATGTTTGCAGAAAACATTTTCTGAACTAAACAATAAAATTTTTTGTCTCAAAAACATAGTTTATGACCACTCATTGGAACGGGGTCTATGAGCTTGCTACTGTGAGGGGTCATGAATTATGTTTTTCATTGTTGTTTCAGGTCACATATTTCTGCACAATGGCTAATCATGACCACAACATGGAGATAAGCCAAGTTCTGTCAATTGATTATACCCATGTTGCTAATTTTAGAGGACTTCCACCCCAAGCATTGATGACTGGGTCCTATTTTACCAGTAAAACAGAGCTTGTTTTACCACAGTAAACAAGAACTGCTTTACTTCCCGGGGTTCCCAAGGGGAGCATTATGTTTTTAAGGCAAAAACTGAATAAATACAAAAATACAAAATTGGCTGGCAATTTTTGTGAAAAGCACTGGCCAGTTTTAATCATAACGAAACATAAAAGGTTAAATTACACATTATGTGATAAAACTTGATATAATGGCGATTCGTCTAATTAGATTTTGCAAGACCAAATAAATGATCTAACGTTTGTGTGATAATACCATTGTTTCTGAAAAGAATGTACCCCTTCTGTAGTTATCAAGTTCTTGACACAAACAGCAAACTGAGATGTGGTACAAAGCTATATTCACTGATTAAGCTATATTCATTGATTAGGTCCTACAAAGTAGATCTTCTGTTTCTCAGGCCATTTTTGTAAAATTGCATGTCAGCAGGCAATTTTTTATTTTATTTTTTATTTTTGTAATTATTTCTTTGCCATCAAAAGTTTGTGTTCTCGGTTTGTTTTATGTTTTAGACCTCATAATCTAGAGAATAGTGTAGGTGGTGGTGTATTTTGACCCTTGAGTGGAAGAAGACTTTGCAATGCTAAAGCATTGCAAAGCCTTGTTGCACTCAAGCGACAAATTTATCAATTTCATTAACTTGGGTAAAATATCAGATATAAACCATTTTAATTTTTATATTTTTAAGTTTGCATTGGTTACAAAAAGAGAGGCTTTTGCAGCCAAAACGACCACACTGGAGTGCTAGAGAACTTAACTTTTTAGGCCTTATTTATCAATGTTACATCCTTACTAACATCTTACATTTATGTTTTATAGGAACACTAGTGGACTGATTAAAATATCATCTAATATTTTGTTTCTGACATCTCAGGTTGTGTCTACACTTGTGAAAACACTTGATGTTTGCCTCTCCAACATTTTGGATGACTAAATTTTTCAGGTGACTGTATCAACAATTCAGGCAGAAATCCAATGTCAAAGACAACCGAAATCTTAAATTTCCCTAGAGGTGATCCCTCTCTGGAAATTTGGGATCTTCAGCAATCACAGTGTCAGGTTCCCTTAGGTTGTAACTCTATTTTTGCTTTGGTTTGGATTGTTCTCTTTAAGTACATATTACACCAAAAATGAACTTCCAAGATTGGACTAATTTCTGCCAACCAACAGCCCCCAAAATTAGCCACGGCCTCTGCCGTGGCCAGAAAATTGAGATTCAAATTTCTGTAAACCTTTTGACATGTTCTACACAATACCAAGCCTATTAATAGTTTTGTCCATGAGTTAAATTGCAAAAGAATACTGATCAAAATAAATTAAAATACAGCCAGTAAACTATAGGTGAATGCAGGTGTTACGTGTACAACATAACTGATACTGACAGAGTGCATGTGCCAGAGAATTATACAAAATATAAAATGTGTTGGTGATCAAAATCAATTTGTGATTTGGACAACTTGTCACAAGTTGGTATCAATTTCACAGTGTAACAGTACTGTGCAGCAGGTTTAACCCTTTACCCAACGAATCGTCCGCATCCGCCCGCGTAATATGCAAATTCAGCAGTTGAAAAAATATTATTTTTCAAAAAATTTTAACAAAACCATATCATGTGACCCCTCATTGGAACGAGCTCGTCGAGCCCGTTCCAACGAGGGGTCACATGATATGTTTTTTTTTTAAATTTTTTGAAAAAATTTAAAAAATGATATTTAAAATAATAAATTTTGATATCGTCTGCGTTGGGTAAAGGGTTAACCTATTCACTCGCTTACTACTACAATGTCACAAATGACTCACAGAATGGAAAACATGTGTACGAGTACATGTGGTTGGTAACAGTGTGTGTTAAATGCTCCTCAACCACAGATTTTGTTTCATAAGAATATCATTCAATATCGATACTAGTTGAAAATCAAGAGTAATAATGGGTGTGAAAAAAGACATGGTTGACAAGTGGAAGTTGGACTGTATAGGTTATGAGCTAGCAAGTGATGGCGGATTGGCTGTATCAAGGTACGGTTGTAAAATACATGTACATGCCAAACAAAACATTGTCAATGTGTATATCAGCATACATGTAATGATGTTCCTGAGGTTGGATTCTCATTCATTTTTACTTTGTTTTCAAACAGTGAAAAACATCCACACGATTGAATTATTTATTTATTTATTGATGTTTAAGGTCACATATTTATGCACAATGGCTAATCATGACCGTGACAGTTTTACGGGTGGAGGAAGCCGGAGTACCCAGAGAGAACCACCGAGCAACGACGAGCAGCTGCTAGCTCCCCAACATCGTAACTCTGCACTGCAGCACAGGCAGGGTTAGATTGGTTGAAACCACACAATTGAAATTCCTGGAATTTGAATTTTGTCATGCAACCATGAATAGCAACAAAGGCAATCAATCATCATCAGAGATTGAGTTTGACCCAGGGCAATAATAATACAGACTGTCCATGCCATGCTGACGGCTGCATTTTGCTGTGGTAATCATTGAAGAAAGCATGTGTTTGGAGTTAAAAATTGTCATTCAGATGTTCACAAAGATTCC
The DNA here is from genome assembly GCA_031216915.1 of Pictodentalium vernedei. Classification (NCBI taxonomy): domain Eukaryota; kingdom Metazoa; phylum Mollusca; class Scaphopoda; order Dentaliida; family Dentaliidae; genus Pictodentalium; species Pictodentalium vernedei. The sequence continues at coordinate 665,949,765 of CM062297.1, read as the reverse complement.
AAATTTGGATTATTCCCCCTAGCTAAATATAGCCAATGGAATGGCATTGTCAGGACCAATCATTATGCACAGCTGAACTGAGTTTAAAATAGTACTGTCAGATCATAAGATGTCATCGTGGCGTGACTATGTTTACAGCACAGTTGAGATCAATCGGAGTAATCTTTTCAGTTTGAATGATGGTGAGTTGCATTTATTTGAGCCAGTTGTTGATTAAATTCAGCTGATTTTGTGAATATAATCGCCTAAAAGCATGATGGTATACAACAATCAAGTAACCTAATTAATTGTTGTAAACTATCATTCCTTTTGATGACAATATTAACAGAAACTCTTTTAAAAATAAAATGATCAACAATTTCAGCGCACATGCTAATATCGAGGGCTGCACCAAGATTTTTCAAGCTCTTGCACACTAAACATTTTTTCAGGCTTTATGGCTATGATCTATAGCTGTGAATCATGCAAATATTACCTTTAAATAGTGCCTTTTGAAGTGAATGAAATTAAAACTGACTAGCAAATATGTAGATTAATTTCTTGTTTTTTCCCCCATGTCTGCCATATTATACTGCCAAATGTAAATATCTACCTTTATAATATTATCACATTAAAGAGGAATTTTTTGGAGGCAAAAATCAAAAAATATTGAAATGTGATGGTGATATTTGTCAATAGCACATGCCAAATCTGGTCAGTTGGATGAATTCTGTTTTTGTTTTTCATAAAATCACTCGAAATCCTTCAAAACAAAATTTAAAGCCAAAAAAACTTTCAGTATCCACTCCCCTCCATATTAGTAGAACAAACCTTAATCTAGGAGTCGTAGTAATGCTGTATACCAAATTTTAGATTATTCTGCTTGGATGATATGAAGAATAATTTGAAAAAAAATCACCTCATATTGAACAAAGTTAAACCTTGGCTCCCATAGGGAGCTCAAATATGAACCCAGGGACTTGACTTGAACAAACTTGAATCTGATCACCCTAGGGAGCCAAATATGAACCCAGGGACTTGATTTTAACAAATTTGAATCTAATCACCTGAAGGATGCTGAATACCAAATATCAAAAGATTCTAACTGGTGGATCTGAAGAATAAGATTTTTAAAGACTTTTCCCCATAATCCACAAAGTTAAAATTCAGGCAAATATGAACCCAGGGACTTGATGTGAACAAAGTTAATCTAATTGCTTAAGGAGGCTGAATACAAACTATCAAAAAATTCTAGAGAAGTTTTTTACAATTTCTTTGCATATTGCACTAAGTAAAAACATGGACTCCCAAATTTGACCCCAGGGACTTCATTGGAATATACTTGGATCTGATCCTGCAAAGAATTCTGAATACCAAAATATCTTAAGATTTTGCCTAGTGGATCTGAAGAAAATTTTTAAAGAATTTTCCTCATATTCCACCAAGTTAAAATTTGGGCTCCCTTTTGGAGACCAAATATGAACTCAGGGGCATGATTTGAACAAACTTGAATCCGATCACCCTCAAGGATGCTAAATAACATATATCAGAAGATTCTGACTGGTGGATCTGAAGAAGTTGAAACTCAGGCTCCCAGAAGGAGTCCAAATATGAAGCAGGGACTTGATTTGAACAAACTTAGATCTAATCATCATAAGGATGTTGAATCCCAAATATCAAAAGATTTTGACAGGTGGATCTGAAGAACAATATTGATAATGTTCCTCATATTGCTCTTTGTTAAAAGTTGGGCTCCCATAGAGAGCCCAAATATATCCAAGGACTTAATTTGAACGAATTCGAATCTGATCCCACTAAAAATTTTATATATGAAATATCAAAAATATCTGATTACTGATTCTGGATAAGACACTTTTTCAATTTAAAACAAAAAAAAAATGGGTGCTAACAGAGTTACACCCCTTGAGGGCATGGCAACCTTATTTGTACAAATTTGAATTATCATATTATGATAAGGAACATGCATACCAAATTAGGTTCAATTTGATCCAGTAGTTTTTTAGGAGAAGTCAAGAAAGTAAAGTTCACCACAGACAATGATGGACAGCAAGTGATTAGTTAAGCTCCCTCGGGTGTGCTAAAATTTGAAAAAAATGAGGATTAAAAAAAACCTAAGACCTTGTAGTTCATCTCCTCCAGCTGGTGGAATTAACAAACAAAACATATCAACCATGTCTGCAACAACAAATTCAGATTGTCCAACACCTGAAATAATGAAAACCAAAATGTTTTACATTTTCAGTGCAATGATAGAGTGGAATTCTGAAAACTGGACAGCAACTTTTCACATGAAAAGATAGTCAAAGATTATCAAGGCTATTCAATTAACAGGAACTTGCTCATTTTCCTGTATTCTTGTGATAACTGAGAGTGTTTCTATTATATCTTGTTTTGACAGAGCTCAATTTTGATGAGCTAATTCCCTATGTGGTATTATGGCTACCCAATTGGACACTGATATCTTTTTTGTCACCACGTTAATATTTAAAATATTGCCAATTGCCAATGGAATTTGCTTAAGTGAAAACAGACTATCAAGTATATACCAACAATAACTTGATTCAATATTGGTTTGAGATAGGGCCCTGCGAACCTTCAAGATTCAAGTTGATTTTGAATAACAAGTTGGTACTTGATTCAACTTCGAAATCAGCTTCCTGCTACATTTCCCTTTGAATCCTTTCACTGGAATATAGTTGGTATCAGTCATATTCGTCATCTCACAGTTCAGATGGGCATTGTACATAAATAATGCTGAAAGTGAGGACTTAGGGTAATTTCCTCAACATTAACATAAATGGCATCTGCACCCATGCTAATTCCAGTCTCTCTAGTCACTACCACTCTTGGAAGAAAATTTGAAGTTTCGAACAATCTTGATGATGAGCTGTTGCCAGTGGCTCATCCTGTGCAGTACATAATATGGGAAATTCACACTCCTGTTTCTTTTTTTGAACTGTAACCCTTACTGGGTAATATTCCAGCTACATCATCAGGACATGCCTTCAATGAAGGCATGCCTTGATGGTGTAGTTGGAATATTTTATCAGTTGGGACTTGAGTCATCACAGTCACAACAAATCAGCTTTACAGCAGCCCCTTTCACCAATCAGTCACCTTCTAGACACCCCTGATTCGATTTGAGGTTCAATTGGATTTTGAATCATAGACATGATTCAATTCGAATTGAAAATGTGTGATTTGCAGGACCCTAGTTTGAGATATGACAATATCTATCCAACAAGATAATATGCGGGGGTTATGAGGTACATATTACTTAATTTCAAAATACAGTGGAGCCCACTTAATTGAATATCTCATAACTGAATAACCCTATTAACTGAATATAATTTCCAAACTCAAAACCATTTACCATACCTCCAATACAGATTTGACCTGTTAATTGAATATAGGTTATAGAGTAAACTCCTGTAAATTGAATATAGGTTATAGAGTAAACTCCTGTTAATTGAATAAAAAATCTTGCAAACTGTCGAGAAATTTAAATTTTATAGTAAATTTCCTTTCTTATTATACCTACCACAATTGTTTACTACAGCCTTGCACTACAGTGGAAGTCCCTAACTCGGATAATATACTCTCTATTTTAGTCTTTCCCAAGCAATTTGGGAAAGAAAAGTGGTGCAAAAGCACCAAGAAAAAATAAGCCAAAACTGGGTCGAGTGCAACAGACGCAGACTCAGTACGGGACACTCTCTTCCAAGTACAACTCCACGACTTCCATTGCCAGTGCGCATATGCATCGCTAATGACTCATTCTTTTGAATCCACCAACATTAGAGTTATGTGATCAGCGGGGAGGAAGGATTCTTACCTGTATAAGAAGACGGGAGGGCCTGCAAGTAAACAATTGTGGTAGGTATAATAAGAAAGGAAATTTACTATAAAATTAAAATTTCTTACCAACCTACCCACAATTGTTTACTACAGGCTGAATAGACAATAGGCTGGAGGGAATCGCATAACCAACCCTACACATAACCCAAGTGCACTGGAACCGTGAACAGACGGAAGAGGTCCTGAGGCTTATCAACCATAGCATCACAAACATTAGTAAAAGACAATGAAAGATGAGGCGTATGGTTCGGTGCGACGCGCAGACAGAAAGGGCAGTAACAGCACGGAGCTGGAACTGACCCTGTAAAAAGCTGAATGGCTGGGATAGACAACAGCCTGAGCCGAAGAAAGAGGGCCCGTAGGACAAAGGTCCTCTGTCGTCTCTTGCAACTGTCGCAGATAAATGGAGAAGGTAGCATTTCACCAGTAGGCTGCCAGTATAACATCCGACAACATGACGGAGTTAGTAAAAGCCCTGAGAGGAAGACAATGCATGCACCTCGTAGCAGAAAAAAACAATTGGTAACACAATCACCAGTAGCTAGACGAGCGGAAGCTGCATGAATAGCAAGACAAATCCATCGAGAAATGAATGAAGGAGAGATCTGGCATGTGGGAAAATGCATATCCATCCAGGATAAAGGCGCGAATGCCCCCCACCCCCAAGCAGAGCAGCGCCCAAGAAAGTGTCCATCTCGGAGTAAACTGCAAAGTCCTAGGCCTTTTCAAGGAAAAGAGCTGAACAAGCTTGGAGAGACAAGGATGAGTGTCGAAACAATGCGGTACCACATATGAAAAAGGTCTCCGAAGCATGGACTTGTACCCATTGCTGGAGACCACCAGAAACAAACATATACCAGAAACTCCGCAAGCGGTGTGATCGAAGGAGTGACAGAAGCAACAGATTGATCGCACACCATTGACAGAAGAACCTTCTACTTAGCCACAGAGGCTAAACCAGTGGAGTGAGTGCCTCCTTGAAGAAGAAAAGCAACTCCACTGCTTGTCTCGAAAAACCACTATGGAGGAGACAGGACCTAATAAAGAGGGAGACATGCCGGAACCGCCGCTAACAGAAAGCGGAGCAGAGTGATCCACACCCACTGAGGTGACAGGGGTGTGATCGAAAGGATTCGACGACTGCAGGTTCATATCTGGGCGAGAACCTGAGGCGGAATCGGAACCGGCAGGAAGGCGTAGTCGACAAGACCGTCCCAAAGGAGGGCCAGAGCATCCACGGCGAAAGCCAGAGCATCTGGACATGGGGACACGAAAGTGTCCACCTGATGGTTCCAACGAGTCGCAAAGAGATCGATGGAACACCGCCATGCGGAGCATCCACTCGGTGGAAAAGAACCTGCCCCATCGGGACAGGGAGTCGGCTAGGACGTTCAGACGACCGGAAATGTGACAAACAACCACCTCGGCGTTGACATCCTGAGTGAGCAGTAGAAGATCCCGAGCCAATTCGTATGTTGGAACCGAGTGCGTGCCGCCCTGGTTCCGAATGTAAGCAACCACTGTCGAATTGTCGAACAACAGAAGGACCTGACGATTCGACAGGTGAGGGATCCACTGCCTGAAACTCAGAAGAAGAGCGAGAAGCCCCTTCTGGTTGATGTGTAGAGAAGCCCAATCCCGGTCCCACATCCCGTGAAGGGAAAGACCTAGAGGATCCAACGTCGCACCCCATCCGAGATCGCTGACATCTGCTGTCAGAATGTGATCAGACGTGGGTAAGTCGGGACACCCTGCGTGATCCACTGAACATTCGTCCAGTGGAGAAGGTGAGGATGACAGATTCTGGTAACTGAAGCACCAGATCCAGAGAATCGACATCCGGCCTCCAACGACTGAGCAGAAAGTGTTGGAGAGGTCTGACATGCAGCCGACCTAGAGGAATGAGAACCGTCACAGAACCGCAGAGACCGAGCAGCCAGAGAATACCCCGTGCTGTCGCGGATGTGGACTGGGAACAGAATCAGAGCAAAAGCTGAGAGAATCACAGCCCTGGCCTGGGGAACTGCCACCGTATTGAACTGAGTGCGGAAGGCCATCCCCAGATGACAAAACGACTGAGAAGGGACCAGATCCGACTTCTCCTCGTTGACTCTGAATCCTAGCAACGTGAGCAAGCTCAACAGAGTGTCGACATCCAACTCCAGTAAGGCAGCACTGGAATGGCTCTGAAGGATAACGTCTAGATATGCCGGAGTAGTCACCCTGGACTGTGTGCGATGGAAGGCTATCACATGCGACATCAGTCGGGTGAAGGCCCAAGGAGCCAGGTTGAGACCAAAAGGCATGGCCTTCAACTGGTAAACTCGCCCCAGAAAAGCAAACCTGTGATACTTCCGCGACACACGATGAATCGGAACGTGAAAGTAAGCATCTCGCAGGTCGATGCTGGAAGCGAAATCTCCCTGGTGAATGGAACGGCGGACCGACCTGAAAGTCTCCATGCTGAACTTGGGAGCAATGATAGACTGGTTCAGGATACTCAGATCGATAACCGGTCGGAGTCGGCCGCCCTTCTTCGGCACCAAGAACAGGTGGGAATAAAACCTCACTGACTGAATGTTCTTGACGATCTCGATTGCCCCCTTGGCCAGGAGATTGTCTATCTCCGTGGACAAAAGCTCTCGACGTAAAACGTCTGAAGGAACTGTGGTTGGAAGAGGCACTCTGAACAGAGTGGGGTGCCTTCGGAAGGTTATTCGCAGCCCGGACCGAACAACATCTAACACCCAAGGATCGGATGTGATGGTGGCCCAACGGTCTGAGAACTCTGCTATCCTTCCTCCAACCTGGACGAGTCGAGGTGAGGACCTTCAGTTCGAGCCCCGAAGAGACCCGCGAGAGGAGAAACCACCTCCTCTACTGAATGAAGAATCCTGAGACATCCCTCTGGCCTGCAGGTGCTTACCCTTACCCCGTGAGTAACAAGAGCACCGCTGGGCATTGCATCATACGCCCGTGAATTGTTCAAATTGTACCATTTTAACACATTTGCAATTTTTTTAGAGTGCGAGAAATTTATACTGGCATATATATATATGTTACGGTCATTTGAGAAAAAGACTAACAAGTCTGAAGCCAATTGAAAAACAAATACTAAAGTTATCATCCGGAAACCAAATATTTGACGAAGAATTCTAAGTCCAACAGGGGCCATAATTCAGGCAAAAATTGTTCAGACCGACCCCATATTCGAACTTGACCTGTATTTTGTTGTGATTAAACCACATACCAAGTTTGGAGCCGATCGGAAAACAAATACTAAAGTTATCATCCGGAAACCAAATATTTGACGAATTCTAAGTCCAACAGGGGCCATAATTCAGGCAAAAATTGTTCAGACCGACCCCATATTCGAACTTGACCTGTATTTTGTTGTGATTAAACCACATACCAAATTTGGAGCCGATCGGAAAACAAATACTAAAGTTATCATCCGGAAACCAAATATTTGACGAATTCTAAGTCCAACAGGGGCCATAATTCAGGCGAAAAATGTTCGGACCGACCCCATATTCGAACTTGATCTGTATTTTGTTGTGATTAAACCACATACCACATTTGGAGCCGATCGGAAAACAAATACTAAAGTTATCATCCGGAAACCAAATATTTGACGAATTCTAAGTCCAACTGGGGCCATAATTCAGGCGAAAAATGTTCGGACCGACCCCATATTCGAACTTGACCTGTATTTTGTTGTGATTAAACCACATACCACATTTGGAGCCGATCGGAAAACAAATACTAAAGTTATCATCCGGAAACCAAATATTTGACGAATTCTAAGTCCAACTGGGGCCATAATTCAGGCGAAAAATGTTCGGACCGACCCCATATTCGAACTTGACCTGTATTTTGTTGTGATTAAACCACATACCACATTTGGAGCCGCTCGGAAAACAAATACTAAAGTTATTGTCCGGAAACCAAACGGACGGACGGACGGACGGACGGACGGACAGATGGACGGACAACGCCATAACATAATACGTCCCGTTTTTTTCAAACGGGCATATAAAAAGTAGAAGCGGTGGCAGAAGGATAAGCCCTTTGTTTTGCAGAGGAAGCAGAAGGGTACTTGTTAGGCTTTGAACGGTCCCTGCCTCCCCTAGAAGGCTGATCAAGCTGACGAAGCAGCAGATGATTTTTGGAATGACGTAGGATGTCATCCCGGACCGTCGACACGGAACCCATGGAACAGTAGCGGACCTGCCAAAGAAGCAGATTGAAGAGCAGCGCGCTGCCCCCAGGAAGGGATCGGCCTGTGTCCAGTACAGAGTCCCTTCGAACTAGTTCCAAAATAGCCGTGTCACAGACATGCGAGTGAGTAAGATGCATGAACGCCTTGGACAGCACAAGCAAAGGAGCCTGTACATCGTCAAACCTATCTGGAGGCAGATAAGCCGTGATCGCAGAGAGAAAGCATACCCAGCATTTCTCTCGATAAGCCCAACATGGACTCCAGAGTCGTCATAGGAATGACGGTCGACTTGGGCTTGGAAAGCCTGAGGGAAGTGGAGTTCTGATCCAAAACTGTCAAAGTCTGGCAGATTGACGGATTGGCGAAATCGTAGTAATGATAACGCACCAGAGGCAAAAAGGTGTCAACCTTGGTGAAGAACGGAACCTTCATAGCCTTGGAACTCAGCTTAGAGTCCAATGCTGAAAATGCTCATGGAGCTCTGTCAAACAAGATATAATAGAATAAATGCTAAGTTTATCTCTAGAATACAGGAAAGTGACACAATCCCTGTTAACTGAATACTCCTGTTAACTGAATAATGTTTATTGGCAAAGTGGCTATTCAATTAACAGGGTAGTACTGTATGATGATTGAGTGTGACGAGTTCGAAGAATTAAAACTGAACACCACCATTAGTACTGAATGTCGGTTATGTAGGGTGGGTGGAGTATATGAGTATATATCGCTCATCTCCTAGCAGCCCCCCCACCCCCCCCACCCCCCTCCATGTGTAGGGGATTAATGTTCAAACTTTTGGCATATTGGTTAGTGCAGTGAGTTTGGGTCCTCTCAAACAACTGAATTCTGGTGAATTCCTGTAAAAGAAATTTGCCGGAATCCAATTAGATCCCCCCAAAAATATACAAAAAATGAGGTCTGTTCTCACAATGTATTCCTATAGCAACTTTCATCAAAATCTGTTTACATTTGTTCAAGTTATTACACTCACAAATTCATTGCCAGAAAAACTCTTGAATTTTCATCTAAAAAGGGGCATAACTCTGACAAAAGCAGACAAAATTTGGCCAAAAATCTTCTCACAATATATGTCTATAGCAAGTTTTGTGAAAATGTGATTTATTTATTTATTTATTTATTTATTTATTTATTTATTTATTTATTGTTGTTTAAGGTCACATACTTCTGCACAATGGCTAATCATGACCACAACATGGAGATAAAGTCAAGGTCAGTCAATCGTTTATACCCCATGTTGCCTATTTTAGAGGACTCGCACCCCAAGATTAGCGACTGGGTCCTATTTTACCAGTGAAACAGAGCTTGTTTACCACAGTAAACAAGCACTGCATCACTTCCCGGGGTTCCCACAGGGGGTGAAAATGTGATTACATTTGTTAAAGTTATTGTATTCACAAAATGTGCTGAAGGACACCTGAATAGGATGCATGCTCGTATGGGCAGGAACCATTTATATATCCCAGCCAAACTTTGTTTGGAAGCAGAATAAATGTAACAAGGTTCTTCAATGAAAAAATTTCCAATAAAGTATTTTATTTTTTTTCTTCCACACCACAGGTCATAACACCCATATTTAATGTGCTTGTAAACAATTTTTCCAAGTTATGGTTTTGAAGAGAGATTAGAGGATCTCTTTTGAGACACGATTCTATAAATATTTATGCACAGACTTCACGAAATTTGATTTGGGCCAAGATATTTTAGCACGGCTAGAATCAAATTCAGTTGGCAAAGTTCACCAGATTCAGGTAGAATTGTGATGAACTGAGATCCTTTTCATCACAAAAAAGTTGGTAGTGGGAAAAAGAAATCACAGTTTCCATATTGAGATAATGCCACACCATGTGACTACATTTACAATTTAGTCAAAAGTGACACTTTTACGGTCCCATTCCCCTAGCCAAATTTTCCCCAGACCATATTAGCCTCATATCATTTAAAAGTTGGACATGCGCAACCAGCAGGATTAAGTGAAAATGTCAATGACATTGCAGCTCAATTGACTGTGTGTAGTGTTTGATGCAAAGGATAATGTTCAATGTTTATGAAAGGATTATGAAATAAGACAAGAATTGTCATGATTAAGAATATGTTCATTTCTCTACCCTACATGCTATGTTTTCAACAAGAATAAATTGAGGTGTAGACTGTACTAAAGAACCGAGCATGGGTTGATGTGGTCCTCACAGTTATCGAGGTCACATGCCCGTCCAGCAATCATGATTGACTGATCATGACCAAAATAGGACATTCGCATCTAGATATCATACTGGGTCACTCTATCAAGTTACAATGAAATCCCTTCATAAATATAACCTGTAGACAATGCTAAGGAATCTAGGTCACATACCCGAGTGGCAGAAACAGCTGACCGTTCATGATCAAAATCTGACAGTCTTTGGTTACCCCGGTACTCCCAACTCAACTGCCTCCCTATTCCCATGCTTCTTCTTAAAGATTAATTGGTTAATTGGGTATGGTTCGGTTATTGCTGTTACCGGTTACAATTTTTGTTATCGCTTAACCACTAGCATGGGGGGTGGGGGGAGGGGGGGTTGCGGTAACCGGTTCTCGTTAGATCACCGAAGTTAAGCAATGTCAAGCCCGGTTAATCGCTGGATGGGTGACCGTCTAAGCGATCAATTCGGACTCCCGCATTGTATCCTTGGCCAAGGCACTTAACCCCGATTGACCACATGGGGGCACGATGACACAATGTACTAAGGTGTACTGCACATCGATGGTATGCATGTCTTCAACCAATCTAACCCTGTCTGTGCTGCAGTGCAGAGTTACGATGTTGGAGAGCTGGCAGCTGCTCGTCATTGCTCGGTGGTTCTCTCCGGGTACTCTGGCTTCCTCCACCCGTAAAACTGCCATGGTCATGATTAGCCATTGTGCATAAGTATATGGTCTTAAAAACCAATAAATAACCGCTTGCATGTATTTGGTTTCGGAACAAGCCATGTGTTGTTGTGTTGGTTGCTTTTAGAAGACTCCTTCAATAAGGGTAAATATTTTTATTACCTTACCAGTAAGCCCATTATAGCTAGTAAGCGCAGTCCACCACTTTACTGGGTTTGATTATATGAGGTTGCAGTTGTACATGCATTTTCATGTACACCCATCCCCAAGAAATGTGTGAAGTTCGAATGAAATATATTCCAAACCTTTCAAACTTCAAAGTGTGGTGAGTTGGTAAGTTAGAAAGAAAAGTATTCAAATAAAAGTGTTAAAAAACATACCTACTGTTGTTTGTGTTGTGCATTTTTTAAGAATCCCATGAAAATAATCAACAATTGAAGCCCAGTTATTGTATGTTTAATCAGTATTCAGCAAACTGTCTTGTATGACTGCAGTCATTAATATTTTGTTTTCATTGAGGGGTCAGTTATTCAAGCAGTTTCCTGATTACATATTCATAAGCTCTATTGTTTTGTTTCTCCAGTCACATGTGTGAGAGCAGACATTGTCAAAACATAGTGGCTTCTACTTTTTTGAGCAGTTTCATTGCAAAGGGTAATAATAATAACACTCGGTCGGCCGCTGATTTGTCACAGTTCTCATGTGAGAGGCCTTGGTTACCCCTGTACTCCCAATGGCTTCCCTACTCCCACGCTTCTTCTCTCCTCCCAACACTCAGGCACGAACTGCTTGATGGCATCCAACACCCCATTCTTCCCAATCTCTCTGATAAGCATATTAACCCTCTCCTTTGTATCACTCACTAACTACATGTCCTTCATTCACCCATCCCATTTATACTCCTAGTGAATCTTATTGTTAGAATGATATTTTGGGCATTCTAGTAGTAAGTGTTCCAGAGTCTCAACCATGCCTAAATTACACATCTGGCACTCCTTTCACTGTGTTTCCCAATTTCCCCCCTCAGCTCCAGAGACTGCAATGTCAGCTTGAATAACAGTGTTCCCCAAAGGTGCCATCAAGGTGTTCTCAAAACCTCGCTTCTCCTTATCAAGCAGGCCATCCAAAGACCTCTTTGATTTGACCCCTCTAGCCAATTGAGGTTACCATCCTCCATGACTCTTTCTCTTATGATTTTTTTACCCTAGGCTGTCCAAACTTCTAAGTCTGAGATCTCCAGTGAGTAGTTGTCTATTAACTCCCAAACTTGGACCATCCACCCTGTCTTTGTATCTGAATTCCAAATATTCTGGAGCATTACTTTACACCATCAGCTGTCAGGGAGATTTATCAAATAGTTAAGATAACAGAGTTTCAATAAGTCTATCCTGTCCTTGATCCTTATCTGCCCAAGCTCTCCCTGATTGCTTCTAGTGCAGCGGCATTACTCAACCCCGTTATCCATCAGCCTGCATCATTCTAGAGGGTTTCCAAGCTCTTCAAAGCCATTTGGTTTAGAGGTACCACTTCAGGACCATATGTTATACTTGGTAAACCATCATTTCCCAAATGGTTGTCCCCATGAAAACCTTATTGAAACTATAAGTTTCTTTTGATTAAGGATTTGCTTCTCCTTCATAATCAATTTATTTGTTTGGTTTTGGTAGATACCTCTTCCTGTTATGTTTATATTTACCCCCAAATACTCGTAGTCACACATCTCTTCTACACTAAGAAGCTTGCTGCTACCTTCCATAATACAGACCCTCCCCCCACTCTCCCCCTTCCGAGTAGGATCCACTTTACGGCCCACAGGTATAACTTTGCTTTTGATTTGATTTAGTTCGAGTCTCCATTTGTTCCCATATCTCCCAACAATTGCCAGTTTCGCTTAGAGACACTACAATAACCCTGGGATCCTCCTCAAGTCCCCAACTGCTACCCTTTCATCTCTATGCAGGAGATCATCTCCTAAATCTTTGAGGTACAATGCAAAAAGAACTGGAGAAAGGATAGACCCCTGTATTAGGCCTATCTCCATAGACACACATTTTGTTATGTTACACAGGCTAAGTGGTGATGTTTCAAGAAAGTTAAAAAATTTATAGTAATTTCTATATTTTTTATACTTACCAATGACCCAGACATAGCTGGTGCTAACTCTTAAAATATAGGGCCAAACACAACTTTTGCCCCCCAATCCCCAAAATTTGCATCTAAAACCAAAGAAAACATGTCCTGAATGGCCCTCCACACTTCACCTCTACTGCGCATGCGCAGTGTCAAGGACGTTCCGGAATTGGCGCCATTAATCATTCTAATAATCAGTGCCTGGTAAGCGCTATGTACTCAGCGGGGAGGCAAGAGTTCCCAACTCCTGGGAGGGCCATCCCCGTCTGGGTCATTGGTAAGTATAAAAAATATAGAAATTACTATAAATTTTTTAACATTTTTATACTGTACCAATGACCCAGACATAGCTGAATAGTAAAAAGGCTGGAGGGCCAAGGACATAGAGCAAGATGGAATACGCTCAATAATATAAAATAGAGTCATCCCCTCTAGGGAAAAAGAAGTAATAGGCCTTACATGTATCTTTCTTATTTATAATAAATTAGAAAGATACAACACCTTCCAAAATTGAGCATCATACATCCATGTACTCTATTAATATCCAATATAATCTTTATACTAATAATTTTTAAAGTAAGCCAATAAATAAAGTAAGTCTAGAGAATAGAGACTCTTATACTCCTTAAAAGTGTCTGAGGATTGCATAATCATGTCCGTTGACACGTGCTATATTCAAAAGCTATACTTTAAAAACTAAGACTTGAATGAGTTTTTAAAACATAAACTTCTCACTAAACAACCATCCCAATAACAGCTCAGAATTACTAACTCCGGAGGAGGTATCCCCTTGTTTTCATAGTAAAACAGGTGACCCAAGGGAACACCCTCCCCCCCCCCCCTTTTTCTTGCCCTGGGTCAAATAGCCCAGAGCGAAGAGGGCAGCAGAACGGAGTCACTGCCGAAACAGACAGCCTACCTAGCTATAGTAGCCACTGTTAAGTGAATGACATTCTGAGCAGTAGATAATAGACCTAATAATAGAGGCCTCCAGAAATGGACTCGATATTTCTGAGATAAAAATTCATGAATGTGGATGGCTGAGCGCAATGAGCAGCCTTCAAAAATCTATAATAGCGACACTATTAATGTAAGCCCAAGATGTAGAAGAACTCTTACTTCATGAGCCGAAATCTTAAGCACAACTGCTGAGTCAATGATATACCATAAGCAGTACCGATAGTTAATTGAATCCATTAGCAATAGAATGGAGCGTAACGTCGTTCTATTAGGCATCAAAGACAGAAGAAGCTTACGCCCGTAGTAATAAACAGATATCTGTTTATAAATACATAAACTCTAACCGGACAGAGTAAAGGCCTATGCCCGTACGAAGACGGAAGGACCTTAATAACAATAGGTTCCGGATATTAGGAGCCTAACTCTTATGCAAAAATCCAAGCTAAATAGTAAAGGAAGTAGTGATTCTGAAACTACGAAAGTGAAAATCATCCATCGATAGTGCATGAAACTCACTGACTCTTCAGAAAAGAGAAGCCAACAGAATTACTGTCTAAAAGGTCAGAATTTGAAAACTACTGTTTCCAGAGGCTCAAATGATTACTTAGCTAAATAAGAACCGAAGCTAAATTCCATATAGGAATTTAATCTAAAGATTCTAAGTCTATTTATCAGAAAGTTACTAACTGACTTAGATAAAGAGACATAAGACTCAATTGTAAACTATCATAGAGTGCATAGGTATGAGGTAACATAAACCTATAACCTTAATAATAACAGACTGCAGTAGATCTTGTCAAACAAGTAAACTAAAAAGTTGCAATGAGTAGTATGGAGGGATCAACAATATGAACATGGTGATCCCTACACCAACGACGGAGGAGCCTCCACTTTAGCCGCATAGAATAGCGAAGAAGAGGATCTCCTATAGTAAGAAATCGCGTCCAAAGCTCGTCCAGTACAATGCTTACAATGCAATACGGACCACACAACGGAATACGTGAAGGTTGCGACCTTGCGGGTTGTGATAAAGATGACACGATTTACCCAGCGAAAAAAGACCCTCTCATTGAGGAAGATTTCGCGTTAAGTCCCACAGTAGACATCAGAGTAAATTACCCACGGTCTCTGTGAAGATAGAGATGCTATCAACAGAAATGTATTGTGGTTGTTTATCTTAGCAATACCTGCTGAAACAACAGCGCCAGAGGATACGCGTATCCTATCATTCCGTCCTATTAGATCAATAGAGCGTTAACAACATTAGCTCCGAGATCCGGACAAGCCAACACATACGTCTGCAATTGATTAGCAAGCTGTGACGTAAATAAATCATCATTGGGCGCTCCTATAGATAGCAAATCTGATTGAATACTTGTTTGTTGAGAGTCCATTCTGACGGCAACAAGCGACCCCTAAGTGAACGGGAGTCCGGTAAAACAATCAGACGACCCGGAATATGACGGACCGAAACAGAACTTGGTGTACTATAACCAACAGACAGATTCTTTCCATTAAATTGAACAACGGAAATGAATGAGTGCCTCCCTGGTTCCGGAGATACGCCACTACTGTCGAATTAACGGACAGGATTTGGACATGCGTTTCTGAATAATGTTCATGCAATGACATAAAGCAAGCCTAAAAAACATTATTCCGCGGAAGATAATTGCTTGCTTAGAGACTGCGGAACCCAAAGACCCTGGCACTTCGAATCCGTTGGGATCAATATTATATCCCAATCTGTTTGACTGGCAACCGTCATAACTATAACACTCGGATCCGGCAACTGCAGTGGCAATCTCTGAGTCAACCACCGAATGTTTGCCCCAGTCTGAATCTCTTGTAACACTAGATAGACAAGAGAACGTGTAAATCGAGCAATTCATGGATTGCTGAAAAGTTGCCGTCGAAGAGAGGCTTCTCCGAGAACGAAGCGACTCTGAGAGAGTTCTTCACCTTACTATCCACGCGCGTGGATGTAGCTAGGGCTGCGTCACGTCTAACCAACTCCAATCAGCCACTGAAGGGCAGAGTTATACGTGAACAAACTACTGCCCTCAAAAGAAATCACATTGAGAATAATATCCCGTAAATCTTTTCTTGAAGACATAATGATAACGCCTCAGTAAGGTGGATTACGTATGATAAAGCGTCTAAGTTAAGTCTACTAGACATCATTGTCGTTTCCAACATTGTGGTTGGAAAAGACATAGACGGAGAAAAAGAATATTTCCAGTCTTTAACCACGCCGTCTAGACGCATATGAACTCTCGGTATGCCCTGCTCTGCCAAAATAAATTATTCGTATAAATGATAAAACGGCAGAAATGAGCAACGCGGACAAGAAACTAAACTATCATGCTTGGTAGCAGGCTTGTATGCATATATAGCGTCGAAAAATAAAACACATGTTGTAATGACATTATTGGACTGCGTCGGTAAGTCAGGGACAATGTCCCTGAACCAATCCAAAATTCTGTGTCCAATGACGCTATAAGTCTCTTATCCAACATCGCAGCAATGTAGTCCGAAATAACAATCACTGGAAGATAATGCCAGAAGATATGAATGGCAGCTTCCGATGCTACGAAAGGGAAAACTCGAAATCTTTCGAATCCCTTTCGCCATCCTGTCGGACCCTATAAAGCGTTCGGTCGTCCGTACCTGATGCAACCGCGGACCGCACCGACCCAGCGCCGTCAGATAATTCCTGATTCGAGTAAGAAACTGTCGAATGCTGGGATGCTACGAAACAACTGTGCTAACTCGGATAGCACGTCCGTCACTGAGGCCTGAGGAGAAACGGTCCTACAATGCATTGCCGCTGGAAGCTCCGTGATCGTTACCCCGTGCATACTACCAATATGCGAGCGAACGGAGTGTATAGGCCTCGTGTCCCTTGGCTACCGGATGGCGTGACCTATTCGCCGTGGAATCACTGAATGACGAAACTGATCGGATACTCGAGGTCACGTAGCCAATGTGCAGTCGTGTGCCCTGCTGTGAGGATGAGGAAGCATTATCGACAGTCTCTCGGACTGTCAATATAACGGAGCGTCCCGACCGACAGACATATGCTCCGAATGTAAAATATCTGAACCACAACATGCAGTCCCCTATGTTGTTGGACGAGAAAGGGACCTCTCTCGCTCACAGCCCGGACAGACCTGGACAAGCCAGGAACCGGACTAACAGGCTTCCTCCGATCTGTCCTCAATCTGCCGTCACTGGGTGAGTACTAAAGTAATTATAGTGCTCGCATCACCCAAATCTCCTTCCTAGACCGCAACGGACGAACCCGGCAGCCGAACCATTCGATGAATGCACGCTACACCGGGTGAGCTAGCGAATGTCACTCCGTCGATCCTACAAGGGATCTCTTAGGCGATAGACATATTCCATGAGCACTTATTGCCGCTAGCTCTTCATTAACTATGACGACAGAGGCACACTTTGAAAGACATCTCCGTAACTTTGCGAACAAGAAACCAGAAATGCTTGGTTATAGCAAGCATATAATATATATAGCGTCGTTCAATAATTCGAAAGTTTGTGTGACATTATTGGACTATGTCGGAACTGAGGGACGATGTCCCTGAACCGAACCAAAAATTTGTAAGTCCACCGACGCTATCAGTTTCTTATCCGGCATCGCAGCATTCTGGTCCGACGAAAGAAGCTGTAGAAGACCAAGTCAGATGACATACACAACAGCATATGTTGTTCCGAAAGGGAAAGCTCGAAATCCTCCAAATCCCTTTCGGTATCCCGTCGGACCGGAGGAAATTTTCGGACGTCCGTACCCGCTTCCGCGGAGCGTCCCGACCCAGCATCGTCGGATAAAAAATATGCGACAGATTCAGTTGATGCTGGGATGCTGCGATAAACTGTGCTATTTAGGAAAGCACGTCCGTTCCCGAGGCCTGTGCAGTAGCGGTCTTACGATGCATTGCCGCCGGAAGCTCCGTGTACGTTGACTCCCGCACACTTCCTATGCGAACGTCCGGAGTCTGCAGGCCTCGTGTCCCTGGCTACCGGATGATGTAACCTGGTCGCCGATGATTCTCTGACTGGCAAAGCTGACTGGATATCCGAGGTCACGTAGCCAAGAGCGGTCGTGTGCGCTACCATGAGAATGAGGAAGCCTTATTGACAGTCTACTCCGGACTGACTATATGTCGGAGCGTCCCGAGCGATGGACGTATGCTCCGAATGCGAAACATTTTGTACCACAACATCTGGGGCCAGATGTTGTTGTACGAGAGAGGGGCCTCTCTCGCTCGCCGTCCGGATGGACCAGAACGAGCTATGAACCGGACTAAAAGGCTTCCTCCGTTCTCCCTCTAATCCGCCGTCACTGGGTGTGCATTTGGTTGATTTATAGTGCTCGCATCACCCCAAAACTCCTTCTAGACCGCAACGGACGAACCTGGCTGCCGAACCATTCGATGAATGGACGCTACACCGGGCGAGCTAGCGGACATCAAAGGCCGTCGAACCTACTAGGGTCCTCTTAGGCAATTGGCGTATTTACATGAGCACTTTTCCGCTAGCCCTTCATTAATTGTGACGACGGAGGCACACTGTTGGAAGACATCACAGATACATCACCCTAATCTTGATCGTCTGAAATAGAAATTGATAAAGTAGAGTGACCCTGCGGGGAAAGGACCGGAGTGTCCAATTCCCCACTAACATACCGTGACATACGCTTCCCATGTTGTCATCGAAATCATACGATACAGAACAGGAGTTAATGCGAGTACACTGACCACATATAGAATGATTAAAAAAGTCAGAGGAAGACTTCCTCTTATTACAATTGATCAAAATCCTTTCAATGTGAAAAGAAAACAAGTCCTGGTACTCGCACCAACCCCTGGCAATCAAAATACATAATAATAATATGATCCATTAATATAGAAAAAATAACTGAAATCAAAATATTTTGAAAAAATATTTTTTCAGAACAGCCCAAGTTTCTGAAAAGTAACGTTGAGCCCCAATGGATCCCAAGCCTAAGTGTGGACAAAAATTTTAAAAATATTTTAAACAATTTATTCAACACTTACGAACAATAATAATGTATCTAGTTATGATTAAAATAACATCAAGATATTATTTTCAAGAAATCCCCCCTTCACACAGAGGGCTGTTGTAAATGTAAACAATAAATGTAAAAACACTAAAATAAGACTCCAGGCACCCAGGCCCGGAATCAGTTACCAAAAATACACTCTCTGATGCAAAACAGAGACTTCCAGGGAAGAAACTGCAGAACATCAGATGGTAGATGCAGAACACAACGTCTAACCACCCGTAGGTGAAGACGTAAACATGAGGAAAAGAACAGAATTCATTCTGTTATTCAGCTAAAACTCCCAAGAAAATTTAGTAATAATAATTACAAAAACTATGCCAAAAGCATGGGAGAATAGCAAGGAGGGACTTAAAGGACAGGGAGAGAGGAAAACACTGAAAAATCAGTGTAACTAAATAATCAGAATGACAACAAAATGGCTGCTGCCTCGAAAATAGGTAACTTAACATAATTTCAATAAAAAATTTTAAGTTACAGCCCTGATAATATTCTGTCACACATTTTTCCTCTCCTCCTTCTCTATCCTCCTTAGAATCACCATTTCTCTAATATTTAGGTGTCTGGCATCATTTAAACTGAGATTTACAAGCACAAAGATCAGTCAGATGTTAACTGATGAAGGGCCAAACTTAGAATGATTAATGGCGCCAATTTCGGAACGTCCTTGACACTGCGCATGCGCAGTAGAGGTGAAGTGTGGAGGGCCATTCAGGACATGTTTTCTTTGGTTTTAGATGCAAATTTTGGGGATTGGGGGGCAAAATTTGTGTTTGGCCCTATATTTTAAGAGTTAGCACCAGCTATGTCTGGGTCATTGGAACAGTATAAAAATATCCTGTTACATTATAAATAGACAGGTTTGTCTGGGAGTTACACATGTAATATGAGGTAGTGTAAGTATAAATTTTCCTGAAGTCTGTGATGCCCAAACCTATAGTAAGAGATTTCGTTTCCTACAACGGTGATGTGACTGGCTGTAGTAAAGGAATTCTGCTTATCAAACCATGTGTTTCAGTCATGCGCCAAAAAACTTAAATCCCCATTCTCTGATTGGACAGTAACATGCCATCAATTTATGACATGGTGAAATCCCAAAATATACATATTAAGCTTGATATATAAAGGTAAATTTTGTACTGTTTTGATACTTAACATTGCGATTGAATAAAAAACAACACATTTTATATATTTGTAAGTTTATTTAATTCTGTAAACTCACAAAAATATCTGACTGAAAACGGTAATAAATAAGCAATGAGAACACCAGTACAGCTGTTCGGTATTTCATATAGCCTTTTTATGGTCGAAAATATTGAACTAGGATTTCTCCAAATTAGTATTAATTTACATTAATACCCATTGTATTATCCAGTTAACATGTTGTGAGGCTGGGATAAGAATCACTTAATATGCTAAATAATGTCAGAAAGAACGGGTGTTAAAATGAATGAGGACAGGGGTATTGTAATATGAAATTCTGAATCTGCTGTATAGTCACTTGTTTACAGTTGAAAAACAGCCGACACAGTTCTTCAAATTAACTTTGACGTAAATGTCTCTGTTAATCAGTAATTATTTGAATAATATCAAACGGCTGCTGGTTATAAAATTTACTAACCGTTTCAGCACTAAATCGCTTCATAATATGAACTGTAGACTGTGCTAAACAAATCTAGGTCATGTGCCTGTGAGGCCATCATGGCTGACCGATCACCAATTTAGAATGAAATCCCTTCAAAAATGTAACCTGTAGTCTGTGCTAAAGGAATCTAGGTCACATGCCCCTGCAGCCATCATGGTTGACCGTACTCGACTAAAATAAGACATTCTCATCTAGACATTGCATGAAGTCATTCTACCAGTTAAAATGAAATCTCTTCATGAATATGACCTGTAGACTGTACTAAAGGTTTTCGGGTTTCAAACCCAAGAAACTGCCAGGGTTGACCGATTGTGAACAAAATGAGATGTTCTCATCTAGACATGACCTCAAATCTGCACATGAAATTTAGTAATGATCGAACAAGAACTACAGGGTGTAGTCTAAGCTATAAAGACAAGAGGTCCCAAGGAGCCTTAATCGCTCACCGGCCAAAGTGGTTCAAAGAAGTATTTAGGGTCACATTCAGTTAGACATGGTTCATCAACACTACAAAGGAATGAAGTCATGAGAGACAAATTTTATGGAACTAAGGACATGGCTTGAACAAACTTGAATCTTACCCCCCTAAGGATGCTGCATACCAAATATCAAAAGCATTCATCTGCTGGATCTCAAGAAGAAGATTTTTAAAGAAAATTCCTCATTTTGAACTAAGTTATCATTCGGGCTCCCACAGTGAGCCGAAATATGAACCCAGGGACTTGGCTTGAACAAACTTGAATCTCACCCCCTAGGGATGTTGCATGGCAAATATCAAAACATTCCGACTGCTGAATCTGAAGAAGATTTTTAAAGAAAAATTCCTCATATTGACTAAGTTATAATTTGGGCTCCCACAGGGAGCCCAAATATGGACCCAGGGACTTGGCTTTAACAAACTTGCATCTCACTCACCTAAGGATGCTACACACCACACATCAAAACATTCCGACTGCTGGATCTGAAGAAGAAGATTTTTTAAGAAAATTCCTCATTTCGAACTAAGTTACAATTCAAGCACCCACAGTGAGCCCAAATATGGACCTAGGGACATGGCTTGAACAAACTTGAATCTCAACCCCCAAAGGATGCTGCATACCAAATATCAAAACATTCTGACTGCTGGATCTGAAGAAGAAGATTTTTAAAGAAAATTCCTCATTTTGAACTAAGTTACAATTCGGGCTACCACAGTGAGCCCAAATATGAACCCAGGGACTTGGCTTGAACAAACTTGAATCTCACCCCCCTAAGCATGCTGCATACCCAATATCAAAAGATTCTGCCAGCTGGATCTGGAGAAGAAGATTTTTCAAGAAATTTGCCTGAAATGCACTAAGTTCAAATTCGGGCTCCTATACTGAGCCCAAATATGAACCCAGGGGCCGATTTGTACAAACTTGAATCAGATCCAGCCCACAATGTTGCATACCAAATATCAAAAGATTCTGCCTGCTAGATCTGGAGAAGAAGATTTTTAAAGAAATTTGCCTGAAATGCAATAAGTTCAAATTCTATATTCTATATTGAGCCCAAATATGAACCCAGGGAGCCAATTTGAACAAACTTGAATCTGACCCACCTAGAGATGATGTATACCAAATAGAAAAGAATTCTGCCTGGTGGATCTGAAGAAGAAGATTTTTTAAGAAATTTGCCTGAAATGCACTAAGTTCGAATTCAGGCTTCTAGAGTGAGCCCAAATATGAATCCAGGGGGCTGATTTGAACTTAGTGCATTTCAGGCAAATTTCTTAAAAAATCTTCTTCAGAAGAAGAAGGGTGCTATCAGAGTTATGCCCCTTGTGATGCTATCAGAGGTATGCCCCTTGTGATGCCCCCTGTGTGTGCGACAAGTTTATTTGTACAAGTGTGAATTGACATATGATAGGGAACATGCAAATTTGGTTCAATTTGATCCAGTAGTTTGTGAGGAGTAGTCGATAATGTAAAGTTCACGATGGACGACGACGGACGGCAAGTTATAAGTTAAGCTCCTTCGGTGAGCTAAAAATGTGAACAGAATTGGAGTCACAGATTTCTGTATGGATGATGGCAATAGTTTATCTCTGCTTTGTCAAGTTAAGCTGAAAACAAAATGTGCGTATATGTAACCAACCTAATGTTGATTACATTCATCTTGTGAATGGCTTTGTTTGGTGTTAGCTACAAAACTGTACAAAACTCTCTGATCTATTTGGTAACTTTGGTTCACTGACAGATGAAATCAATGTGTTTGGGTTTTCTCCTAGGCAGAAAACCACACCAACATTTTACCCCTAACAAAAACCCTGATTTTAGGTTACAAGTGGGTACCAGAATTATCTCATGCATGACTGCAAGGAAACATGTGGTTTCATGAGCCACTGAAAACCCGTAGTTTCAGCCATGAGTGAAAACTTAAGATTTCCTTGCAGTCACAAATGAAATAATTTTGGTACCCACTCAAAAACAGTAGGTGTGTATTTATTTTGTACTATGACATGTTTTATTTGAAATTAAAACACCAAATGTCCAAAACATGCAGTGAAATAAATCTAAACTTATTGCTTAATGTGCGTAACTTCTAGAGAGACATTCTCTTATATCTATCAAGACAACGGATATCAAAAAATATTTTTAGACATTTCCCCATTAACTTACAAGGTGCACATAATAAATAGAGGATATCCATGCTGTTTTAGTGAATACAGAGAATTATCTCATGAGTGTGGACCTGAAAGTTTTATTTTTCACGTGCACTTGCACGAATGAAAAATAATACTTTCAGGTTCACACGAATGAGATAATTCCCGATATTCACTAAAACAGCATAGATTTTCTTTTTATTATATGCTACATGTACATGATATTTTAATGTGCAATATTTAGCCCAATTCGACTGTAGTTTCAAGACAATAACAAAAAGCTGCTGATAGTTCCTTCAAGGCGACATCATGCGCCAAAGCGTTACGTCATTTAGGAAGCTGTTGAAAAAATTCATCATGTGGACCTGAAAGTAATATTTTTCACCCATGCAAGCACTTGCAAAAAATAAAACTTTCAGGTTCACACTCATGAGATAATTCCCGACACTGACTAAAATAGAGTAGATTTTCTTTTTTATTATATATGCTATGACACATTTTACTGCACAATATTCAGCCCAATTCGACTCCAAATGTATATGTTTCAAAACAATAACAAAGATCAGCTGATCGTTCCCTCGAGGCGACATCATGCGCCGAAGCATGCCGTAATTTAGGGAGCTACTAAGGAATATCTTTTAGATAATTTGCAATAATTCACAGGCTAGCATATAATAAAATAGAATATTTTCAGTCATATTCAGAAGAAAACATTATACTGCCATTCAAGTTTAAGTTTTTGCTTTCCAAAAATAGTTTGTGACTCTTCACTGAAATGAGCCTGGCAAGTGCGTTCTCTTAAACGGCCATAACCAATGGTGTAGAAACAGAAACAGAAAGTCTAAATAGTGATTGTTTCATCTGGAGCTGGGCAGATTTAGTCCATACATCAGGTAAGGGACTAATACCAATATTTAATATTTAAAACATTGTACCTACCAACAGTCTCCACCAGAATGACATCAAACTTAGCTCCCTCGCATAATACAATTGATTCATTTGTGGTTCTGGTTACACCTCCTAGAGTTCCACCAGAAGGAGAAGGTCGAATATATGCACTCATATCTGCTGACAGTTCAGGCATTCTAGTTTTATCACCCAACAAGGAACCTACATTCATAATATAAATAAGAATATATATTCAAAACAAAATAAAATCTCAAAGGAATTAAAAAGGCACAAAGGCTGATCAGCACTTCAAATTTGAGATGTATGATAGCACTTGCATTTCAACGTTCATATAAGAAGAAGATGCACTGGGGCATCATAAAGATGATCTATTGGAAGTGTAATCCTGTTTTGTCCTGTGCTAACTCAAGTCCGGACTGATAAAATATTCCAACTACATTATCAAGGCATGCCTTCATTGAAGGCATGCCTTGATAATGTAGTTGGAATATTAGCCATTCAGGATCCTTGTTCAAAAACAGGTGTTACAAATTTATTTGTAGATAAATAAAATACACATGTACAAGTCATGATGCATCTTCTAATGTAATCAACACATACTATAAGCCTAAATTGGTTAGGCTGGACCACCAATACTCCAACATCCCAAATTGGTTCCCAGTGATAGCAGAGAATCAAATTGAAGCACTATTTAAGCACTTATCAAGAACTATGACCACTATTTTCAAGGATGATTATAATTTCCAAATGAACTTACAACTTCACCCTTGAGGACCTGATTTCTTGAAAACCAAAGTAACTTGATATATATATCATCCCTTGAGTGTAACAAGGCACCATCTACAATGCTAGAGCATTGCAGATGGAACTTGTTGAACTCAAGGGACAATATAGAGATCAATGAGGTGTAATTTCTGACCAATTTTGTGACATCGCATGTATGTGGTGCGGGTTATAAAACTTCTAGTCTCAGAGGTAATAGGCAAACGGAATTTAAGTAATTTATATTTATTTACTGATTGGTGTTTAAGGTCACGTATTTCTGCACAATGGCTAATCATGACCACGACAGTTTTACGGGTGGAGGAAGCCGGAGAACCCGGAGAGAACCACCAAGCAACCATTAGCTCCCCAACATACTAACTCCACACAAGCAGGGTTAGCATTGGTTCAAGACAGGTGCACCATCGATGTGCAGTACGCCTTAGTACACTGCATCACCGTACCCCCCACGAGGGCAATGGGGGTGAAGTGTCTTGCCCAAGGACACAATGCAGTTGCTGCAGGTGGGATTCGAACCTAGGACCTCTCGGCTTGCAGCCTGCACCTCTACCAACTGAGCCACTGTGCCCCCACTGAATTTACGTAATTTCAAGGGAAATGGTGGATAATCAAGTACTACAAATCTCCATTTGTATGACCGACTGTGTATGTATGACATTAGTCCATGTATCAAATCAAGTCTTGTAAGAAAGTACATGTACACAATTACAACTTACAATGAAGAGCTAATCGATGTCCAAGACTTTCATCTAGACAAAAATTTCTCGACTGGAACAATTAGGCATACAGAAAAAAAAATTCTCAGGCAATTTTTCTTCAGCTTTATGATGAGGGTCGGGGGGGGGGGGGGGGGGGGAATCCACTTAACAGTCTACAAAAGTTGGAATTAAAAATGTTTATCCTTACAGTGTTACATGGATAAAACAATGTTTTTTCGCAGCAGTGGAAATTTCCAAGAATGCAGTTGCACATTTAACCAACTATCATACATCTTGCTCAGTGAGCTCTGTCAAACAAGATATAATAATAATAATAATAACGCTCATTTGTCACAAAGCTTTTGGTCCCTGGCCTTCCTCAATGCTATATTCAACAAAAGGTTTCACATAATAAATTTTAGATAGTAATCACCACAGATCATACTGATAACACACAGGAAGACGTTAACTGTTGAGTGATGGTGAAGAGATGCTACTACATTGGGCTTAGACAATGTAAGCTACAAAGCATCAGAATGTAGGTCCTGCATTATTCATCCTAGAGTTGAACCTCATCCGAGGACCGAGATCTAGTCCTCAACCTCCGCATCCACATCTCCTCCCTTACCAGTCTCTCCCTCTTACCTCCTTTCACAAAATCCTATATAGAATTCTTAAATTCTGCTCACCACCAAGCCCCTCCCCATTAAAATGACCATACAAAGGTTTATCTTCATGCACCCTGATATCCCTCAGATGTTGTTTGAGTCTTTTGCCAACCGTTCGCTCCGTCTCGCCAACATACACAGCTGATTCACACTTCTGACACATTATAGCATACACTAGATTCCCCGACCCCACTCCACCCCTAACATAATATTTATTCAAGAATATCACATATATTTTTTAACCCTCCGATGTGCAACAAGGAGATTTTGTTGGAAATCTGTCTTCATTTGTTCAGACTCATGGAGGACATGCATGTGTTTGCTCAAAATACGACCGATGTCTGGAAGACCTGAGGAATATGTAGTAACCAAAGGGCCCTCCTGAGACTTGCCTATCCCCTCACCTTTTAACAAAGACTCCTGTTCCAATATATTCACCCTGCTTAGTTGCTGATCTATGAATTTCCCACTATACCCTCTCCGCCTCAACTGAGCTTTGAAGCATTTTACGGTTCCTCCAGTAGTCCTCATCCCTCTGACAAATGTGCCGCAACGTTATCCCGAGTTTGTAAACTACTGAATGCTTCACATGTTGGAGGTGATCAGAACCAAAATTTAAACATAGCATTTTATCCATCGGCTTGACATGTACATCGGTGTAAAAATCACCATCCCACCCCATCCTGGCAATCATATCCAGCATTATCAAAATTGCTGGTTGATGGACGCAGACTACAGAATGAGCCAAAGAATTTAACCTTTTACCTAACGAATCGGCTACATCGCCTGCATAATTTACAAATTGAGCAGCTTGATAAGCTCGTTCCAATGAGGGGTCACGTGATATGGTTTTGTTGAAAGTTTTGGAAAAAATAATATTGAAAATAATAAATTTTGATATCAACTGAGATTGGTTAAGGGTTAAAAGGGAAATCCAAGTGCCCATGCCAGCACTTACATTTTATGAACACCCAAAATGAAACTGAATAGCTCACATCTGGATGTTAAGCCAAGCTTACAAATGAAATTTCAAGCTGATTGGCTGAAGGATACAAGCTGTACAGTTTGCCAAAGTATTTGTTGACAATTTTTTAAGGAGTTCTGCCCCTTGTGGAGCCTCAAATGGCAGGGTAACTCAAACGAATATGCCTCATTTAATAACCATGAGGAACATATTAACCAAGTTTGGTGAGAATCGATAAAGAGGTTTTAAAGAAGTCATCTGCAGTCATCACGATGGATGACAATAAATAAAGAGGGAGGGATAATTATGTTAATCTCCTTTGAAGAAACTTTAGGTGAGCTAAAAACTCATAAAGTTTGTAAAGTAATTTTTGTGAAGAGCACTGGAGAAATATGGCAGACTTATTACATGCAGAAAAACTACTAATTAAAACTGACATGTACATGTAACAACTGTGAATAGATATATATATATATATATATATATATAGATACCTCCGGTTGTGGAAGAAGAAGGATCAACAGCCAAAACTGCAACCCTTAGTCCCTTTGCAGTTAAAAATCTACCAAATGCTTCAATAAATGTACTTTTCCCTGCACCTGGTGGTCCGGATAGCCCTGAAACAGAGGTTTGTGTTTAGAGCAAAAAGTTACGTACAATGTAAGCTTATCCTACAGGATACAATGGAGAATTGGTACATTGGGAATGGGGAGCAGCATCCCCCATATACCAAATTTTTCTCCACCTGAAAAAAATTGAGGATCCAACTGCCAAATTTGCAGTTGATAATCTACTGTGTATAATATCAGGTAGTTCAGAAACTGGATAACTTCTTGTTAATTTCTTGAGTTTCTATTGCTCGATGGCAAGCTAATTTTCATAATTTATGCAGAAGACAAAAACCCTTTGAATGTACTTTTATGTATGTTAATCAGGCATGCAGACTTCATGGAAACTATTGTTTCATTTCCGTGCAGGTTCTGTCAGGCCAAAATTACAGAAACGAAAGATAGGTTCCCACAATTTTTTTAGCATTTCGCTTTTCATTTTTCATTAAGGGGCACTTAAAACACACTACAAGTTTCCTGCCAAAACTAAAATTGTACTATTTATCATCGATGAAACAGTGATCTGATTCTTTACATTGACAAGGGTGCACTCATGTTGACAATTTCAGACTATTCAGATTGCTGAGCATGCATATACTACTCAAAGTTTGCTAAGCACCAAGTATATCCAACTACCTGTTTTACGTTTCAGTTGAAATATTGTAATGAAACGTGTATATATTTTTTATTTAATTATATCTTTAATGATTTAAGTACAGAAATTAAGAATTTGTTTGTGTTTGACATTATTTTTTAGCTTTTGAATACGATAACCATGGAAAATGGATATTATTGGTAAAAGAGGAAATTTTTCTTTTCAAAATTGCCAAAAAGTTGACGGAGCGAACTGGTATGGGTTCAATATCGAGTATGAGACCCATTATTATTAATTACAGCTTGACAACGCCTTCTCATGTTCCCAATCAGGTTCCTGGTGGTCCTTTGTGGGATGCTGTTCCATTCTTGGACCACCATGGCCCCAAGCTCCTGGACACTTCTTGGTTGGACTGGACAGGCTGAAATTGCAAGTTGCAACTTATTCCAGAATGTTCGATTGGATTAAGGTCAGATGATCTGGCCAGTCCATAATACGCTCAGTCCCCTCCCTCTGTCGGTACTTCCCAACAGCATGGGCAACATGAGGACAGGCATTATCGTCCATCAGAATGAATCTATCACCCACTGCACCTGCATACAATCTGACGTGGACATCCTGGATCTCATCAATATACTTCTGTGCAGTCAATGTACCACGTTCAAGGACACAGAGCTCTGTACGTCCATCCCTGCTGATGCCGCCCAAGACCATCATTAACCCTCCACCATAGTGGTCATGCTCAGCAATGTTGGCTGCATGGAATCGCTCTCCTGATCTTCTCCATACCCTAGAACGCCTATCGGTGGGGTCTAGGCAGTACCTGGACTCATCTCTAAAAAGGACAAGTCGCCAATCTTCTCTGGTCCATCCAATGTGGTCCATGGCCCATTCATATCGTGCCTGGCGGTGATTCTGGGACAGCGGAATGCAAATACATGGTCTTCTCAGTTGGAGACCACCTTCGTGCAACCTTGCCAGGATAGTCTGCATCGAAACATTTGCCATGGATGCATTCTGAAAGTCCCTGCGAAGCTGGGTTGCTGTGCCAAAATGGTTCCTATGGGCCTGAATGATCAAAAACCAGTCTTCAGCTGCAGATGTTGCCCTGTCTCTGCCACCACCATGCCATCTTACAGGTGTGATATTCTGCTGCAATCTTGCCCAGGCTCTGGTGATCACAGAATGGTGCACACCAAGGGCTTCACCAACCTGACGATGGGAAGCCCCTTGCTCCACCATCCCTATGCCCGCCACATTTCTGCTTTAGACAAATGTCTTCTTACATCTGCATTTGCCATATTCATTGAATCAATCATTAAATCACAAGGGTTTGTGTTGAAATGAAGATTGAATACCCTACACATGTCATGTACATGTTGACAGTACTCGAAAACATCATGAAAATCAAGGGGTACATGCTTTCCATGACTGTCATGAAAAGTCTGCCTGTCAAGAAAGCTAATGTAAACACAGGTGACCATCTCAATACATTCCTCAATCATATCCACCAAAAATATTGCAAATATGTCACAAGCAAATTTCACAATGATGTGTCAAATATTTGGTGCTTAGCAAAATTTGAGTAGTATATTTCCAACAGTTTCTGATTCTTAATTACTAGATCAAATGCACCCAATTTCAGCATGTTTGACAACAAAACCATGTGGAGCCGAAAACTTGAAACTGTATCATTGAAAATAATAACAAAATCACATTTTATCACTGACACTGATGAGGAGGGGAAAAATTTCTTTCTAAAATGCAAGATATATTCTTTCAGTTTCACAGCACTCTGTGTAGATTCAAGGAGAAGAGGTTTGCTCAAGCTTTGTTTATAACCAGGGTTTACTGACATTTCATCACAATCTATTCAATGTCATTACCTTCATGTTTCACACTTGGATGATTCATCCATTCTGCATCAGGATGCATGAAGAATTTTATTCAATTATTTTTTTTATTTGTTCAATTTTAAAGTAAGAAACAAAATAATTATTTCATGGTCCTACAGTTATGATTATTTTTTTTGTTGGTTATCTTTTTCCCTTGCAAGTAATGTTGTGCACACTCATCTGAGTCACCACTGCCTCAGTTTATCTGGCACAGTTGAATTGTGTGTTCATGGGCTGGGTACAAAATACACAAATGAAAATACAGATAATTTGTTTCAGTGTTATTATTCTTTATTTTATCAAATTTATTCACCCTCTAATCTGTAGCAATCCACTTCATAACCTAGGTCTATCTTAAACATTTGCAGGTCTTAAACTGGAAATCTGGTTAACCCTTTACCCAACGTAACTGCCAAAACCGGCCAGCGCTATTCTAAAAAATCGCCAATTAATTTTCAAAATATTTTCATTTTTTGTCTCAAAAACATAGGTTATGACCCCTCGTTGGAATGAGCTCATTGAGCTCGTTCCAACGAGGGGTCATAACCTATGTTTTTGAGACAAAAATTGAAAAAAATTAGTTATTCAAGAATTTTTTTTGCAAGTGTCTGCTTTTCATGTTAGGTAAAGGGTTAAGAAAATGGATATAGAAAATATAAGAAATAAAAACAGGTTCCATAGTAGTTCTTGTTGGAACCCAAAATTAGGCTCTGTTGGGTTCCCAGACATCAAATACATGGAACCTGTTTTCAGGTTCCGTGAATTTCTGAAATCAACATGCCTGTGTTCTGTATACTGTACTAGTTTTTTTTCAAACCAGAAGTAATCAAAATCCAAGTCACCATTCGGAAAAGTTCTTTATCAAAAAAGTGTAATTGCTATTTTTAGAACAAAATGGCCAATAGTAGCCATTTTTTATGGCTGTCAAATCCCAAAATTTGACATCCTCATTGTCTCGTTGATGTAGTGTCAAAACAATTGGCCTAGTATTAATTGAGTTGTGGTGATTTTTGTTTCTTGTCTACAAACAGATAGACAACAGACTGATTGCTATATCCCTTGATTTCGGTCTGTTTTTTTGGCCAATGGAAAACTCTAGTCTACTCAACATAAAACCAACAAAATAATCATTCAGTAGCATTCAATTAACTGAATGACAATGCTAATGTTGTAAGCACTCATCACTGAGTTACATGTACCAAAGGGAAGAATTTAAGTACATGTCAAACCATTCTAATCAGTCTGCTGATGACCAGAGAACCTCAGTATCGTGGGCATAGGTTCTGTCTCCTCACCCCTTTCTGTTGTTTCATTCTTATATGACCTACAGAACATCTTTTGGTGTTTTTCTTGGAACAGAAGAGTTATGAAATCTGCTTTGTGAAGAAAGTGCAATGGTGCAACATATCCATGTCGCCGAGGTATTCGATAATAGTTTCCATAGCCAATGTGTAGATTTACTGATTGAATAATGGTTGTTTTGGTAAAAAAACTTTGGAAGATGCTGATTTTACATCATTGGCAGACAGAGCAAGAAAACAGAATTTTTTGGAATGGAGTGCTATTGAGGCCAAGCATCAAGAAAATGTTTCAAGAAAAACATCAATGAACATCTGCATACTGTTCACTCCGCTGGACCACAGTAAGTTGGGATACCAAAAATATTACCCAATTTTTCGAATAAGTTTTTCGCAATTATCAAATTTATTTGAGTTCAGTATAACATATGAAAAGCAACTTCAATGGAGCAATTGTAAGTCAATCAGATGATTCTCCACTTAAACCTTTACCCAACGAATCAGCCGCATCCACCCATGTGATATGTAAATTTAGCAGTTGAAAAAATATTATTTTTCAACAAATTTCAACAAAACCATATCATGTGACCCCTCATTGGAACGAGCTCATCAGGCTCGTTCCAATGAGGGCTCACATGATATGTTTTTGTGGAAATCTTTGGAAAAATTTAAAAAATGATATTTAAAAATAATAAATTTTGATATCGTCTGTGTTGGGTAAAAGGTTAATGCATGAGTGAAAATACAGTGAGTAGAATTACTTGCCTTTGAAGTTTGTTAAATTGTGTTGCTTATGTACCAATTCTCAGAAAGTGAAGTTTGAATAATTTGAAGATTTGGAATGCTACAGTTTATAATTCAAGTGTATTGTTCACATTTCTGTGTGGCCTATTTCACAAACAGATTTTAACCTTTTACAGAAAAACATGATATCAACATTTTTGTTATTTTAATTTTTGTGCCCCCTCCCCCCCCCCCCCACCCAACCCCCAATTCCATTTTTGTTATTTTAATTTTCGCACCAACCCCACCCCCAATTCCTAAATCAAATTCAACAAAATCATATTATGCATCATGTGACTCCTCAATGGACTGAACTCGATGTGCTCGTCCCAATGAGTGGTCACATGATATGGTTTTCTTGAATTTTTTTTCAAAGTTTTTTCCTGCACAATGTGTATATTATATGGTGGATGCAGCCAATTTGTTAGGTAAAGATTAATCAATTGCCAGGTGGAACTGAGACACGCTGTTGTCTACTAACAAAAAGTAACAAGAGGCCCCAGGGGGCCTGGAGGTCGCTCACCTGACATGGTAGCCTAAATATCAACCCAGAGAATTGATTTCAACAAGTTGCATCTGCTCCTCCTAAGAAAAGCTTATACCAAATATCCTTCTGACCAGTGGACCTAAAAAAAAGAAGATTTTTAAAGAATTTTCCTCATATTGAACTAAGTTATAATTCGGGAGCCCATATATGAACCCAGGAACTTGGCTTTAACAAACTTGAATCTCACCCCCTTAAGGATGCTGCACACCAAATATCAAAACATTCCGACTGCTGGATCTGAAGAAGAAGATTTTTAAAGAAAATTCCTCATTTTGAACTAAGTTACATGGCTTTAACAAACTTGAATCTTACCCCTCTAAGGATGCTGCATAAAAAATATCAAAAGCATTCATCTGCTGGATCTGAAGAAGATTTTTAAAGAAAATTCCTCATTTTGAACTAAGTTGTCATTTGGGCTCCCATATTGAGCCCAAATATGAACCAAGGTACTTGGCTTGAACAAACTTGAATCTCACCCCTCTAAGGTTGCTGTATGCCAAATATCAAAACATTCTGACTGCTGGATCTGAAGAAGAAGATTTTTAAAGAAAATTCCTCATTTTGAACTAAGTTATATGGCTTTAACAAACTTGAATCTTACCCCTCTAAGGACGCTGCATAAAAAATATCAAAAGCATTCATCTGCTGGATCTGAAGAAGATTTTTAAAGAAAATTCCTCATTTTGAACTAAGTTGTCATTTGGGCTCCCATATTGAGCCCAAATATGAACCAAGGGACTTGGCTTGAACAAACTTGAATCTCACCCCTCTAAGGTTGCTGTATGCCAAATATCAAAACATTCCGACTGCTGAATCTGAAGAAGAAGATTTTCAAAGAAATTTGCCTGAAATGCACCAAGTTCAAATTTGGGCTCCTATACTGAGCCCAAATATCAACCCTGGGGGGGGGGGGGGCCCATTTGAACAAACTTGAATCAGATCCAGCCCACAATGTTGCATACCAAATATCAAAAGATTCTGCCTGCTGGATCTGGAGAAGAAGATTTTTTAAGAAATTTGCCTGAAATGCACTAAGTTCGAATTCAGGCTTCTAGAGTGAGCCCAAATATGCATCCAGGGGGCTGATTTGAATAAACTTGAATCAGATCCACCCCACAATGTTGCATCCCAAATATCAAAAGATTCCGCCTGCTTGATCTGGAGAAGAAGATTTTTGACGAAATTTGCCTGAAATGCACTAAGTTCGAATTCGAGCTTCTATAGTGAGCCCAAATATGAATCCAGGGGGCCGATTTGAACAAATTTGAATCAGATCCACCCAACAATGTCGCATACCAAATATCAAAAGATTCTGCCTGCTGGATCTGGAGAAGAAGATTTTTTAAGAAATTTACCTGAAATGCACTAAGTTCGAATTTGGGCTCCTATACAGAGCCCAAATATAAACCAAGGGGGGCGATTTGAACAAACTTGAATCAGATCCACCCCACAATGTTGCATACCAAATATCAAAAGATTGTGGATCTGGAGAAGAAGATTTTTTAATGTTTTTCCCATTGCTTACATTTTAAAAAGTGCTGACTCAGCACTTTTTCAAAGGCCCGAAACTGTACCCTATGATAAAACAGATGGCAATTTACCACTCCTTTCAGTTGGTCCTAAGGAAGCTTCACACCAAATAAAAATTCTCAGTGCTGTGCAGCCTCTCGGTTCAGAAAATAGAAAATTCAGGCGGGGCCAAAAATTTTGCTCCTCACATAACGATGCCAAATATAGCCCATCAAACATCTCTAGAACAAATCTGAGTCTACACCTTAAGAGGAAGCTGCATACCAT
Organism: Pictodentalium vernedei; assembly: GCA_031216915.1. Lineage (NCBI taxonomy): Eukaryota > Metazoa > Mollusca > Scaphopoda > Dentaliida > Dentaliidae > Pictodentalium > Pictodentalium vernedei. Next base: position 665,914,792 of record CM062297.1, on the reverse strand, counting down.
ATATCAAGTGTCTGCTGGCTCATGAGAAGAAGATTTTCAAAGATTTTAGTGCCCCTTGGGGGCATGGCACCACCCAGGAGGAGGGGCAACTTCATTTGAACAAATCTGAATTGGCATTAGGCAATAAACATTTACCCAACATTTGAATGAAATTGGGCTAGTGGTTTTGAAGAAGTTGATAATGTAAAGTTAATGCTGGACGATGACAGACGGCGGACAGGATGTGATCAGTAAAGCTTCCACTGAGCTTTGCTCTGGTGAGCTAAAAATTGCAGGCGTGATGGCATGCAAGAGTGACAGCTTGCCCCAAAATTAAAACACTGACTAGAGAAAGTGTCAACTCATGCTGACATGAAAAGAAAACCTGCCACCAACCCATCTACATGTGCACCTTAGTCCATGTAGCTGCAAAGGGCAATAACCAGGCCTTTAGTTTTTAAGTGGGCAATCATCTTCTCCCTCTGTGGTTCATTTGATTTAAACATAGCGAGAATGGTAAATGCCCACTGAAAAACAGATTCTAAAATGTAGTGAGTTTCTTTTAACCTTCAAGGAACTTAGGAATCTTCCAGACTCTTTTCCACACCATAGTGTGTGTACATGTAAGTGAAGTACCTTACATGTAGCAGCGATTTCTAGCCAAATCATGGCTACCTCTACAGGCAGCCAAGACATGGTAAGAAAACATTGCCAATGGTAAATCTGACAATTATTGTACTATTTTAATGTTTGTTATCAAGTGAAAGCATCTGTTCTAAAATCAAATGTTTGTCAACACTGGATATAGGCCTTCAGAGGTCGATAGCTCGCAAGGGATGGCATAATAGAAAGGTGCAAAGTAGAGAGTTTTCCATCATAGTGAAATGATTTTTGAACAATGAGGGCAAACCTTCTGAATCTTATACAGGGCATAAGTCACTCTCCGGTGATTTTCAGAACTAGAGGGATGCATAACAAATAAAAACAGTGAGTTTACACTAAAGCTATGGCAAATGGTGAAAATGAAACAAATTCCATATCCACCATGGGCAACAACTCTGACAAAATTACTCAGAATACACTTTCATTGAAAATGGGGCATGACATCTTTAGGAAAGGCTTGCAAACCATATCTGATGTCATTCCTCCAAAAAATTTAAAAGTTACTGGGTTTAAAAAAAATCCCTTGTTTTCAAAGAAAGAAAGAAAGAAAGAAAGACATTGCTACACACATGTGCAGGGCTGCTTGTCACAGCTGAAAAATAGTTAAAAAAAATAACTCTTAGCAACAAATCCTTATGATATGGGCAAGTTCTAATCATACTGTATTCATACAGCATACAATATATCAACACTAGTGGTATCTTCCATGTCTGTTAAATGGCAGAAATTGGAAGAGTCCATATCCATTATTGGGGGGTAAAGCAATTAATATTTTTAGGCTGCACGTTGAAAATATTACTTATTTTACCACACATGTTCACTTATTAGCCATCCTACTTAATGACATTATGATGTATCGTGTTCCTGGACCAGAAAAGCGGCCTCTCGAGTTGAAAGAGTTAAAACTTGGGATGCTAGTTCTGAATACAAAGTCATAAAAGACAGGGTTATTTGTTTCAAGAATGAAATTAATTCAAGGACTTTCAAGTCATGTCATTTCCAAGAACCTTTTAGACAATTTATGAGACTATTCAAGCTATATGCATGTAGCTTAGATTAAGACTTCTGCTAAAAAATGAAGATTTTAGACTATTAATTAACCCCAAAAGCCAAAATATAAAGTCAAGTCTCTGATGTTGTATAGCAGTATGGTTCAATCTAGGCCCTTTTCGAGCCAAAATAATGCCCCTTTCGCAAAGGGGAACATGCTATAAAATTCCCAATTTCTGACACAAAACACCAAACTTATACAGCATAATCAGGTTACATAGTCATTGTGCTCTTCTGATAATTAATCCTAATAAAGTGATAACCATTTTAACTTGTATTCTCTCTGGAAACAGCTTCCAGATGCATTTATGTTTAGATGACCAACTGAATAATTTTCCCAAGACCAAGAAAAAGGCCCCTTTCTCAATGCACTTGGAGCAAACCCTGATAGCAAGGACTCATACTAACATTGGACAAGTAGTGAACAATGAAAGCATAATCTGAGTTGTTTCAAGCCAAGAGTTATCTACCTATTCAGGGAGACATCACTTGACTAAAAACAACTGCTAGGCCACAAGTCTTGGTACTTTTAATAGTCAATAACTCCTCTTTTATTTCCCAGGTTTGAGGTAAAACTTTTTTGAAGACCAATGCACAAATTTCATGTACTTTCAAGGCTTTGAAAGTCAATTTTTCGATTCAAGGGCTATCAAGGACCAAATGAACCCTGACAGAATAACTTTTCTTGTTGAATGGTCCAAGCTGCAAAGAGCAATACCCGCCAAAAAATAATGCCCAACATTGCAAACAACTGATATGAAAAAGCTCTACTCATTATTGGTCAGAAGTTGCAATATCAGTTCAATCGGATGAAAGCTGTGAGACTAGTTGATAATACAAAGGAAATAATAACTCTTCCTGTTCAAAAGTCTACATGGTAAGGTGCAAAGTGGAAAAAAATGCCTTGCAGACATTAAAGCTGCAGGCACGAGTGGCCACCAGCTGCAATCCCTCCAAGCCATAACCAGCTGCTAATTTCTTCCATCCAGCTGTCAATAAATTTGTTAGCCACAAAAATATTCAGCCGGCAATCCACGAGAATATTTGAGATTTGAACATATATGAATGAGAGTCACTCTTTAGGAAAACATTTTGCCCCAAGTCACAGAGCACACATGCACATCGTCATGGTAGGTATGGGCGTTACATAGATAACCTGAGTTGTCCTGATTGTGATGGCTCATGTCCCAACCCATCCTTCTTTGAAGACATGCCTTCATGATGAAGCTGGAATATTTGTCAGCTGGTATTATAGTTAAAAAAATTCCTGACTTCTTGGAAACGTATTAATTCTTAGAAATGTATTTGCATGGGCTTTCCAACTTATTACTTAATTAACATGTATACTACTCCAAGATAAGATATGCAGGGCCCCAATAGCCTGAATCATGTACTACATACCTCTTTGTATGTGGCTGTATGTGTGACATGAGTCCAAATATCAAATGTAGTCTCATAAGAAACTACATAATTACTTTCAAGGGCCAATTGTTATCTACAGGCAAGATTTAAATCCAGACCCCACTGGAAAAATTACGAGGGGGAAGTGGGCATCACCCATTAAACCCTTTTAACGACACTCCTGCTTGTATACAATATAAGCTAGCTTTGCAAAGAAAATACAAATTGCACACAACTTCAATATGACCAAGCCAGCTAAGTCATCATGAAAATAAGTTGGCTATCCAGTCACTAACGTGAACCCTTAGCCAGCCACCATATAGCTGAGGACAGCATGGGATGGGGATGGGGATGGAATGGGATGGGATGGGATGGGAGGGGATGGGAGATGGGATGGGAAATGGGATGGAGATGAGATGGGATGGGATGGGATGGGATGGAGTTAAAACTTTTTTTGAGTTTATAGGTATAGATAAAAAAAAATACCTATTCTAAAAGAAGAGACTCCTTGCATGGAATGGACTGATAAGCTCTTATTATACTGCAGTATTTTAGACAGTAGTAACCTAGCCTGTTCCTTCTTTTTAGGATGTGATGATTCAGTCAATGTAATAGCCCTGGCCAGCTTTGCTCTGTCTTTCTTGATGATTCCAAAGTACAGAGAGTTGACAAGTTCATCGTCTTTCACTACAGTATCTTCACTGTATAGATTTGAAATATTAGAATGTAAATATGTTAATGAACTGTATGTTTTCTTTTGAAAAGACTGACATCGATTACATGTAGTCCTTAAATACTTTCTAGAAGAAATCACTGAACATGTTGTTGCACATTTCTTACTAAACCAAGAATATTTCAGTCCACATCTTGTATTTTTAACACTGAACAACAGGGATGGTAATCGAACATCATCAATACTGTATAAGACTAAACACCTCCTTAGTACATTTGTTGTCTGCATCGCTACTTAGTACATTCACAAATCCTCCTCTGTGTCTTGGTCATATTCTGCAAAGAAAAATATATCCTGTTTATTACTTTCCAAAGTGTGATTTACTGGGATTTCCTGGTTTGATTATAAATGATAACTTCACAAGTGAATTATGCAATCAACAATTGGGTCATGTATCCGCATGTACAAACGAAGACGCTTTGCCGTGAGTGTAAAGAGGACTTCATTGGTTTTCTTTTATTTCTTAACCCTTTACCTAACATGAAAAACCAACGACACTTGCCAAAAAAATTCTTGAATAACTATTATTTTCATTTTTGTCTCAAAAACATAGGTTATGACCCCTCATTGGAACAAGCTTGACAGGCTCGTTCCAATGCAGGGTCATAACCTATGTTTTAGAGACAAAAAATAAGGAAAATTAATTGGTGAGTTTGGAGAATTGTTTGGAGAATCGCGCTGGCTGTTTTTGGCCATTATGTTAGGTAAAGGGTTAAATAATATAATTATCGTTAATAATTAAAAGTAATACTAAATACCCAAAGTAATCGCTTGACTGGACTGGTTACGTGAAATAATAATTCATTTGAGGCAAGGGACTATACAGTAAAACACTCGTGCGCATTCATGCCGTCGTGTTTGTACAATGTCCCTCACCTCTCATGAATTATTTCACGTAACCAGTCAAGCGATTACTCTCTCATTAATATTTTAAATTTTTTAGTGTTTTGGAGTTCCAGACAAGTCACATGAAGGCATTAACACAAAACTGTTTTTTTGCAAAAATGTACTGAAATTAATTTTGGACATACAAATACACTTTTAAACTACAGTGATGTCAAGCATAGAGCCTGATTGTCCCAGCAATGACAATACTTAGACACAAAATAGTCTGTGCTATTTTTTGTTAACTGTTTACCTAACAAATCTGCCATATCTGCACTTGTGATATACAAAAATTGCCATTCAAATTTTATTTTTTTCATTTTTTTACCCCAAAACATACCTCAAAACCTATTAATGGAACAAGCTTGATGAGTTTGTTTCAATAAGGACTAATAAGCAATGGTTAGAAGTAAATGAAAGTGTCAATAATACTGTAGCTCAACTTGACAAACTTGAACTTGGTAAGTTATGTGAAATGGCGAAACTGAAGATCATTGGTACCAATGTTATTTGGTGAAATTTAAACATAACAGCATTTTGTGTGCACAACGTCAGAGTAATCCATGCATTTTTAGATGTAAACTGTAAGGCTGGCAAAAGGAAGAATGATGATACACAAATGAAGTAAGTTCAGAGATTATTGTAAATGGCAACTTTTTTCACAGAAATGAATGCTGATCAATAGCTCTTATCTAGAGGTCCCGCCTAATGAGCACACACACCAAGTTCAAAAACAATCCTAAGATAAATTTACCCTATAGGCCATGTCAAAGAAGAATGTTGATACACAAATGCAATAAATTAAAAGATTGTTGCTAACAGAAACAGTTTTGGATGGAAATGAAAAGAAAATCAATAGCTCCTTTCTTTGTCACCCTGCATAAGCATACAAAGTTTCAAAACAACCTGATAATGAATGTGCCCTCTGAGACATGCCAAAAGAAAATGTTAATGCACAAATGCACAAAGTTTGAAGGTCATTGCATGCGGAAATGTTTTTTTTATCTTTTTTTATGGAAATTCATAAATATACCCTGCAGAGAGTGCAAAAGGGATAAGCTGCTGCACAAATGCCGTAAGTTCAAAGGTTGGTGATAATGACAATAATATTTTATGGAAATGAAAAATGAAAGTGTCAATGAAACTGTAGCTCAACTTGTGTAAGACATGTACATGTATAGTATGTGACACAGCAATGACAAACATCTAGGTCATGACCTGATAACAAAGGTACATATAAAGTATTGTAACGGTCTGTACATAAATGCTGACCATAGCCTGTAACAAATGTATATGTAAAGTACTGTAAAGGTGGGCGACAGTTAGATGCTAAACTATAACTAGATGGTGTCACTTGTGTGCAAAGCACACTATAGTGTATCCCCGCATTTGCATCCTTGACTTTGTATGAATGCTTGATACAAAGATGAAATGTATTATATGACACACTAAAATCATATTGAGTGGCACAGGTGACACAGCTTCGTGCGCACCTACAGACTCCACTGCAACATTTGGGCATGGTTTTAGCGTTTCGAATTACATACATGTACCCTGGGAGCCTTTCGCCGGAAATGGTCTAAGAAAACATGAAAGTGGCAACGGTGGCACCCCAAAAATCCAAAACCTTCGTGCACATCTACAGACCCTACTGCAACTTTTGAGCATAGTTTTAGCATTTCAAATTACATACTCTGGGAGCTTTTCGCCGGAAATGATCTAAGAAAACACGAAAGAAAAACGGTGGCACCGCCACGTGGCATCTGAAAAATCTGAAACCTTTGTACGCATCTACAGATCAGAAACGGTCTAAGAAAACACAAAAGTGGCAACGGTGACACAGCCACTTAGCACCCAAAAAATCCAAAACCTTCCTACGCATTTACAGACTCTACTGCAACATCTCAGCATGGTTTTAGCGTTTCGAATTACATACTCTAGGAGCCTTTCGCCGGAAACGGTCTAAGAAAACACGAAAGTGGCAATGGTGGCACAGCCACGTGGCACCTGAAAAATCCGAAATCTTTGTGCACATCTACAGACCCCACTGCAACATTTGAGCATGGTTTTACCATTTTGAAATACATACTGTAGGAGCCTTTCGCCAGAAATGGTCTAAGAGAACATGAAAGAGGCAACGGTAGCACAGCCACGTGGCACCCCAAAAATCCAAAACCTTCGTGCGCATCTACAGACCCTACTGCAACATTTGAGCATGGTTTTAGGATTTCGAATTACATACCCTAGGAGCCTTTCGCCGGAAACGGTCTAAGAAAACGTGAAAGTGGCAACAGCACAGCCGAAAAATCTGAAACCTTCGTGCACATCTACAGACCCCACTGAAACATTTGAGCATGGTTTTAGCGTTTCGAATTACACACCCTAGGAGCCTTTTGCTGGAAACGGTCTAAGAAAACACAAAAGTGGCAACGGTGGCACAGCCACGTGGAACCTGAAAAATCAGAAACCTTCGTGCGCATCTACAGACCCTACTGCAACATTTGAGCATGGTTTTAGCGTTTCGAAATTACATACCCTAGGAGCCTTTCGCCGGAAACGGTCTAAGAAAACACAAAAGTGGCAACGGTGGCACAGCCACGTGGCACCTGAAAAATCGGAAACCTTCGTGCACATCTACAGACCCTACTGCAACATTTGAGCATGGTTTTAGCATTTCGAATTACATACCCTTGCAGCCTTTCGCCGGAAACGGTCTAAGAAAACACGAAAGTGGCAACGGTGTCGCAGCCACGTGGCAGCTGAAAAATCCGAAACCTCTGTGCGCATCTACAGACTCCACTGCAACATTTGAGCATGGTTTTAGCATTTCGAATTACATACCCTAGGAGCCTTTCGCCAGAAACGGTCTAAGAAAACACAAAAGTGGCAACGGTGGCACAGCCACGTGGCACCTGAAAAATCGGAAACCTTCGTGCGCATCTACAGACCCCACTGCAACATTTGAGTATGGTTTTAGCGTTTCGAATTACATACCCTAGGAGCCTTTCGCCGGAAACGGTCTAAGAAAACACAAAAGTGGCAACGGTGGCACAGCCACGTGGCACCTGAAAAATCTGAAACCTTTGTGCGCATCTACAGACCCTACTGCAACATCTGAGCATGCTTTTAGCATTTCGAATTACATACCCTAGGAGCCTTTCGCCGGAAACGGTCTAAGAAAACACGAAAGTGGCAATGGTGGCGCAGCCACATGGCAGCTGAAAAATCTGAAACCTTCGTGCGCATCTACAGACCCACTGCAACATTTGAGCATGGTTTTAGCGTTTTGAATTACATACCCTAGGAGCCTTTCGCCGGAAACGGTCTAAGAAAACACAAAAGTGGCAACGGTGGCACAGCCACGTGGAACCTGAAAAATCTGAAACCTTCGTGCGCATCTACAGACCCCACTGCAACATTTGAGCATGGTTTTAGTGTTTCAAATTACATACCCTAGGAGCCTTTCGCCAGAAACGGTCTAAGAAAACACAAAAGTGGCAACGGAGGCACAGCCACATGGCACCTGAAAAATCCGAAACCTTCGTGCACATCTACAGACCCTACTGCAACATTTGAGCATGGTTTTGGCATTTTGAATTACATACCCTAGGAGCCTTTTGCCGGAAACGGTCTAAGAAAACACAAAAGTGGCTACGGTGGCACAGCCACGTGGCACCTAAAAAATCTGAAACCTTCGTGCACATCTAGAGACCCTACTGCAACATTTGAGCATGGTTTTAGCATTTCGAATTACATACCCTAGGAGCCTTTCACCGAAAACGGTCTAAGAAAACACGAAAGTGGCAATGGTGGCGCAGCCACGTGGCAGCTGAAAAATCCGAAGCCTTCGTGCACATCTACAGACCCCACTGCAACATTTGAGCATGGTTTTAGTGTTTCGAATTACATACCCTAGGAGCCTTTCGCCGGAAACGGTCTAAGAAAACACAAAAGTGGCAACGGTGGCACAGCCAAGTGGCACCTGAAAAATCGGAAACCTTCGTGTGCATCTACAGACTCCACTGCAACATTTGAGCATGGTTTTAGTGTTTCGAATTACATACCCTAGGAGCCTTTCGACGGAAACAGTCTAAGAAAACACGAAAGTGGCAATGGCGGCGCAGCCACATGGCAGCTGAAAAATCTGAAACCTTCGTGCGCATCTACAGACCCCACTGCAACATTTGAGCATGGTTTTAGCATTTCAAATTACATACCCTAGGAGCCTTTCGTCAGAAACGGTCTAAGAAAACACAAAAGTGGCAACGGTGGCACAGCCACGTGGCACCTGAAAAATCCGAAACCTTTGTGCGCATCTACAGCCCCCACTACGACATTTGAGCATGGTTTTAGCGTTTCGAATTACATACCCTAGGAGCCTTTTGCCGGAAATGGTCTAAGAAAACACAAAAGTGGCAACGGTGGCACAGCCACGTGGCTCCTGAAAAATCTGAAACCTTCTTACATATCTACAGATCATTTAGCAACACCCTAGTGTAATTTTAGAACTCCGAATTACATAGGTTGGGACTATTCAGCAAAAAAGTGAAAAAATAACGCATTTTTTAAGTGGCTCCACAGAAGCCACCTGGTGGCACAAAAATTTAAAAGTTGTATTTTTGGGTTGCACAGACCCTATCGAACAACTGTAGAAAGTTACAGCGTTTCGAATTACAAAACCGGACGTACGGAAGACGTACAGCCGTATGGACGTACGGACGGAGATCATGACAATATCCCCGCATTTTTTAAAATGCGGGGATAAAAAAAGAAATCTTTGAGTCCCAGAGTGGGTCTGACTGACCCCAAAAACAGTGATAACAAAGGCACCCAAAAACACTCGGTCCTGTCCCAAGGTGAAAACAAAGGTACCCAAGAAGTTTCATGAAGATCGGTTCATAAATACAGCCTCTAGCCAGAGCCATATTGACATGAGCACTTACTGTGTATAAGTAGCACTGAATAAATCAAAGCTCATCTAATTTGCATAATTTCTGCACGAGAAAAAACCTGTATTATATGTGATGTATTCCATGTTACTAAACATTCATTCAAATCAGAACCTTCATATAGAAGTTCTGTACAAAAAACTGATTCTATCTAGTTTTGGTACAAAATGGCCACCAGCAGCCATCTTGAATTTCAGACCGCTCCCAAAAACACTTGTTCTCCTTCCAAGGTGATAACAAAGATACCCAAGAAGTTTCGTAAAGATTGGTTCATAAATACGGCCACTAGCCTGAGCCATATAGAAGTTGTGTACAAACAAGAGGCCCGAGAAGTCTGAGGGCATTGACCTGACATGATAGCATAAATATCAACCCAGGGAATTGATTTCAACAAGTTGCATCTGCCCCTCCTAAGAAAAGCTTATACCAAATATCCAGATTCTGACCAGTGGATCGAAAAAAATGATTTTTAAAGAATATCCCTCATATTGAACTAAGTAATAATTTGGGCTCCCACAGGGAGCCCAAATATGAACCCAGAGACTTGGCTTCAACAAACTTGAATCTCACCTCCAGTGGGATGCTGTATACCAAATATCAAAAGATTCTGACTGGTGGATGTGAAGAAGAAGATTTTTTAAGAATATTTCTCATATTGAACTAAGTTATAATTCGGGCTCCCACAGGGAGCCCAAATATCAACCCACGGACTTGGCTTGAACAAACTTGAATCTTACCCCTCTAAGGATGCTGTATACCAAATATCAAAAGCATTCTGACTGCTGGATCTGGAGAAGATTTTTAAAGAAAATTCCTCATTTTGAACAAAGTTATCATTCGGGCTCCCACAGTGAGCCCAAATATGAACTCAGGGACTTGGCTTCAACAAATTTGAATCTCACCTCCAGTGGGATGCTGTATACCAAATATCAAAAGATTCTGACTGCTGGATATGAAGAAGAAGATTTTTTAAGAATATTCCTCATATTGAACTAAGTTATAATTCGGGCTCCCACAGGGAGCCCAAATATCAACCCACGGACTTGGCTTGAACAAACTAGAATCTTACCCCTCTAAGGATGCTGTATACCAAATATCAAAAGCATTCTGACTGCTGGATCTGGAGAAGAAGATTTTTAAAGAAAATTCCTCATTTTGAACAAAGTTATCATTCGGGCTCCCAAAGTGAGCCCAAATATGAACCCAGGGACTTGGCTTGAACAAACTTGAATCTCACCCCGCTAAGGATGCAGCATGCCAAATGCTCCCATAGAGAGCCCAAATATGGACCCAGGGATTTGATTTCAATAAACATGTGAAACAATCTTCCAAAGATGCTATATGTGAAATTTGAAGCTTTTGGAGCAGTGGTTTGGACGAAAAGTAGTCTTAAATGTTTTTCCCCATTACCCACAGTGTAAAAAAATGCTGACTCAGCACTTTTTCAAAGTCCCCAAAAAGTACCCCATGTTAAAACCGATAGCATTTTTTTTTTGACCATTCCATTCTGTTGGTCCTAAGAAAGCTTCAACCAAATAAGAATTCTCAGTGCTGTGTAGTTTTGGAGAAATGGGCGTTTAAATTTTTTTCTATTTTTAGCTCCTGCGGTTCCCATGGGGCAACGGGAAAAACAATTTGGGCATAAATTAAGTACTTATGATCCAATAAGCCCTCATATCAAATTTAATTCAAATCTGCCTCTCGGTTTGGACAATAGAAATTGGGAGGGGGGGGGGCGAAAATTCTTGCCCCTCCCATAACGAAGGCAAATATAGCTCCTCAAACTTCTTTTGAACAAATCTGAATCTACACCTCAAAAGAAAGCTGCACACCAAATATCAAGTCTCTGCTACTGCTGGTTCATGTGACAAGAAGATTTTTTAAGCTTTAAGCACACTTTTTGGGCGTGGCACTCCAAGGGGCAAGGCAACTTGATTTGAACAAAATCAAATTGCGATGTCATAACAAACTATTATCTCAAATAGCAATTAAATTGGTTCAGCGGTTTGGGAGGAGAAGACGTAAACACCATGTTCACGGACGACGGCCGACAGACGAAAGACGACGGACGGTGAGTTGTCACTATAGCTCTCCTGACTGAAAAACAGGTGAGCTAAAAACTGATTGGACCTAATTTCAGTTCAAAATGGCTGATGGCAGCCAACCTGAATTTTGGACCGCACCCAGGAACACTCCTTCTCGTCTCAAGGTGATAACAAAGGTACCCAAGAAGTTTTGTGAAGCTCAGTTCATAAGTACAGCCCCTAGCCCGAGCCGTACTGACATGTGTACTTACTGTTTATAAGTAGCACTGAATAAATCAAAGTCCATCTAATTTGCATAATGTCTGCACGAGAAAAAAACTTGTATTATATGTGATGTATTCGATATTACTAAACATTCATACAAAAATTTATTCAAATCAGAACTATCATACAGAAATTCTGTACAAAAAACTGATAGCACTAATTTTGGTACAAAATGGCTGCTGGCTGCCATCTTGAATTTCAGACCACACCCAAAAACACTCGTTCCCGTCCCACGGTGATAACAAAGGTACCCAAAACGTTATGTAAAGATCGGTCATAAATACGGCCTCTGGCCTGAGCCGTATAGAAGTGGTGTACAAAAAACTGATTGCACCTAATTTCGGTACAAAATGGCCACTGGCAGCCATCTTGAATTTTGGACCACACCCAGAAACACTCGTTCTCATTCCAAGTTGATAACAAAGGTACCCAAGAAGTTTCGTGAATATCGGTTCATAAATACAGCCCCTAGCCACGGCTGTATTGACATGTGTACTTACTGTGTGTAAGTAGCACTGAAAAAATCAAAGTTCATCTAATTTGCAGAATTTCTGCACGAGAAAAAAACCTGCATTATATGTGATGTATTCCGTGTTACTAAACATTCAGACAAAAATTTATTCGAATCAGAACTTTCATACAGATGTTCTGTGCAAAAAACTGATTGCACGAACTAAGGTACAAAATGGCTGCTGGTCGCCATCTTGAATTTTGGACCGCAATCAAAAACATTCATTCTCGTCCCATGGTTATAACAAAGATACTCAAGAGGTTTCATAAAGATCGGTTCATAAATACAGCCTCTAGCGCAAGCCGTATTGAGTTGTTGACGGACAGATGGACAACGGGCCATGGCATAACCTCAAATCTGACTTACGTCAAAGTTGAGCTAAAAATGCATTTTGGACCAATGAAAAAATATTGCCTAATTGACACCAGGGATGGAGGGAGGGGGAGGGGTTATAGGAGTCATTTTTTTCTCTGCATGTAATCACTCTAAATCCTTCAAAATGCATTTTGGAGTAACTAAAAAAAAATTGTCTAATTGATGGGGGGCAGGGGCAATAACTCAATTTTCATTGGATAATGGTAGTCATCGAACTTGAGGTAGACGTTGTTCCCAAAGAGTTATATACTCCAAAAAATTTATATTTGGTTAGTAATGTTTAAGTTATTCCATAAACAAGCTTCACACGATATTTTTAACAAAGAGCAATGACTCTCATAATTTTCATTGAATATCGCTGGTCATCGAACTTGATGTAGACATTGTTGCTAGAGACATATACAAAAAAAGAATTGAAATCTGTTAACTATTGTTCAAGTTATGCTGTAAACAAGATTTAAAGAATATTTTTATAACAAACGGCAATAACTCCCATAAATTTCAAGAGATATTGGTGGTCATCGAACTTGACGTAGACATAGTTTGGATGGATGGATGGACAGACAGATGGACAGATGGATGGAGCTCTGTGCTATATCCTTCCCTTGCAGGGGGATAAAAAGTATGTGGTAAAAGTCTAATTTCAAATTTAAAGAGAGTAAGTTTGTAAACCAATTTGAAAAGGGTTAAATTAATGCCAATATTATTTGAAACCACTGTACACATCTTCAGTAGACCTTGCCCCAAATGAAAAATGATGACACTGTAACAGTGTTTGAAGAATGAAAGGAACAACATTAAAAAGCAAAACTGTAATCCAAAACTTTAATCTGAAAATACTAAGTAAAACTGACTGCAAAAAGGGTTAAATATTTCCTAAAACTGATAAAAGAAATCACTGATGTAAATGCAATCATTAAGTTGTACTGAGCTGACCATGCAAGAATTAAAGTAACAAAGTATGTTGAAAAAGCCTAATTTCAAATACAAAGAAACTAAGTCTGAAAACATGTTTAATTAAAGGGGGGTTAAAATCATGCCAATATTAATTAAAATCACTGTAGAAAGTATCAGTAGACAGTAGACACTGTCCTAAATGAGAAACAGTGACATTCCAGTAAACTGTTTGAAGAATTTAAGCTGCAACTTTGGAAAGAAAAAACTTTAACCAAAAACTTTAACCCGGAAGTTGTAAGTTAAATTGCCATGCAAAAAAGGATTAAATATTTCCCCCAAAAACATGAAACATAATGAGAATGATACAATCAATAGTAATTAATATTAATTTAAAAGAAAAAAAAATGTAACCGTCACTAAAAAACTCTAACCACAAACTTTAATCAAAACTCTAAATGTTAACAGATGAACAGAAAGATGGACTAAAGTCATGACTATAGCCCCGACTAAACAGTCAGGCTAAAAATGAATTGGATATCACACATAGCCAAAGTTATTGTCTGGAAACCAAAATTGAATGGACAGGTGGATGGACAGACACCCTTAAATTTGCCCCTTAAGTGTTTAGTGTTTTGGTTTTCATTTTTTCACCCCCCCCCCCCACCCCCCTACATGCACTTAAGGATGAAGGGGTTACAACTTATGGAAACAATACGAGTACTCAAGAGTTTGGAAAACCTTTGTGCTAGGCCATTCCTTCTACCACTTAAAATACTGAATGTGTACTCAGACAGGAGGACAATGTTATACTATAATACAACCTAATGAAATTTGATCTGCATTTTTCTTTCATGTAGAAAATTCAGATTAGGTGTGTTGAGTATAAAGGAATTTGTCACCCAGAAACTTGAAATACAAGAATTTCTATGTCAAAAAAGGGCAAGAACTCTGCAAAAAAATATATCATATAAACATCAAAATTGAATTTGACCTATAAATTTTGTTCATAAAACTAAAATACTAAATTCCTATTAGCTTGAGTGAACATTATGGCAGTTATCATCTGGAAACTTGAAATATATAAAATCTGAAGTCAATAAATGGCAATAACTTCACATAAGAACATTGAACAAATGTCATAATCAAACTTGATCTGTATTTCTGTTCATAAGAACATTTACCAACAAGAGGCCCCAAGGGGCCCTTATTCGCTCACCTGATAAAATTGTTTAAAGGAGGATTTAAGGTCACATGCAGCATCTCCATGTCAATATAGATAATCTAATTTAGCTAGGTGAGTGAGGGATGGGGGAGAAGGGTCTGTTGGGGAATTGTTTTTATTTTTTTTACATAAAATCACTCAAACCACCTTCAAAACTCATTATGAAGTGAAAAGGAAAATGAAAGTGTCAATGACACTGTAGCTCAACTTGTGTAAGACATGTACATGTATAGTATGTGACACAGCAATGACAAACATTTAGGTAATGACCTGATAACAATGGTACATATAAAGTATTGTAACGGTCTGTACATAAATGCTGACTGTATCCTGTAACAAATATATAGGTAAAGTATTGTAAAGGTGGGCAACAGTTAGATGCTAAACTAGAAAAGAAATCTTTGAGTCCCAGAGTGGGTCTGACTGAACCCAAAAATATTTGTTCTCATAGCACAGAGATAACAAAGGCACCCCAAAACATTGGTTCCTGTCCCTAGGTGATAACAAAGGTACCCAGGAAGTTTCATGAAGATCGGTTCATAAATACAGACTCTAGCCCGAGACGTATTGACATGTGCACTTACAGTGTATAAGTAGCACTGAATAAATCAAAGTTCATCTAATTTGCATAATTTCTGCACGAGATAAAAACCTGTACTATATGTGATGTATTCCATGTTACTAAACATTCATACAAAAATTTATTCAAATCAGAACTTTCATACAGAAGTTCTGTACAAAAAACTGATTGCACTAATTTTGGTACAAAATGGCTGCTGGTGGCCATATTGAAATTTGGACTGCATCCAAAAACACTCGTTCTCGTCCCACGGTGATAACAAAGGTACCCAAGAAGTTTCGTAAAGATCGGTTCATAAATGCGGCCTCTAGCCTGAGCCATACAGAAGTTGTGTACAAAAAACTGATTGGACCTAATTTCGGTACAAAATGGCCACTGGCAGCCATCTTGAATTTTGGACCGCACCCCAGAAACACTAATTGTTGTCCCAAGGTGATAACAAAGGTACCCAAGAAGTTTCATGAAGATCGGTTCATAAATACAGCCTCCAGCCCTAGCCGTATTGACATGTGCACTTACAGTGTATAAGTGGCACTGAATAAATCAAATTTCATCTAATTTGCATAATTTCTGCACGAGAAAATGAAAGGGTCAATAACACTGTAGCTCAACTTGTTTAAGACATGTACATGTATAGTATGTGACACAGCAATGACAAACATCTTGGTAATGACCTGATAACAAAGGTACATGCAAAGTGTTGTAACGGTCTGTACATAAATGCTGACTGTAGCCGGTAACAAATATACAGGTAAAGTATTGTAAAGGATGGGGGGGGGGGGGGGGGGGGGGGGGGGGGGGGACAGTTAGATGCTAAACTAGAAAAGAAATCTTTGAGTCCCAGAGTGGGTCTGACTGAAACCCAAAATATTTGTTCTCATAGCACAGTGATAACAAAGGCACCCAAATACACTCGTTCCTGTCACAAGGTGATAACAAAGGTACCCCAAGAAGTTTCGTGAAAATAGGTTCATAAATACAGACTCTAGCCCGAGCCGTATTGACATGTGCACTTACTGTGTATAAGTAGCACTGAACAAATCAAAGTTCATCTAATTTGCATAATTTCTGCACGAGAAAAAAACCTGTATTATATGTGATGTATTCCATGTTACTAAACATTCCTACAAAAATTTATTCAAATCAGAACATTCATACAGAAGTTCTGTACAAAAAACTGATTGGAAGTTTTTCAAAAAATGTATGAACTGATACTTACATCTGGATACTTACCTTTGGAGAACAGTAATATGTAGACTTCTTCTCTAACGTGAGTAGTAAGAAACACAGTCAAACTAATTTTTTAATAAACACAAACAGTATACAAGGAAATTTACAGTTTCATTCAAAACAAAGTTTCAACCAAATGTACACAACTTCAGAAGTTTGTTTTCGTCACAACCGGGTACAGATCATACTGGTACATTTGGACACAGTCAAAATATTTTTTAATAAATACAAACAATATACAAGGAAATGAAGTACGGTTTCATTCAAAACAAAATTTCAATCAAATGTACATATAATACAGTCACTTAGCAGATGTCCTTGTCCAGAAATATAATTTTTGACCTGTCTCAATTATTAGAGAAGTTTTGAAAAATATTTTTTTCAGAAAAGCCAGGGTGTATCAATACACAGAGTGTATCAATTCTTGGCATAAATACGGTAGGTGGAATGTGCAGACAGCCTATTCCCACCTACCCAGGACACTGTAATTAAGGTATCAGATCAGAGGTGTTATAGTCTGTTTTCATTATTGGAGACTAATATTCTCACTCTGCAAGCATTGTTTGTTTTAGCAAAAGTCGCCGGCCAGCCACTGCTTGTTAACATCACATCCTTGTCCTACCAACAGTTTATTACAGTTCTCCAATAGATGAACTTAATTCACTTTTTAACAAACGACCTGACTTTTGTAACAAAAGTTCACATCATTCTCTCAGTAGTATATAAAGGCAAGTGGTTGTCTTCTAACTACCATTAATCTTAAGCAGCCGTACACAAGGGGGGTAGTGTCCAGAAGATGGCCGACAGCATAGTTGCGAGCCAAGTGGAGGCAGGGAAGGAAAGTGTAGAAAAGATTAGGGTGCCAGCACGGGAACTTGGGTACAGAGTGAACGAAGAACTGAAAAGGGCCATAAAGGTTAGAAAAGCTAAATGTGCTGCATACAGGAGAAGTAGAAAACTTAAGGGGGTGGAAAGCAATGAGGCCATGTTAGCAAAGGAAGAATACCAACAAGCACGAAATAAAGTAAACAAGATTAAAGACGACAACTGGAGAGTGCGAAATAGCAGTCTTATTAGGACGATAAGAACGACAGGGGGGGGGTCGAGTTCGAGCGTATTTTGGAAATGGGTGAACAAACGTAACAAAGGGAATAACCAACAGAGCATTAAAGTAGATGGCAGAGTTACAGAAGAGCGAGATCAAATCGCATTAGAACTAGTCAAGCACTGGGAAAAGGTAAACGATAAGCAATGGGGCATGAGGAACCCACCGGAGTGTCAGAACCAGGTCGAGGAAAATCTCTCGGACTTCGTGTGCAGCGAAATCAAAACTGAGGAGGTGCGAAGGGTGATCTCAAAATTGAGGAATGGAAAAGTGGGAGGGGTGGATGAAATTCCTAACGAGTTTATCAAAAAAGGGGGAGAGGAACTCTTGGAAAGCCTAACTGCCCTATTCAATTTAGCCATAGAAAAACAAGAGGTCCCAAAGTAGTGGAGGGGAAGTAAAGTGACCTTTATTCACAAAAAGGGGGAAAAAGACGTCTTGGATAACTATCGAGGGATCTCTGTCAGCAGCAACATTGGAAAAGTCTTTTGTAAAGTCCTGTATTGGAGATTAGAGGAGGTGATTGAGGAGAAGGGTTTTTTGGGAGAAATCCAGAATGGCTTCAGGAAGGGAAGGAGAGTCACTGACCATCTTTTCACGCTATCCCAAATGATAGAATCCGCGAAAGCAAAAAAGAAAAAGATGTTCATGGCCTTTTTGGATGTTAAAAGGGCATACGATAGAGTATGGAGGGAGGGTATGTGGCGCAAGCTGGAGGCTCTGGGCTTGGGGGGGGGGGGGGGGGGGGGCGAGTTTGTTGGGATTATGAAAGCATTATATAAAGATGTACAGAGTGAACTTAGCCTGGGTAACATTACAACAAAACGTGTGCCTGTGGCCTAAAACAGGGGTGTATCCTTTCGCCAATTCTTTTTGCATTGTACATCAAAGGTTTAGGAGATGAACTCCTGCATAGCGACGAGGGGGTTGCAGTTGGTGACTTGAAGATCCCAGGGCTATTTTTTGCAGACGATATGGTGCTAGTGTCAGAAAGCAAAGAGGGGTTAGAGAAGATGCTGGGAATTGTTGGGAAATATGGGAGCAAATGGAGACTCGATCTTAATGAAAGCAAGAGCAAAGTTATACCCGTGGGCCACAAAGTGGACCCCACTCGAAGGTGGAGAGTGGGGGAGTTCTGCATTCCGGAAGGTAGCAGTAGACTTCTTAGTGTAGGAGAGACTAGTGACTATGAATACCTGGGGGTAAATATAAACATCACAGGAAAAGGCATCTACCGAAACCACACAAATAAATTGATTCTGAAGGGGAAGCGAATCCTTAACCAAATGAAACTTATAGGGAGAAACAGTTTCAATAAGGTTTTCGTGGGGAAATGGTGGGTCTGCCAAGTATAACATACGGTACGGAAGTTGTACCCCTAAACCAGACAGCTGTTAAGAGCTTGGAAATCTTGCAGAACGATGCAGGCCGATGGATAACAGGCTCGAGTAATGCCACAGCCCTAGAAGCAATCAGGGGCGAGCTTGGGTGGATGAGGATCAAGGACAGGATAGACCTATTGAAACTCGGTTATCTTAATTATTTGGTAAATCTCCCCGATAGCCGATGGTGTAAAGTAATGTTCCTGAGAACTTTCAACTCAAATATCAAGACGGGGTGGATCGGCGGCAAGCCCTTATATTATTGTAACTGCTAGTGGGTCGTGGGGGATATATTTTAATTTTTCTGCACAAACTGAAATCGGAACACAACACTTGAAGTTTGTCAGCTTGCATTTGGAACACTAACTGCTTTTAAAACACAAAATATCGAGTGGTAGGCCTAGACTGTCAATGCAAGTTGCTCAAGAATTAGTATGGTCGAGTGAATTCGATCAGTTACATGTATTTTATTTGTTTTTTTTTTTTCTTAACTTTCTTATAGCTAGGAACACTATATATTTGAAAAAAAAATTATTAGCAAATTTCGATGAGAATGTGGAAATGATCATGTGGTTGACATATTTGCACTATCCGAAACAACACATGCAAATAATTCATTTCATATGTCATCACAGTAAACAAAATTGAGTTTGCTGCGTTTCCTCGTTTTTTAGCTTAACTTGACATAGTCAAGATAAGCTATTGCCATCACGCGTGCGGAAGTCTGTTAGTCTGTGAGTCGGTGACGTCTGTTCACATTTCCTTTAGCATGGGCTACACCCCGCAGTTCTTGTCTCATCGTCATCAAATTTCATATGCAGGTTTGGGGTCATGTCTAGATGAGAACATCCCCTTTTGGTCGTCATCGGGCAACCGGTATGGCTGCCCGAGCCCAAAACCCAAAAACCATTAGCACAGTCTACAGGTCGTATTTATGAAGGGATTTCATTGTAACTTGGTAGGATGCCTCTGTATAATGCCTAGATGAGAACGTCCCCTTTTGGGCATGATCTATCAACCGTAATGACTGCCCAAGCCCAAAACCCAAAAACTTTTATCACAGTCTACAGGTCATGTTTAGTGTGGAGGGATTTCATTGTAACTTGGTAGGATGACTCCCTATGATGTCTAGATGAGAATTTCCCCATTTGGGCATGATCTGCCAACCGTGACGACTGCCCAAGCCCAAAACCCGAAAACCTTTAGCACAGTCTACATGTCATATTTATTGAGGAATTTCATTGTAACTTGGTGGGTTGACTTCATACAATGTCCTACGGGAGTAAGTCCCCTTTTGGACATGATTGGGCAACTGTGACGGCTACAGGGGCCCGAAGCCCGAAAACATTTAGCACAGTCTAGAGGTCATATTTATGAAGAGATTTCATTGTAACTTGGTAGGATGACTCCAAATAATGTCTAGATGAGAAATTCCCATTTTGATCGCGATCATGCAGCCTTGATGGGTGCCCAAGCACAAAAACCTTTAGCATAGGCAAAATGTCATATTTATGGAAGGATTTCATTGTAACCTGTTAGGTTGACTCCATATAATGCCTAGATGATGACATCCCCTTTTGGTCGTAATTGGTCAGTTGTGATGGCTACAAGTGCCCGAAGCCCGAAAACCTTGAGCACAGTCTACAGGTCATATTTATGAAGAGATTTCATTGTAACTTCTTAGGATCACTCCAGATGATGCCCAGATGAGATTGTCCCCTATGGTTGCGATCATTCAGCCATGATGGCTGCCTGAGCCCGAAGCCCGAAACCTTTAGCACAGTCTACAGGTCATATTTATGAAGGGATTTCATTGTAACTTGGTAGGTTAACTTCATATAATGTCTAGATGAGAACGTTCCCTTTTGGACATGATTGGGCAACTGTGACGGCTAAAGGTGCCCGAAGCCCGAAAACCTTTAGCACAGTATACAGGTCATATTTATGAGGGGATTTCATTGTAACTTGGTAGGATGACTCCAAATAATGTCTAGATGAGAACGTCCCATTTTGATCGCGATCATTCAGCCTTGATGGGTGCCTGCGCCCAAAAACCTTTAGCATAGGTAAAAGGTCATATTTATGGAAGGATTTCATTGTAACCTATTAGGTTGACTCCATATAATGCCTAGATGATGACATCCCCTTTTGGTCGTGATTGGTCAGCTGTGATGGCTACAAGTGCCCGAAGCTCAAAAGCCTTGAGCACAGTCTACAGGTCATATTTATGAAGGGATTTCATTGTAACTTCGTAGGATCACTCCAGATGATGCCCAGATGAGATTGTCCCCTTTGGTTGCGATCATTCAACCATGATGGCTGCCCGAGCCCGAAAACCCTGAGCGCAGTCTACAGGTCATATTTATTAAGGGATTTCATTGTAACTTGGTAGGTTGACTTCATATAATGTCTAGATGAGAACGTCCCCTTTTGGACATGATTGGGCAACTTTGATGGCTAAAGGTGCCCGAAGCCCGAAAACCTTTAGCACTGTCTACAAGGTCATATTTATGAAGGGATTTCATTGTAACTTGGTAGGATGACTCCAAATAATGTCTAGATGAGAACGTCCCATTTTTGCCATGATCATTCAGCTTTGATGGGTGCCCGGGCCCAAAAACCTTTAGCATAGGTAAAAGGTTATATTTATAGAAGGATTTCATTGTAACCTGTTAGGTTGACTCCATATAATGCCTAGATGATGACATACCCTTTTTGTCGTGATTGGTCAACTGTGATGGCTACAGGTGCCCGAAGCCTGAAAACCTTGAGCACAGTCTACAGGTCATATTTATGAAGGGATTTCATTGTAACTTCTTAGGATCACTCCAGATGATGCCCAGATGAGATTGTCCCCTTTGGTTGCGATCATTCAACCATGATGGCTGCCCGAGCCCGAAGCCTGAAAACCTTTAGCACAGTCTGCAGGTCATATTTATGAAGGGATTTCATTGTAACTTGGTAGGTTGACTTCATATAATGTCTAGATGAGAACGTCCCCTTTTGGACACAATTGGGCAACTGTGACGGCTTCAGGGGACCAAAGCCCGAAAACGTTTAGAACAGTCTACAGGTCATAATTATGAAGGGATTTCATTGTAGCTTGGTAGGATGACTCCAAATAGTGTCCAGATGAGAACGTCCCCTTTTGGTCACGCTCATTCAGCCTTGATGGCTGCCCGAGCCCAAAAACCTTTAGCATGTCTGTAGGTCGTATTTATGGAAGGATTTCATTGTAACTTGTTAGGTTGACTCCATATAATGCCTAGATGATGACATCCGCTTTTGGTCGTGGTTGGTCAGCTGTGATGGCTACAGGTGCCTGAAGCCCGAAAATCTTGAGCACAGTCTACAGGTCATATTTATGAAGGGATGTCATTGTAACTTCATAGGATCACTCCAGATGAGAATGTCCCCTTTTGGTTGCGATCATTCAACCATGATGGCTGGCCAAGCCTAAAGCCCGAAAACCTTCAGCACAGTCTTCAGATCATATTTATGAAGGGATTTCATTGGTTGTCTTACTACTATAAGGATTAACGAATCTACATTTTTAATTAAATATTTTTTATTTAAATTTAATTAGATCGCATTAGCGGATTTACATTTTTGCCTAAGTAAACTTTATGGTTTTTTTTCACCGTGGCACAGCGAATGAATACGATTGGGACAGGCACAAGCTTCTACAAATTGGTACCACTTTTGCAAAAGGAAGCCAGGAATGTTGAATTGAGGGTTAGATCCTTCAACCTGGGAAATGATGTCAGCTACACGAAGATGGCAGCCAGGATTCAAGAATATTGGGACATGTATATGGATGACCCCCCCACGTCTCTCAACTGCTGCGTTTCTTAGAAAGTGTTCAGCTGTTTACGCTGAGAAGAAGCCGACAACACCAAGTGAGGTCCAGCCGCTAGATGTATTTTATTAAATATTTTATTAAACATGTTCATTGTCAAAACTTATTCATTTGTAATCATGACATTATTTCCGTAAATAGTTCCAATTTCATTTATTTTGTTAATCGGTGCACATTGTACACGTATGTTATGTGCTATGCTATGTTTTTATATACCAATAAACATTGATAGATTTGTACCAGTATTCTCTTTATTTTTTACCTGTCCCATCACAGAGTTATATCTCGCCCACACGCTTTTTACCCCAATCTGCCATCGCTCCACGTCCCATCACCGACTTATATCTCGCCCACACGCTTCCATTTCAATTCAGTCGAAACAAAGAAACTCACACCAAATCAGAGAGTAGAAATATTCTCCGTTTTGGTGCGGCTTTCTTTGTCAATAATATATCCTGTCCCTAATCCCGGCTAAATCAATTACAGTCAAGGTGCCAATAGTGGATCAACCCCATTAGTGGATCACTCAGTCATGAATGATCACGTTGAATTAAAAGTGATTGTTTGATTTATGAACCGAGTCCACAGTCATGTAGGTATGGGCAATGTTTAGCAACCGGAAGAATATCACCTGTGAAGTCTGCCGTTTAATACTGAAAATGAAAGTAGGAAGTACAAACCCCTTCTGATTTGGGGAAGTTTTTTCAAGAACTGAAACGGAAACAAAAACCAAACACGAAGTTCACCAGCTGAACAAAAGTTAAAGTTTATGGTGTTTGGTGTCATTTTGAAGGTTAGAATATAGGCAATCTAATTATAAAAAATTCCAGACCAATCAGACACAAAAAGATGAAATACACTTCTATCCGCGTGCCTCAGTCAACTACCCATTAGCGGATCACGCACCGCAATGAAAGTGTCAATGACACTGTAGCTTAACTTGTGTGTTGTGTTTGATGAAAAGGATAATGTTCAATGTTTATGAAAGGATTATGAAATAAGACAAGAATTGTGATAATTGGGAATATGTTCATTTCTGTTCCCTGTAAGCTATGTTTATGATAAAAATAATATGAGGTGTACACTGTACTAAAGAGCTGAGGGGTGGGTTAATATGATCTCACAGTTAATGTATGTGGCCCTCACAGTTAACGTATATCAACAAAAGTTACCAAGTTACAGTGAAATTATTCCAAAACTAGTCATCCTATCAAGTTACATTAAAATCCCTTCATAAATGTGGCCTGTAGACTGTGCTAAAGGTTTTCAGGCTTTGGGCCCCTGTAGCTGTCAGTTTCCCAATTGCATCCAAAGGGGACGTTCTCACCTAGACATCATATGAAGTCAACCTACCAAGTTACAATGAAATCCCTTAATAAATATGACCTGTAGACTGGGCTAAAGGTTTTTGGGCTTTGGGCTCTGGCAGCCATCATGGTTGCATGATCGCAACCAAAAGGGGACATTCTCATCTGGGCATCATCTGGAGTGATCCTACAAAGTTACAATGAAATCCCTTCATAAATATGACCTGTAGACTGTGCTCAAGGTTTTTGGCCTTAGGGCCCCTGAAGCCGTCACAGTTGACCAATCACGACCAAAAGGGGATGTCATCATCTATGCATTATATGGAGTCAAACTTACGGGTTACAATGAAGTCCTTCCATAAATATGATAAATAGACTATGCTAAAGGTTTTGGGGATTTGGGTTTGGGCAGCCATCAAGGCTGAATGATCGCGACCAAACGGGGACGTTCTCATCTAGACATTATTTAGAGTCATCCTACCGCAGTACAATGAAATCCCTTCATAAATATCACCTGTAGACTGTGCTAAAGATTTTCGGGCTTTGGGCCCCTGAAGCCAACACAGTTGCCTAACGGTGTCCAAAAGGGGCTGTTCTCATCTGGACATTATATGAAGTCATAAATATGATCTGAAGACTGTGCTGAAGGTTTTTGGGCTTTAGGCTTGGCCAGCCATCATGGTTGAATGATCGCAACCAAAAGGGGACATTCTCATCTGGACATCATCTGGAGTGATCCTATGAAGTTACAATGAAATCCCTTCATAAATATGACCTGTAGACTGTGCTCAAGATTTTCGGGCTTCAGGCACCTGTAGCCATCACAGCTGACCAACCACGACCAAAAGCGGATGTCATCATCTAGGCATTATATGGAGTCAACCTAACAAGTTACAATGAAATCCTTCCATAAATACGACCTACAGACATGCTAAAGGTTTTTGGGCTCGGCAGCCATCAAGGCTGAATGAGCGTGACCAAAAGGGGACGTTCTCATCTGGACACTATTTGGAGTCATCCTACCAAGCTACAATGAAATCCCTTCATAATTATGACCTGTAGACTGTTCTAAACGTTTTTGGGCTTTGGGCCCCAGCCGTCACAGTTGCCCAATTGTGTCCAAAAGGGGACGTTCTCATCTAGACATTACATGAAGTCAACCTACCAAGTTACAATGAAATCCCTTCATAAATATGACCTGTAGACTGTGCTAAAGGTTTTCGGGCTTCGGGCTCGGGCAGCCATCATGGTTGAATGATCGCAACCAAAGGGGACAATCTCATCTGGGCATCATCTGGAGTGATCCTAAGAAGTTACAATGAAATCCCTTCATAAATACGACCTGTAGACTGTGCTCAAGGTTTTCGGGCTTCGGGCACCTGTAGCCATCACAGTTGACCAATCACGACCAAAAGGGGATGTCATCATCTAGGCATTATATGGAGTCAACCTAACAGGTTACAATGAAATCCTTCTATAAATATAACCTTTTACCTATGCTAAAGGTTTTTGGGCCCGGGCACCCATCAAGGCTGAATGATCACGGCAAAAATGGGACGTTCTCATCTAGACAATATTTGGAGTCATCCTACCAAGTTACAATGAAATCCCTTCATAAATATGACCTTGTAGACAGTGCTAAAGGTTTTCAGGCTTCGGGCACCTTTAGCCGTCAAAGTTGCCCAATCATGTCCAAAAGGGGACGTTCTCATCTAGACATTATATGAAGTCAACCTACCAAGTTACAATGAAATTCCTTAATAAATATGACCTGTAGACTGCGCTCAAGGTTTTCGGGCTTCGGGCTCGGACAGCCATCATGGTTGAATGATCGCAACCAAAGCGGACAATCTCATCTGGGCATCATCTGGAGTGATCCTACGAAGTTACAATGAAATCCCTTCATAAATATGACCTGTAGACTGTGCTCAAGGCTTTTGAGCTTCGGGCACTTGTAGCCATCACAGCTGACCAATCACGACCAAAAAGGGGATGTCATCATCTAGGCATTATATGGAGTCAACCTAATAGGTTACAATGAAATCCTTCCCTAAATATGACCTTTTACCTATGCTAAAGGTTTTTGGGCTCGGGCACCCATCAAGGCTGAATGATCGCGATCAAAATGGGACGTTCTCATCTAGACATTATTTGGAGTCATCCTACCAAGTTACAATGAAATCCCCTCATAAATATGACCTGTAGACTGTGCTAAAGGTTTTCGGGCTTCGGGCACCTTTAGCCGTCACAGTTGCCCAATCATGTCCAAAAGGGGACGTTCTCATCTAGACATTATATGAAGTTAACCTACCAAGTTACAATGAAATCCCTTCATAAATATGACCTGTAGATTGTGCTAAAGGTTTTCGGGCTTCGGGCTCGGGCAGCCATCATGGCTGAATGATCGCAACCATAGGGGACAATCTCATCTGGGCATCATCTGGAGTGATCCTAAGAAGTTACAATGAAATCCCTTCATAAATATGACCTGTAGACTGTGCTCAAGGTTTTCGGGCTTCGGGCACTTGTAGCCATCACAACTGACCAATTACGACCAAAAGGGGATGTCATCATCTAGGCATTATATGGAGTCAACCTAACAGGTTACAATGAAATCCTTCCATAAATATGACATTTTGCCTATGCTAAAGGTTTTTTGGGCTCGGGCACCCATCAAGGCTGCATGATCGCGATCAAAATGGGAATTTCTCATCTGGACATTATTTGGAGTCATCCTACCAAGTTACAATGAAATCCCTTCATAAATATGACCTCTAGACTGTGCTAAATGTTTTCGGGCTTCGGGCCCCTGTAGCCGTCACAGTTGCCCAAATCACGTCCAAAAGGGGACTTACTCCCGTTAGGACATTGTAATGAAGTCAACCCACCAAGTTACAATGAAATTCCTCAATAAATATGACATGTAGACTGTGTTAAAGGTTTTCGGGTTTTGGGCTCGGGCAGTCGTCACGGTTGGCAGATCATGCCCAAATGGGGAAATTCTCATCTAGACATCATAGGGAGTCATCCTACCAGGTTACAATGAAATCCCTCCCACATTAAACATGACCTGTAGACTGTGATAAAAGTTTTTGGGGTTTCGGGCTTGGGCAGCCATTACGGTTGATAGATCATGCCCAAAAGGGGACGTTCTCATCTAGGCATTACTACAGAGGCATCCTACCAAGTTACAATGAAATCCCTTCATAAATACGACCTGTAGACTGTGCTAATGGTTTTTGGGTTTTGGGCTCGGGCAGCCATACCGGGTTGCCCGATGACGACCAAAAGGGGATGTTCTCATCTAGACATGACCCCAAACCTGCATATGAAATTTCATGACGATGAGACAAGAACTGCGGGTGTAGCCCGTGCTAAAGGAAATGTGAACAGACGTCACCGACTCACAGATCTTCCGCACACGTGATGGCAATAGCTTATCTTGACTATGTCAAGTTTAAGCTAAAAAACGAGGAGAACGCGGCAAACTCAATTTTTGTTTACTGTGATGACATATGAAATGAATTATTTGCATGTGTTGTTTCGGATAGTGCAAAATATGTCAAACCACATGATCATTTCCACATTCTCATCGAAATTTGCTAATAATTTTTTTTTCAAATATATAGTGTTCCAAGCTATAAGAAAGTTAAGAAAAAAAAACCAAATAAAATACATGTAACTGATCAAATTCACTCCGACCATCCTAATTCTTGAGCAACTTGCATTGACAGTCTAGGCCTACCACTCGATATTTTGTGTTTTAAAAAGCAGTTAGTGTTCCAAATGCAAGCTGACAAACTTCGAGTGTTGTGTTCCGATTTGAGTTTGTGCAGAAAATTTAAAATATATCCCCCACGACCCACTAGCAGTTACAATAATATAAGGGCTTGCCGCCGATTCCTCGCGATTATCGGAAGAGAACGCACATTGATCCTTTATCCAACAAAGCGGCAGAAAACGCCCAGAAAGTTCACACAAATTGGGCTCCTAAAATCTGAAATATACTGAATGTTTGCATATTACAACCATGGAAATATGGATATCATTGGAGCTCACCGAGCCGGTCCAATGATATCCACATTTGCATGATTTCATTGAGAGGATACCCATCAAATCTCCAAAGATCAGCAGGGGAATTAGAGAGATGGGGGAGGGGGGATGCAAAATGTGAGAAGCTACATGAAGCCAAACCGACCCCCGGAGCCCGCTGCCTTTTAATTTAGGGGCCTACCTGGTCACTGATTAGGCTAGCCGGAGCAGATCTTGCCATGAATCCTGGCAAGATCTGCTCCGGTTAGCCTAATAAGTGACCATATGGCAGCCCCTACTGAAAATGCGACATCGCTTCGGCAGCATAGTCTCTCTTTGTATTTTATATACTTCTATTATCACGTTTCATCCTCTCTCCCTTCCCTCCCTCTCCCTCTTTCTCTCTCTTGCTCCATCCCTCTCTCTCTTTTAGGGGGGGCACAGCTACAGCTCGATTTGGGGGAGGAGGGCACATCCCCCCCTCCCTGTGGCTACACACCTGGAACCCCATACTGTAAAAATTTATTAGCTTGAGAACTTCAAAAATGGTCAGAGAAGCTGAAGGAGTTTGCAGATTGTAAAACTTTTAATTACGAAAATGCTGCTGTCACTTAATTTTTATCTATTTGGAAATTAGTCAACCTGCTTCTGTGTCCCTGGGCAATGCAAGTTACCCCCGATATTACCCATGTCTGTGTGTGTGTTGGGGGTGGGGGTGCACGCTGGGGTGCACGAGTCTCCAACCCTTCTAACCCAGCCTGTGCTCCGCAGTGCATGTACTGTCGTGCAGTGCTTAGTAGAGTCTGGAGTGATGACGTTGGAGAGCTTGCATGCTTTTTGTTGTTGCTCAGTTGTTTCCTCTGGCTGTCTTGGCTTCCGTCGTATGTAAGCCTGTTACTGACACAATGTGCCCTAGCTGTTGAAGTGTCATTAAACACCAATCAAAATGAATAAATAAATCCGACATATGGTTCCTGCTTCTTATAAACCGGATAGACAATCCATTGTCTGCTCGACAAGTTTGTCAAACCCTGAATTTGCTGAAAACTGGAACTTGTGACACATTGTTGGGTAGCCCCAAGGCTGTTGCGATGACCAGCTATTGAACTCACTAATTGACCTAAAACACAAAGAACCTCACCTCCATCACCTTCAGCATGAGGAAAACGATTTGACGAGAGTGAGTGCCGCAGTAATTGGGGGCTTGCTGTAAATGATGTTCCTTGTGTGATCGGGAGGATGGGGCTACAACCCCCTCATTGAAAGGCTCTGACCCTGTAGGAAAACACGAGCATTTCTGACTGGCCAGGTCCGACCAATGAGGTGGTGTAGCCCCTCCTCAGAAGTGTCCGACAGCGTTTAAAAATATGACCAGTTTCGTCAGATAACGTCTCTGATGGACATCGCTGGTATTTGTCGATAGATCGATGATATGTCACAGATCGCCATCCTGTTGCAATCAAAAGTTTTGGGATATGACATTCATTAAGTTCTGGCATTTTCGGTTAATACTCGCAGAACAGGAGTGATGCTGAAACATTTTAACACAGGACTCATGACACCGAAAGGGAATCTGCGTTAGCACCAGGGGAGAGAGCACCCCCCACCACACCCCCGTTGTTGGTGCCGCCCAGCCTCCATTTGGGATTTTCAGGCTCTTGCGACTAGTGAGTTGTACGCCTCGAATTGTTGATACATATCTGATACAAACATGATACATATTTGATCAAACATGACGACGCACAACACTTTCCGCCATTGTCCCCCCCCCCCCCCCCCCCCCCCCCCCCCCCCCCCCCATTCGTTAGTGCCACCAGTCTGAACTGTAATTTTGTTTTTGATATCAGACTGTCTGAAAACAATCTGAAATATGTTTTGCGATACAAAAACCAGTAAATAATAGGGAGAAAGTGTCCACCCTAACAGGAAGAATCAAATTGAATCACGTGATTCGCTATTGGCAGAAGACGGTGGTACACAAGACTAATCAATTAAGTCTTCCATCCATTATAGTTTTAAAAAAGGTTGGTGCCAGTCATGTAGAGGAAGAATTGTTCTTACCCACAGAACACGCTTGGAATCTTTAAAAAAATAATAGAAGCAAAATAACACGAAAAAAGGAAAAAAGTGATCCGTATTGGCACCTTGACAGTTGACTGTACCATTCAAATCGGCTAAAATATAAAAGCACACTATGTGACACTGACTTGGTCGAAATTACCGAAATGTTGATTTTAGAAAATGCTAATTTCGATAAGAACTGCGACAACCTCCGGCGCGATTTGCGGTATTTAGGCATACCGGTTGAACTTGACTTCAAGTTCATGTACTCGGCCTTATGCGAGAAAGATGTAAACACTTTCCAGAATACCCCTATTTGTTTGTTGTTATTCTCAAATCAGTCAAAGTTTTAATCCCCTTCTTATTTTTGTGCAGCTACTTTACTTTGCCTGAATACGAAAACATAAACATTGAACAAAAAATTGTAAATATTCAAATTCTCCTTTCGTTTTCATAAAATTACCTTGACCTATTTTAACCTTGACCGCGAATATTTTTGACGTGTGTGACCGTTATTCATCGCTGAATCCGTTTTTAAAAAAATCACGGGAGTGTTCTTCACAAAACCACGGAGTATAGAATCAAACCTCCCTGACAAAACGCTTCGGAGGAAAACCAACTCGGCGATGGCGTGTGGACAGTTTGACGAGAATTTTTTCTCGGCGAACTTTTCTTGACAATTATTCGGCGGAAAAATAGGTGTCGGAGAAGACAAACATGAAAATTCAAATTAATTCTTCCTGCGATCAAGGGGACAAAAAGTATAGGATAACACACTTTCCAACGAGAATAAAGAACACACAACGCAGTGTGCTCTTGGTAACACACATGCGTGTGCAGAGAAACACGGAATTTCAATGAAACAGCATATCTAACAAACTGAAAATTGGGTCTTCCGGTTTGCCCATCGGGGGCACAGGCACTCGACGTATTATCGGAGTTTATCAATTTTAATAAAATATATATTATATTATCAATACTAAAAAAAGTAAAGGTATGACACTTCCCAGATCGAAATTTTCAACAATCTCTCAAATAGCGAATACCTCATCGATCTCGCTCAAATAAACGACAAAATGTCGTGTAATTCGCGGAGCCACTCAGATTTCGAGCCCAAGATTGACGAAATTTGACCTTTATTCGCATTTATTTCACTTTTTATCGACTGAAACGACGGAGACGTCTATCCACGACCATTCAATTCCGGTACACAAGCAAATTTAAGCTATGAATTCAACGCCGCGCGTTCATTGGTCAATTTAAAATTCAACACATTATTTTTCACTCTAAATATAACTCCTAGTCAACAATGAAAACGTGCTCATTTTATACTGAAGTTCATTCGAAGATGTCGCTTTCATAAATTGTAATTGCTGCTGAAAAAGGCCACAATATTATAATAACCGGACAGGCTGGAATGGGAAAAACATTTTACCTGAATAAGATCAACATTGGACTGACACATATGAACAAAATAGTTTATACACTGGGAACAACAGGTATGGCATTGGCAAGCACAAATTTGCCTCGCGGTTCAATGACTGTTCACAGATTTTTTGTTTTGGCGGACGACAGATTTTCTGACGCATATTTAATACAGAAAATCAAGTTTGATGGCAATTATCATGATGTAAAGGAGAGGATGTTATACACAGATGTGATTATTATCGACGAAGTATCTATGCTTTCCCTGAAGGTATTTCGACAAATAGACACAATTTGTAAGGAGACAAGAGGGAATCACCGAAATGCTTTTGAGGTATTCAGATGATTTTATGTGGAGATTTCTAACAGCTGCGACCGGTACCCATGTGAACTTTAATGACCTAGGAGACTTCATCATATCTGCAGAAGAACTTAGATCATATTCATGAACAATTCAATTTGAAACATCCTGCAAAGGGTTATTGAATATACAGTTAACTCGCAGTATCGAATCACTTTTTATAAAATCGCCCCAGTCTCCGTCGGCGGACAAGGCGCGTGGCTCTTTTTGTTTGCGATATATTACCTATTGTTAGCCACAACTTATCCCATATAAAGAAATAAAAAATAACAATTACACGTTTGTATACGAAAGTGATTTCTGGACGACGGAAATCAGACAGTATCGAATCAACACAGACAGTATCGAATCACTGATTTTGTGGTCGTTTAAATTGATGCTAGCTCCGTAAATACAAATATTTTTTCAAAGAATTAAACCCCGAATAAATTGTTTTACAAAGCACGATACTAGTAACACTGTTTCTCGGTCACTGTTGGCTTTGGCAACATGAGGTGTGGGCTTGAGATGAGGACTCGTGAAAACGTGCCGACATTTGCAGTTAGGTCGGGTCTGCCTAAAAGCGGAAGCTGGCATAATCTACCTAAAAATATCAATTCTCACCTAAATATTATTATTCATTGTTTTTCGGTATGACATGCCCATAAGGGTGTTTACAACTGTTTTTTTTTCAAACGAACAGGGTGGGAGAGCCCGCGTTCACACGTTTTGACGACACCCCTCATTTGTAACATGAAGGCAGGTGTAGTACAGCAATGCATTGTGTGGATAAATTGTTCTAACAGAAGTCATAATCGCGTTGAGGCAGGTGAGATTCTAATAGAGGACCTCTCGGCTCACAGACTTCAAATATACTCACTGAACCAACACGTTTCCCCACTGTTTTTTTTTTTTTTTGGGGGGGGGGGGGTAATGGGCTGGCTGGGTAGTGGTGAATGGTTGTGGGGAATGGTTTCGTATGTTGTCCGCGCGCAAGATTCACGTATATTAATTGGCCGACATCTTCCCTATCATGCAGCTAATATTATTGCGCTTGGTGATAATTCAGAAATTATAGGGGATGGGAAACACACCAAAACCATTACATGCAAGCATCAAACCAACCCTCCACCCCCCCCCAAAAAAAAAAATCCTCCGTCGAAAGTTACAGGCTACAACCTGAGCCCCCCCCCCCCCTGTTTGACTCCCAATTGCTGCAATGGGAAACCCTCAGTCCAGCAGTGTACAAAATCGGTGTAATAAGGGAGAGTGAACAAGATTTCAATATTCCTGTAGGGCCATAGTATATAATGTCCAATGCATGCACAAAAACGGGTCAGCAATATTTTGTTGTGGACACTTGCCAGATTATCAATCAGGTGCAACAATTAGAGATAATATAACAAGAAACTAAAAAATATGAGAATCAAAATTTGTTCAGAAGTAAAATCAACTGACAATTAAAATACTTATATTTATCAAATCATTGTTAACGGATTAAAAGTAACGTAATAAAAATACTCGAAAATTCAGAGTAACAATATAAAAAATAGTATCACATCCCGTGAATGACTATGGAAATGAGCAGTCAAAAATTAACAAAATAAAAACACTATCACAGCTTGTGAATAACGATGAAAATAGGTAGCGAGCCGCTTCTAGTATCACATTAATTAGATATAAAAACTATGAAAAATACATATTTATAAAATTACTGTGGATCCTGCAAGGCTTATAATGGTTATTTTCTGGACGCATCTGGCCGCTACGTTAGGTAAAGGGTTAAAGAATATTGAAAATGCAACAAAACATTCACTGGTTTATTACTTTGTTGTTGTGTTGTCCGCCTCCCTGAGGGGCTTTTGAAAATATATTGAGGTTGTTTGTGAAGAGTTGTGTAGCAGTAACTGTCGAGTAAACCTCACCCCCAAGTCAAGTAAGCCTTTAGTCACTTCGGCACCAATCATTGCTGTCCACAGTTATGATGCATGGTAAATAAAACACCTCGTCACGTGAATGCTAGAATGTTTCCCATATGGGATATAGAACATTTTAGCACTCACGCGACAAACTGGGCACATATATGGAACGAGACAACTCTTGGTTTCGTTTGAGAGCCATGAAGGGTGAAACCTAAAAATAATTTTCATCAAGCCATTGGGTAACCATGTCAATCTTACATCCTAGATTTATGATACTTTTGAGTTTCCTCTAAGAGCTTAGGGAACGCGGCTCATAGACCATCGCAAATAAGCCAACCAAGAATCGGCGGTAAAACTTCTTGACAAAGGAAATGAATCCCGAGTCTCATGGTTCCCAACTCCCTCTAGTTGGCAGTTTCACTGGCATCGACATAAGGTTTATGCCTGTTCAATGCACGTATTCATCGTTTGAAAATTAGAATGGAATGCAGCCAATGTCTGTATCTCATTCCAAATTTTGAACGTCAAACACCGGGCATGTAACTGGTTCGTGTAAGAGGGACGAAATGACGTGAGGTTGAGTGACTAATATATTATTCGGGATGTTTCTTACATTTCTTTACAAATTCTGACCCCCACCCCCACCCCCCCCCCTCCTTTCCACAAGCGATAATTCCACAATGCAACAATTTTACTCGGCAGCAGCTGTTATAAAACATGTCAGACTACATTCCCGAAACAAAATCATCAGCAAAACACGTCAAACAAGGGCCTATATACATTTATCTCCGAACGCTTGTCGTGGTGGAAACCTTTGAAATTCATGTCGCCGTAAATCCGACAGACAACATCCCTCATATTGACAACAACTGCACAGCAATTTCACAGTGCAAATAATGTTTACATTGCCGAAATTGCTGAAAAAACAGGCTTAATTATCAAACTGTTGCATAAACAAGAATTTCTTACCATTTCAGTGTTTTTTTTTTTCAATTATTATTTTGTACTGTGTTTCGCTGTTGCAAGTACACGTGCTTACTCCTACTGATTCGATACTGTCGAGCACATGACCTTCGTGAACTTTATAATTTGAATCAAAACAGCTTATCGTTTCGTTTCAAAATTTTTTGTAGTTTGAGTATAATAATATTACAAAAAAAACTATAGTACTTACATTTGGAGTATTTCTATGCGTCTTTTTTTCTTCGACGATAACAAAAAAATACGGAGGCAAAACGCGGAAGTTTTTTCGTAACGTCCATTCGGGTAAAACTAAAAGCGCATCGGTATCAACCCTAATTGTCCTCCAAATTTCCTTTTTTCTCTTGGTAATAATACGCAATATATCGGTTGTTACAAAGTAGGTATAAAAATAAAAAATGGCTAAGGCGTATTTTTTTTGAGCAGCTGTGTGTTTGTTTTGATTCGATACTGTCGCTGATTCGATACTGTCGCGTTGACTGTAATCTAAACCCCGAAGGAGTGGATTTTCTCAAAGAACCTAAGTCTCGACATTTTAGAAAGAACAAAACACCTAAATTTCAGCTAATGGGCCCCTTCCCCTGTATCTATCAAGAGGTATGCAGAGAGCACATGCACTCGACGTATTATCAGATTTAATCAATTTTAATTTTAATAAAATTGATTACTGTGATAATACGTCGAGTGCCTGTGGCAGAGAGCAGACTGAAAATTTGATTCAGTTTGCAATTTTGGGCAATAAATGTAAGATGCGCTGTCACTGATAAACAGTCAAATGCGCCTACACAATGTGGGGTGTAAATGTTTTGTATGTATGTGTGTGTGGTGGGGGCGCGGTGGCTCAGTAGGTGGAGGTGCTGGCTGCAAGCCGAGAGGTCTTCGTTTTGAATCCCACCTGCGGAAATCGCATTGTGTCCTTGGGCAAAACACTTCACCCCCATTGCCCACGTGGGGCACGGTGAGGTGTAGTAAGGCGTACTGCACGTCGATGGTGCACATGTTTTCAACCAATGCTAACCCTGCTTGGTTCATTCCCACTAGACCAATTCCCTTTAGACTAATTCCCCCCTAGACCAACTCATGCGTTTTTCTTTTAAAATAATTCTATATCAATAATTTGATATACTTATAAATATTTATAAATGTATTCATTGTTATTGATATTCAAGCCTGAAAATAAGCAGCCTGTCAGTTGTAGAATGGGGTCCCCAGATGGGGAATTTGCTGATGCTATTCCATACAGTGGATCAATTTATCCTCTGGGTACCTCTTTCTGTTTATGTTTGAGACCTTAATTCAGATTGAGGTTCACAGAGGGTAAATTTAGTGATGCTACCCTGCTGTGCAGGGTAGCATCACCAAATTCACCCTCTGGGAACCTCATTTTTCAGACGATAGTCTGCTTATTTTCTGGCTTGTTGATACATGTATTTTATAAACTGAAATGTGAAAAACCAATATTTTTTTGTTATGCATATAAATATTTTTATATCCAATAAAGTGCTTATCAGTAAATAAATGTTTTCTTAATTATCCTTAATCAACCCTTAATCAATAACAGTATGTAGTTGGTCTGAGGGGAATTGGTCTTTTGGGAATTGGCCTAAAGGGAAATGGTCTAGTGGGAAGACACCCCCTGCTTGTGTGGAGTTAGTATGTTGGGGAACTGACAGTTGCTCGGTGGTTCTCTCCGGATACTCCGGCTTCCTCCACCCGTAAAACTGTTGAGGTCACGATTAGCCATTGTGCAGAAATATGTGACCTTAAACACCAATAAATAAATAATAAATAAATATATGTGTGTGTGGTGGAAATTGGGGGGAGGTGTATTATTTCCACCCACTAACTAATTATTGCTCTTCAAAAAAGACCAAGCAACTTTTCAGCTTATTAACCACAAGAAAATTTCCATTACATTTTTCCCTTGTTTATAATTCCAATCCTTGACAGCCTTTCCTGGGAAGCTCTTGTCATGGTTCAAATAATATTTGTAATAAGGAAAAAATGAGATCAAAATTTTTAATGTGGTTATCTATTCAGCATCTTATTTCCGGTTTTTCTGTTTCAAAATGTTCAGTTTACATGCTGTATAACAAAAGAAAAATCAAAAGTTTCATACTCATCCAATAGTTTGTATACGGGGGGGAGGGGGGGGGGGGGAGATATACCAGCGGAGAGTTTTGCTGCGTGGGGATTGAATCTTTTTAATCTGTAGTCCTAACCTATCCATACCTAAAATCCTTTCTTGGAAAGCTTTACACAAATATTACAAGTTGTTCATATTAATTTGAATGAAAACACTGTTTAAAGTGTTCAGTTCATTTTTCCAGCTGCTATAATTTGTGATTATATGATTCCATGGACATTTTTTCCAAGACTTGTATGTTCATGAACATTTTCTGGCTACCACTTAAAATAATTAATTATAAGCTATTGTGAATGATCTCTCTTTAACTTAAATACCAGATTATGACACTAAATCTTGGTAAGTAATAAGTAAGAGCTTTCTGAGACTACTGTCAGGGAACGGTGGTATTAATGAAGAGGAACCATATCAGAAAGATATTTCATACAAGGAATTCCACATGTTTGCATTTGCAACTAGTTTTGTAAGTTGTTGTACATGTAGAGTGGAGTCCTTTGAGTCTGGTGTGGAATGAAATGTCTTTGATGTGGATTGTCATTGGTGTGAATAGATTACATAAGCATTATAATTACTGGTGTCGACCTATATTTCAGATTTCTTCAAAAGTTTGAACAGTTTTTACCAAAATGTGTTTGTTTCTTGGGCCCCTCCCAATCAATGGAGCTTGTAGAATACAGTCAGAAAGACATGAAATAATAAAATTGACTTAAAAATGCAACATGTGCTATTCATCATTCAAACTTTAATATATTTTCAGTTTTTGTTTCATAAAACAGTTCTTATTGTCCCTCTTTAGAAGGAGCTCATCAAGTTCTTTCCAATATTGGTCATAAGCACTGATTTGAAAGCAAATAATGGAATTCTTCATTTATTCGGTTAAAGTGTGGAAAGGGTTATCCCTCTCTCTCTTGAAAATGGTACTGGCAGCACTCTATAAACTTTACATTTCTGTCAACAGTCCACTTGAAAAAGGGGAGGGGGGGGGAGGGGTGGAACGGAAAAAATGTCTCACAGCACCAAAAATTCTATAAACCAAAAAATCCCCATGACAAATTGACAAAAGATCAATTTATTTATTTGTGTTAGAAGTAAATTGTAGGGTGAAAATATCTCCTGGGTTTTTCTCTCTTAAGTGATAATAATTAATTCCAACCTTCACATCATTTTTGGGGCAGCTCTCGGAAAGAACTTCCCAAGAAATGATGTGAGATGTAGAAATTATCTCATGCTGCAACCAGCTGTTTCCAATTTCCCTTTTATAATTTCTGAAAAAAGTATGTCAGGTTTTTTTGCCTTGAGTTTTTTGTTCACATTGTTGTTGTTTTGGAGACTTTTGGCATGCAAACCTCATTCCTTAAACACTGTAAAATGGCCCATACAACTGCCCACCCCTTTCAAAGATGTCAATCACACTACCAGCAAAAGAAGCTTAGTTTAGCATGATATTGCTCATAAATAATCGTTTTGTTGCAATTTATTAGAAAGTGACTGTCGGTGCTCTCCAATAAATTGTAACAAAATATTTTCATATTAATAAATTTTTCTTCTGCTGAGACAGAAACAAATTAGTGCAAACATAAAGCCACAAAGGAGGCCTTCAGTACTTTTCTGTAGAGCCCTGATAGTGGCTTCTTGCACTCAATGCCAATGGACACTCTCCAATAAATGAAAAGAAACTATTTGAAATAATAAATATTTACAGAAATAAACAACATAATTGTTCGAGTGAACTTTTTCAGAGAAAAAAAATTGTCTTGTCTCAAAACATCATTTGAAATTGAAAAACACAGCACTGGACCAATTAAATAATTTTATGTGCAGGGGATAAAAAATTAAATTTAATCAAGTTTCATTATATCAGTCTAGACAAAATTTATCTATCTAAGTTTTTCTCTTGGTTTTTACTTTATTTTCAGAGGCATTTATAAAAACAATACATGAACTTAGGGTCAGATTTGTAAAGAGACTGAAGATTTACTTGTGAAGTTAAAAAGGCCATTGTCACCTGAATACCCCCCCCCCCCCCCCCCCCCACCCCCGATCATTGCTTGTGATTTCAGCATCACCAATATCCAGGCACTTTGGAAAGGTGGCCCGTCATAGAATAAGCCTTGGTACCCTAATTTCCTCTCTCTGGGCCCACTTTCATGAGGATCTTAGGGCCTCCCCAGGGAAATTTATTTTCCAATATGTCAAAGAATGCAGTTTGCTTAATTCTTGGGCAAGGGTAAAGTGTCCACCATCAATTGCTATTTGGCACAGATAACCACAGGCCATAATTATGTCCCGAGATAACATACCTTTGGAAAAAGATGCCCCCCCCCCCCGCCAACTAGATCCATCACTCTAACATGCACATACAGTATCAGCTGAAATAAGTTGTAGGATAACTACAAGTAACTTTTGATCCCATTATCCTGTGTTGATAATTCCAGTCCTAGATCTCATTGCAAGAGAATTATGTCAAATAATACAATAATCAACAAAGGAAAAATGTTACTAAAATTCTGTTGTGATTATCCGGCATTATGATCTGCCCACTTTGTTCTGGTTTCTGATAATCTCTCTCCAAGAGTTTTAGAAATATCAGTGCCTGTGTATGGGTTGGGAAGGATGAAGGAGAACACTCCTCGCCCCCTCCCCCCACTCCCTCCAAATTTTCACTTTCCATGTAAACTACATTTATTTATGGTGATAGTAACTATGTCAATAGAAACTAAGTGAATTTCAGATTCTGTCTATTGAATTTGATTGAGGATTTTTTGTAGTTTGCATGTGGATGACACGCGACCATGCCCTCCCCTACCCTCCCATCCCCACAACACCCAAAATTAAAATATCAAAAGCATGACTAGTAATGGTAATTTTAAATAACTGCATATGTTATGTTACCATGACATCATTATTATGGGTTTTGAGTCTTTTGACATTGTTTTAAGATCGAATAAAATATTTTGATTGAAGTCATGTTGTTGTGTCGTCTTGTGTTGTGTTGAGTGAAACAAAAACAGACTTTTGAATTTCCCGCAGTTGTGGCTATAAGTAGACGACCAATGAACGCGCGGCGTTGCATTCATTGCTTCAATTTGCTTGTGTACCGGAATTGAATGGTCGTGGATAGACGTCTCCGTCGTTTCAGTCGATAAAAAGTGAAATAAATGCGAATAAAGGTCAAATTTCGTCAATCTTGGTCTCGAAATCTGAGTGGCTCCGCGAATTACACGATATTTTGTCGTTTATTTGAGCGAGATCGATGAGGTATTCGCTATTTGAGAGATTTTTTTCAAAATTTCGATCTGGGAAGTGTCATACCTTCACTTTTTTTAGTATTGATAGTATAATATATATTTTATTAAAATTGATAAACTCCGATAATACGTCGAGTGCCTGTGATCGGGGGTGGACATTTTTTCGTTCGATATTGAATTCTGGGATAGTTGAAAATGAAAAATAGCAACATAAACAAGAAAATTATGCCAATACTATGCAAGAAAGGGCGATGGGAAAAATGGCAGTGATTCTGCATTCCGCCATACAGATACAAATCTGAAAACATAAGCACGAAGAAATTTCTTCAGGTACGATTATACACCAGACGTACCAGAACAGATGTATCGGTTATGTTCCTATATTTGTACCATTAATGAGAAATACCGAAATGCTTCAAAGATTTAAGGCATTCCCAGAATTGCCTTTGCGTCAATACATATCACAAAAGGTTATGAATGAGAAAATTATATATATTAAATGAAAGAGAGCCAGACTAGTTTGCTGCATGGTTTATTTGGTTTATATGTATCTCATGGTACTACATATAAAATTTAGTAGAAGGCGAGTAAATATTCAGTCCATTGCAAGGGAAATGGGGTGGAGATAAAATGGCGTTGCTGGACTGGTATTCTTTTTTCTGGCCTAACTTTGAAATAGGACAAAAGCCCACCATTAGTTGGGATAACGTTTAAGGGAGCATACGATTGCTACGGCTCTACGTGATTTGATCATCGAGTGGTTTGTTCAGTCTCTGAATAAGTTGTGTGCATAAATATAAAATTTCATGTCAATTAAACCCGTGGGTAGACCATTGCTAAGGACAGAATATTCTGTTGCTAAGGAACTCACTTAACATTATGGTTGCACTGGCAGATTAATTTTTGGTCCAGCTATGGAATGTGCCTTATTGGGGAGATCTCAGGGGGATCTCATAGGTGATGTGATAGTCATGTGACCTGGTGGCGCCATGTTGCGTTGTCATGGTAACCCGCTTGAGCGGCCATCTTGTGGCGTCATTCCATATTGATACATGGTGTGAGCGTGCATGCGCAGCGCGTGTTGTTAGAGTGATACGTGTTTCCATCGTTCATTTTGTATACTGGAGGCCGCCATCTTGGTTTCTGTGGTAGCACGTGGCCTACAAGACATGGGTATGTTGGGAGGGTGTGTACGATTCTCAGGCAATTGCTCATGGAGCAATTACTCTCTTGACTCTTTAACTTATTAGCGGAATTTGGGAATGCTTTTGTTATACAGAAGGGAAATAACTCTGCATACAGATTATGAGAAATCAAGCAATCTGATTGGTTAGTTAGCGCCTGTACAGTGAACTGCTTGGGTGATCTAGATAAATGAAACAACAAGAGTACTCGGAATAGGGTAAGAACTAACAAGAACAGACCAGAAAATCTAAATATAGTAATAAAAAGCAAAGCTGTTCCAGCTGATAGGATCTTCTACTCTACTGGAGTATACCCCAGAACAAAGGAACATGCCCAGGTAGACAAAAACTATTGCATAGATAGACAGAAGCAGAAAGTTCTGGTAGAATTCAAAATGGTAAAACTTGTCGGGTTGTTTGTGGTAATATTACGAATCGGGAATTTACTCCTATTCAATCGAACATACCCTCCCAACATACCCCTGTCTTGTTGTACGCCATTGGATCACATAGCAACCACATGCTACCATAAAACCAAGGTGGCGGCCTCCAGTTTACAAAATGGACGACGGAAACACGTATCACCCTAACAATACGTGCTGCGCAAACGCACTCACACCATGTATCACTATGGGATGACGTCACAAGATGGCCGCTAACGCGGGTTACCATCACAACACAACGTGACGCCACCAGGTCAAGTGACTATGACGTCACATATGAGATCCCCCCAACAAGGCACGTCACATCCCTCTCAGACTACTTCTAACGTCAAACTCTGCCAATTAGTTAACCGTTGCTAGGGAAGCACAGGGGTGGCTATGGAGACAATGTGACTTCCTTACCAAGTGTAGTAGTGCTGTTGCTAGGGGGTCGCGTTAGTTGTTATTGAAGACACGTGACGTAGACGGTGATCTAATAGGTAGAATTCCAAATTTATTATGGGTCCATATATCAAATTTGGCCAAATTTTACCCAGTACCTTCCTTGTTACTAGGGACTCGCGTTGGTTGCTATGGATGTCACATGACATGGTCGGTGGCCCAATAGGTCGATTTACCAAATGTAATATGGGTTCACATACCAAATCTGGTTAAAATCGGTTCAATAGTTTGCCCTTTGCCAGGGAGTCGTGTTGGCTGTTATGAGAATCACGCGACCTAGTCAGTGCCCTAATAGATCGAATTACAAATGTATCATTGGTCCATGTATCGAACTGGGTCAAAAACGGCCTAGTACTTTTCCCGTTGCTAGGGTTCGCTGTGCTTACTATGGATGTCACCTGACGTGATAAATGGCTAAATGGGTCGATTTTCCAATGTATTATGGGCACAGACACCAGATTCGCTTAAAATAGACCCAGTAGTTTACCCGTTGCTAGTAAGTCGCGGTGGTTGCTATGGGTATTACGTGACATGGCCAATGGCCCAATAGATCGAATTCCCCAGGCATTATGCTTTCATACACCAAGTTTGGTTGAAATCGCCCAGTAGTTTGCCGTTGGTATGGGGACGCGTTTGTTGCTATGGGAGTTATGTAACATGGTCACTGACCCAATATTTCGAATTTGTAATGCATTGTGGCTCCACATACTAAATGCTGTCAAAACCGGCCCCGAACTTTCCCCGTTGCTAGGGGGCCGCTTTGGTTAAAATGGATGTCACGTGACATGATAAATGACCCATTTGGGTCTATTTCCTAAAGCATTATGGGCTCAGATGCCAAATTTGGTTAAAATAGGCACAGTAGTCTGTCCGTTGCTAGGGAGTCGCGCCGATTGCTATGAGTGTTACGTGACATGGCCAATGGCCCAATAGATCGAATTCCCCAGGCATTATGGTCTCATACACCAAGTTTGGTTGCAATCGGCCCCATAGTTTGCTCGTTGCTATAGAGTCGCATTGGTTGCTATGGGAGTTAAGTAACATGGTCAGTGGTCCAATATGTCGAACTTTTAATGCATTGGGGGTCCACACACCAAATTCGGATAAAGTCGGTGCAGTAGGCTGCCCGTTGCTATGGAGTCGCTTTGGTTACTATGGATGTCACGTGACATGATAAATGGCCCAATGCATCGAGCTCCCAATGCATTGTGGGCTCAGATACCAAATTTGGTGTAAAATAGACCCAGTACTTTGCCCGTTGCTAGGGAGTCGTGCCGGTTGCTATGGGTGTTACCTGACATTGTCAATGGCCCAACAGATTACATTTCCGAGGCATTATGGTTTCATACATCACGTTAGGGTGTAATCGACCCAGTTGTTTGTCCGTTGCTATGGAGACGCGTTAGTTGCTATGGGAGTCGTGTAACATGTCCACTGACCCAGCAGGTGGAATTTGTAATGCACTGTGAGTCCACATACTAAATT
Organism: Pictodentalium vernedei; assembly: GCA_031216915.1. Taxonomy (NCBI): domain Eukaryota; kingdom Metazoa; phylum Mollusca; class Scaphopoda; order Dentaliida; family Dentaliidae; genus Pictodentalium; species Pictodentalium vernedei. Next base: position 665,870,647 of record CM062297.1, on the reverse strand, counting down.
CGGTCAAAACCGGCCCAGTACTTTCCTTGTTGCTAGGGAGCCGCTTTGGTCACATGAAAATAGCCCCAATGGATCGATTTCCCAAAGCATTATGGGATCAGATACCAAATTTGGTTAAAATAGGCCTAGTAGTCCGCCCGTTGCTGGAGAGTCGCGCCGGTTGCTATGAGTGGTATGTGACATGGTCAGTGGCCCAATAGATCGAATTTCCGAGGCATTGTGGTTTCATACACCAAGGTTGGTTGAAATCGACCCTGTAGTTTGACCGTTACTATGGAGTCGCATTGGTTGCTATGGGAGTTATGTTACATAGTTAATGACCCAATAGGTCGACTTCGTAATGCATTGTGGGTTCACGTACCAACTTCGGTTAAAATCGGCGCAGTAGTATGCCCGTCACTAGGGTGTCCCGTATTGCAATGGAAGTTGAGTGGAATGGTTAATGGCTCGATAGATCGGATTCTTGCTATATTTTGGGTCAATCGGGTGAATAATTCCAACTTGTTGGGTGCGCGATGTTTACCCGCGTTTTATTTTTGCCTGAACCATTAGACACCCCATTTCGTTATTAACACTTCGAAATCATAGTTTCCAAGAAATCGTTTTTAAAGGCTACATATCGGACCTGAGCTTCTTTTAATAATCCTTGATTCACTGTGAAGTCTCGGCGAATCACGTCTCGCGAAAAACTTCCGACGATAAAAAAAAAATGTGAAAACAATATAAAGGACGCATTAAACAAGAGATTGCAGGATCATTATCCGTCACAATTTGCACCTTGGACTCTGAGGTGCTGACTACTGAACAATGGAGCTCCCACTTGTTATTCAAGAAACACTGGTCAGAGTGAAGGCTACCCTTGCTACCACCTGGAGTGTCCAAGTGCTCAAGGGTAAATTTCACCTGACAGTGGATTTTAACAAAGAAGCCGAACCGACGTCCTTGGGGAGGTGTAGTACCTTTCGGGAGAGGATTTCCCCCTGCACTGGTCACCCTCCAGGTGATTCGGACTTGCCGAAGGATGATGTCAACAGTCGAAGCCAAAAGAAGATAAGGAAAAGAAAGAAGGGGACCTTCCGCCAGACGACGCGATGCCCGCCGACTGACGGAGTTCGTGGAAAAGAAAAGGATGGAAAATGTAATGTATTATACTTGATACATGTCAGCTTATGACAAATAACAGACATGAGACAGGAATTCACATCCGGTGCTAGAATCGTGGGAAACCCATATTTATAAACTGGCGATATATCTTCTATGTATACTCAGTAGTCAGTTGTAAAATAGCATTCAATAAAGCATGGTGTAAGAATCCAATGTGTTTAAATGCAGTTGATTTAATTCAGTGACGGCAAGTGACCACATCATAATTGGCGACGGGATTAACGAACTTTCCTCAGAAAACAATGGCTGGTGTGTTATTACACGACATTGCTTCCATTCCCACATTTGACTGTTTAAATACGTCGGGAATTGCATCCAGATGGAAACGTTGGATTCGCTCGTTCGAGTTGTATGCTGCTGGGCGTGGAGTTGTGAAGCCGGAGCAGAAACGCGCATTGTTGTTCACACGGCGGGCGTGCATGTGCATGACATTTTTTTCACGCTAATGGAGGAGGACGGTGGTTATTGCTACTCAAAAGTTGTCAAGACTTTGGAAAAACATTTTTCTCTTCAAAGTTACGTTCCGTATGAAAGACATTTATTTCGGATTTTGTGTCAAAACAGCACCGAAACTGTTGAACAATTCGTAACACAGCTACGTCAAAAGGCAGAAACATGTGAATTTGATTCCGTAGACAACACGAACGAACAGATGCGAGATCAAATTATTGATAAATGTAAATCGTCAAGGCTTCATCGAAAGTTGTTGGAAAAAGGCAGAAGTTTAACACTCTCTACTGCTTTGGAAATGGCTAGAGTATTCGAAGCGGTAGACGAACAAGCCAGAGAAATGGAGGGAGAGACTTCTGAAACTTCACACAAGAGTTCGAGCATAACTGAACAAGTCAACAGTGTGCAATCGCACAAAAGTGCAACTCAAAAGAGAACTCAGAAGAAGGGAAAATGCTTCCGATGTGGCTTAGAAGGGCACTATTCAAAAGACGAGTCGTGTCCAGCAAAGGGTTTGAAGTGCAAAAAGTGCGGACTTGTTGGCCATTTTGGCAGGGTATGCAAAACGAAGGAACATTCGAACAGACTGTCAAGCACAAACAGAAATAAGCCGGCCTACAAATCTAAAGTTAATGCAGTTGACTGCAACAATGAATATGTTTTTTTTTCTGTGGAGACTGTAAGCGAGAATTCTGCTGAAATTGATTTAGTGGTTGAAGGAATTAAGTTACGAATGTTCTCATAGACTCTGGCGCAACGTGTAACGTTATTGATAAGGACACTTGGTTGAAATTAAAACAGCAAAATATTAGATGTCAGACAGAAAAATCTACACTCGAACTGTATGCATACGGCCAAGAAAAACCCATTAAAATACTTGGAAAATTCCAAGCACAGTTAGACATGAACAATCATAAATCTTATGAAGAATTTGTCGTAATAGACGGTAAAGGTCGTTCACTCATCGGTCGTAAAACAGCTGAAAGAATGGGTGTTCTGAAAGTAGGAGCTCAAGTTTACTACCTGGCTACCAAAGACACTATCTGTAACTATTCAGATTTGTTTAATGGTTTGGGGAAATTAAAAGACTATCAGTGTAAATTGCACATTGATGATTCCGTACCAGGAGTTATTCAAAAAGCGAGAAGAATTCCCCATCATTTGCGTGAAAAAAGTAGACAACAAAATCCAGGAACATCTAGAAAAGGACATCATCGAAAAAGTTGACAGTCCGGCTAAATGGGTTAGTCCCTTAGTGATAGTGCCAAAAGCATCAGGTGACATTCGTATTTGTGTCGATATGAGACAAGCAAATCAGGCAGTTGTTCAGGAGAGATTTCAAATTCCAACTGTTGATGAAATACTTAGTGATCTGAATCAAAGTACCGTGTTTAGTAAACTTGATCTTAAAATGGATTTTCACCAGATTGAACTCACCGAAGACTCGCGTGAAATAACTACATTTGCTTGCCACAATGGATTATATCGCTATAAACGGTTATTGTTCGGTATTTCTTCTGCTCCTGAGAAATATCAGCATGTTATTCAACAGACGTTATCAGACTGTCCAGGCGCGCACAACATTTCTGATGATGTGATAGTACACGGTCGTAACGCCCAAGAGCACAACGAAAGATTAGTCAAAGTTCTTGAGAGATTAAGGGAAAAGAACTTCACACTTAACCGAGAGAAATGTGTGTTTGGCATGCAACAACTCGAATTTATGGGGCACTTGTTATCTAAACATGGCGTTGGGCCGACCGACGCAAAAGTGAAAGCAGTGCTTGATGCAAAACAACCATCGAACGCCACAGAAGTACATAGTTTCCTAGGCTTAGTGACTTACAGTTCGAAATTCATACCAAATTTAGCAACAATCGCCGAACCTCTGCGACGATTAACTCGTAAAAATGTGATATTCGTCTGGGGAAAAGAGCAGCAAATATCTTTTGAAAAGCTAAAGGACGCTTTGAAGAATGCGGTTGCTTTAGCATATTTTGATAAGGATACAACTACTAAAGTGGTCTCTGACGCATCGCCAGTAGGCCTAGGTGCTGTACTCATCCAAGAAAAACACGGCATTGAGCGCGTTGTGTGTTATGCAAGTAGAAGCCTTTCAGACGTAGAAAGACGCTATTACCAGACGGAAAAAGAAGCCCTCGGACTTGTGTGGGCATGCGAACACTTTAACACTTATTTGTACGGCAGTGAATTTGAACTATTGACTGATCGTAAGCACTTCAGTATATTTATTCTCCTAGATCCAAACCCTCAGCAAGAATTGAACGTTGGGTTCCTCGATTACAGTCATATAAGTTTAAAGTGAAGCAAATTTCTGGTACGAAAAACATTGCTGACGCTTTATCCAGATTGACAACCACAACCACTGAAACTGTTTCTGAGAAAAACATCGCAGAAGAGTATATCAACTTTATCGCTCAACATTCTACTCCATGTGCAACTCCGATTCACGATATTGAACACGAATCTGCAATGGACGGTGAACTGAAAGCTGTGCGTAATGCTGTGCAAACAGGTGACTGGAACTCTTGTCCTGTTGCGTACAGGTGTGTTCGAAATGAACTTGCCGTAATGGATAACCTGGTACTTCGTGGTACACGGTTGATTATTCCTTTGAAGCTGAGACAACGTGTTATTGAATTAGCTCACGAAGGGCACCAGGGTATCGTCAAGTCTAAACAAAGTCAGCGTTCTAAAGTGTGGTGGCCACGCATAGACAATGAGATTGAACGAAAGTGTAGAGAGTGTCATGACTGTCAAAGCCTGAGTCAGTATGATCACCAATTCCCTTGGTTTCTACAAAATTACCCGAAAGACCATGGCAGGATATTGCAGCAGACATTCTTGGTCCTTTGCCTGATGGACATTATATTCTTGTTGTTGTGGATTACTTCAGTCGTTTTTACGAAGTAGGCATTCTGAAAACTGTAACAACAGAGAAAATCTAGCAGTGTTTCGATAGAATATTTTCTGTCCATGGCTATCCTGTATCACTCAGAACTGATAATGGTCCTCAGTTTGTTTCTCAGGATTTTATTACATACTTGAATAACTGTGGTATTACCCATCGCCGAACAACACCTTTATGGCCACAAGCTAATGGGAGTAGAAAGGCAAAACCGCAGTCTTCTAAAAGTAATAAGAATTGCAAATTCAAAAGGGTTGGCTTGGCAAAAGGAACTCAATAACTTTCTATTGGCATATCGGTCAACCCCTCATTCAACTACTGGAGTTAGCCCAGCTGAGTTGATGTTTGGAAGAAAGCTGAGAACTAAAATTCCTGAAGAATTTGACTCTGAAAGCACGAAAATCGGAATAAACGGAGAAAATAGTAGTGCGTTTAGAGATAGGGACTCCGAACTAAAGCAGAAACAAAAAGATTACGCTGACTATCACAGAAACGCAAAGGAATGCAACTTAAAAGTTGGAGATAAAGTGCTATTGAAATGCGAGGAGCAAGATAAGGATTCTTCTAAGTTTGAAAATGAACCTTATACCGTAACAAACCGTGACGGAAATCAGGTTACAATTACATCACACGATGGAGTTACTTACAGAAGGAATGTCACTCATGTGAAGAAGTATGTCGATAGCACGACGAGTAAATCGACGAATATCAACCCTCAAAATGACAAAGCAGTTCTACCAGAAACGAACGAAAATGAAACTGGAAACGATTCTGACAAAGTACTTCTAAACGATTCTGGAGTCAGGCCTGCGCGTGAACGTCGCTTGCCTGAACATTTAGATAATTTTGTGTGTCACGTGTCTGTGTAGTGGGTAACATCAAAGTGCCGGGCACAATAATCCCCTTTTGTTGTTACTATGATGGATTATTAATTCATATTATAATGAAATTCGGTAACTGATTGGATTCAGGTAACATCAAAGTGCTGGGGCAAAATAATTCCCTTTTGATGTTTCTGTGCTGGTTTGTTTTAATTCACACAGTAATGGAGTATTAAGTTTAGTTAACTTCCATATTAGTAAAAGAGTCAGTAGACCCGTTTCTAATTTTTTGGTATATAACTTTTAATTCGAAAAGGGGAGAGGTGTAATGTATTATACTTGATACATGTCAACTTATGACATATAACAGACATGAGACAGGAATTCACATCCGGTGCTAGAATCGTGGGAAACCCATATATATAAACTGGCGATATATCTTCTATGTATACTCAGTAGTCAGTTGTAAAATAGCATTCAATAAAGCATGGTGTAAGAATCCAATGTGTTTAAATACAGTTGATTTAATTCAGTGACGGCAAGTGACAACATCATAGAAAAGGAAGAGAGGGAGGCTACCCATGGCGTTGAAAGCTCAATGCCTGCTACCCCCGACCGTTCCACGTCTAGCACGGTACCTCCCACTCAGGTGGATGGTCCAGAGGACCTTGGTTCGCCAGGTAACAGTCCAGTCTCCAGCCCATCACACTCTTCCTCGGAAGAGGAGATGGAGGAGGAAGGTCTGTTTGTGGAGCAGGATGCTGAGTCGGACATCGCACATATCGCCGAACCGCTCTTGCTTCTCTAGCCTTTTCCGACCGGGACCCCATCCAGGAAGCAATCACCACGGAGTCCGCGGAGAGCATCCTAGAAGAAGAGGTGAGAGATGACGACCACCTAAGATACCTTCAAGAACAGATCCAAAGCTTGGAAGACATAGGGCTCAATGAACACCTCCCCTCAAAACCGCAGTACAGGGTCTTAGCAGACAATACTTACGTACAACGCCAAAAAGCACTTCACCACCGGCAGCTGCGAGGGCTAGACCTTACCAACCAAGTCAGCCCTCCAGCACTCCTCCTTCAACACCAACTCACGAGGTATCACGAGGTATCACCAACGCAGCCACCTCCGCCCGGACATATGGAAATATTATAACCGTGGGGAACGTCTGTCGGGTCTGTTGTGTAACTCTGGAATTCAACTGATGACTCGGAGACAAATTAAAGATGATAACAATTTAATAGGGAATCTGGTATTCCAAATATCTAACAGCAATCAACATTTAATAACCGGACTTGTTGGATATCCGAACAATTTTACAGCAATAGCTCATGGGATTTCCCAATAAAATAAAGCAGAGTAACGTTTGGAAATCCAAACTATAACTGAATTCTTACTTGTGATCAAGGCTATATATGTTACAGTCAATGTGTAGAATCAGGCAATCTGAAGAACGACTAAAAATTTCAGTTAATCTGTAGATTTCCTGTTTCACTCAGTCAATCAAAAGATTTCCTAAAAAAGTTAGGAATTCTATAGATTGCCTGAAAAAATCAGCCATTTTTTCTACAGATTGCCTGAAATGTTTTTTTCAATTATTCTGATTGAAAACTAAGGCATTATCTATGGATAGAATCTTTTATTTATCACAAATCAAGAACAAAAACATGGAACATTTTAAATAGTCAATAAGGCAGTTGAAGATTTAGTTTTTGTTGGAACAAGTCAGTCTACCATGACATCTATGTGATGTTTGCGTGCTTAACCAAGGTTTTCAACATTGTATGCTTGCCACCATGTTCAATTGATACATGAGCTTGTTTTATAATATCGAACGTATCATCAATATGAGTGAAATAGAAGGCAATCTGTAAAAAAATGGCTGATTTTTTCAGGAAATCTATAGAATTCCTAACTTTTTTAGGAAATCTATTGATTGACTGAGTGAAACAGGAAATCTACATATTGACTGAAATTTTTAGTCATTCTACAGATTGCCTGATTCTACACATTGACTGTAACATATATACAATATAATAAATGCGTCATGTCATAACAAGTTTACTTGATATAAAGATTAAAGTAAGCTTTCACTGGGTCTTAATGATATGCCTTATTAACTAAGTGAATAGAGTTTAAACAATGGAGGAAAACAATGAACAGAGGCAACTTGTTAACAACTTCTATAAGAGGGGCTTGCTGTCACACTACGAATGAAGAAATATGCCATGTTTGAAACAATTGAAGTTAAATTGGACAAAATGCGAACAGTAGATTTTGAATGCAATATAATAACAGTAAATCTGTGTTTTTGATTCGAAAGTTTATCATGGTTTGTACACGCTCCGGTGATAATATTATACAGCCAAAGAGTGTCGAAAGGGGCTTGACCCACTCCGTCCCTGCGCGCCTTCAGCGCGCAAAAACCATTACTTTTCCGATTGCACAGTGTTTCTGATTAAAGGACGTTATTATTTCTTTTAACTTGAACACTGGCTTCCTAGAATTAAATTGATTTTTGTTACTTGAAAATATTAAAAAATCCTACTTTTAACCACGAATCTTTTCTCTTTTGGTTTATTGCCAGCAATGCTGTATCAAACGTTGTATAAACTACCGGCGGGAGCAAGAATAATTTTCTTTCAATTTTATGGTATAATAGAGCCCTTTGCGAAAGCGTTCCTTTCTAGTCTAGGTCTAGCATAATTCATATTAGGCCGGGGGGAGGGGTGGGGGGGGGGGGACATTTTCGGACACTAGGCGCAAAAAGTTTTTTTCCGACCCTTAGGCACCCATCCACTCCTTTTTTAAATGATTTTTTTTTTTCATTTTGAAATGTGGTACCCAGCCCCCCCCCCCCCCCCCCTCAAAAAAAAAAAAGAAAAAAGAAAAAGAAAACAAAAATAGAGTAAGTCCCACATAGACTGCTTTGAATAGCAATTTCAACGGGTATTTTTGCTGAAACATGGTTTGTTTTGTTCTGGTAACCATTCCTGACTTATAATCTACCCACAACCAGCTAATGAAGATTAGTCAAAATTTGGTCCCATTTCTTGGCAAGTTTGTGAATTTATTCAAACTTTCTCACAGACACTGACAGTCAGCGTATACATGAGTAATCAGGAGAGTATATAGCATATACTGGCATTCTACCTGAACAGTATTAAGACAGGTGTAGCAGGAACAGGTGTGAAATTTGTTGAACCTTTTGATGTTTTACCTTGTTTCACCACTATATTTGCTGCTATTCCTCCTACTTCTTTCTGTTTCTACCCATTTCTACACTCAATTTTAGTTTCATCAGTCTAAGGTGAATTTATTAAGCATTATCAAGAGCACAATTCGTAGAGGCAGTTGGCTCAATGTTGTATTGAACCTATCAATAGTCAATATGATGAGGGGTGATTCTTTAGTATCGGAAATCCACTCCTCATAAATTACACTGTTGCACCCTGGACGATTTGAGTAGTGCGCCATGTGATGGAGCGGTTAGTAAGCTTTGGTTGACTTATCTTATCAAGTCAGCTGAGAAAGAGCAAAAGAAATGGTGACCAACGTTGAGTTGAAAAGGTCTACCATATCTCTCTAAATTTGGTCAGGATGCATTATGGAATTTTGGGGGCTCTGATGTGTCGAGTGACGACCCTGTGATTTATATATTATCTTTTACGCAATGAATGTCAGTGCTATCCTACAGTATATTGGAGGCTGTTCATTCAGCTCAGATGCTTGAAACCTATTTGCTCAAAATATGGTACAAGACCAGTGACAGGATAGTAACTTTCCAAGTGGTTGTTACAATATTCAGCTTGAACTCACTGAAACATAATACACTTGCGTATCATTTCTGACTGGGATGATCCCAACACACTTCATTTAATAATTTAGTTTTATTCTTTGTTTCAGCAGATTGCTACAGTTTATTTTAAAGGAAGTTAATTTTATTTCTATTATAAGATAACCCAACCAGGTATCTAATATGTGTTTCCAAAGTTTTCAGACCTCATACGCCAGGTTTCTCTCCAGACATCCAGTATCTTCTTCAACACATGCTTTACACTATGGTACAGGGGTAAATGGCTGAAATTCATATTAACTCAACTGATTCCCTATTGACAAACTGTTTACACCATTGCATAAACAGTTTGTTAACACGGAATTAGTTTCCCCGTTGGTTTCTCTATCAATATGATATAATGTCCTGACTATTTCATGGTTCAGCATTTTCTGACAGTATATCACAAATTGAAGGGAATTGGTTTGAAGGCTACCCACTAAGCCCAAGGCTTGAATGATTAATACCAACCCTACATTTTGCTTATACATGTATATGACTGAAATTCATAATTACATAATGAGAATCCGTGAAAGTAGTCAGCAGCATTGGGAAAGGGCGTTATGCCACTGTACATGTATGATATTTACTTTTCATGACGAGAAGAGTCCTTTGTTGTCTGATGTGGTTAGATTACATTTATGTTAGATTACATAAATGATAATTTGTTTAAATTGCTTCAACTTTTTTCAAAATCGTGAATCACTGATGGTGTGGTGGAGAACGGTGAACGTCTGTCCACATTCCCATGCTGCTAGCCCCTATCCTGAACTACTAACCACCCTGTTAACCCAGAGGAGATGGAGTGGTGGCAAAAAGCCTACACAAGCTTCCCCGATCACTATGCATCACTTATTTGAAAGATAAGAGCTCATAGGAATACATTTTCAAGACATGAAAAAAGCGTTTCCCCCTCTCCGCTACATCACTGCGGCGTACAGAAACAACAAAACAAATCGTGGGATAGCCACGGGCGCCGCCAATACAGACTGCACCTTCAGTTTATTTAACATTTCAATACACACAGAGAATCTATTTCTGTCATAGCCTATGCTAACACCCCACGTACAGGATACGTCTGCCTATGCACCACAACGTGCATCTCGTATTCTGGGGCTCGGCAGCCCATGCCCCAACCTTGGGCAACATGCTTCTATAAGATTAAGCAAACTGAGGTTACCACCAGTTCCACGGTACTACGGAACGGTCATTGCTAAGAGCAATCGCTATATATCTCGACATAATTAGAACAGCGAAACACATGGTTTTAAAATTCGTGTTCACGGTCTGGCGGCCCCGTGCAGAATGAACTGGAAACAATACCATCTATACACCTGTCAATAGCTCCCTCTATACGTCGCATCGAATACACTGACAAGGGGAAACAAATTTCCAGCTAATTCACTGCGTTCAAGCGCAAGAAATTATATTTTCAGAGCCGCTGACCTACCCACCTTGTGTCAGGAAAAAAAAATTGACGCCTCCGCCCGTCCCCCGATTAGGCAGTGTTTTTTAGATAGAAAATGAAAACCGAAGGCTCAAGGGAGTCTAAAACGTTCATGTGGCTCAAGTTGTCAAAAGAGATGACTGTGTCAGTAATTGATAGACAGCAAGAGCAATGTTTTGATTTGCCATGACACAAGCAAGTGCAATTTTGGCCATTCGTTCTTGCTGGTCCTATAAAAGCATCTCAGGCAAAAACAAAGCTCTGTTCTGTGAAGTCTCAAAAAGTGTCTGTGATGTTTTTTTTTCAACTTCTGTGGTTCTCTCTACCCCGCCCCAGATAATTGTTTGGGGCCCAAATCAAGTACGTATTACTACGTTATGCTATATGAGTAGTTTGGTTCAAATCAGCCCATTGGTTCTGGAAATACTTGGATGCAGCTTAAAATGGGCATCCTCCCAAAGGAAACCAAAATTTTGACGTACTGAATTCCTTGAAAACACTTACCTCGAAGTTGCATCATTAAAGTAAGTCCCATACCAGAAATCTAAGCATTAAGGCGTGTGACTTATGAGAAGACGAGTTTTAAAGCATTTTAGGCTATGAAACATTAACCCCATCCCAAAGAACAATGTAACTTTTTGCGAAAAATCAGAAGAGTACACTCCACCAAGATGCTTTGTACCAAATTAGTTTACACTTGGCCCAAAGGTTATGAAGAAGAATGCTTAGTTGAGGGAACACAAGAAAGATAAGGACTCAGCATTTTCCCATTGCCAACAGTGTAAAAATGGACATTCCCATACGACTACCCATGAAAAGACCGATAGCAATTGTTTTGGTCCATCTGTTTCCACTCACCCTAAGGAAGCTGCATACCAAAAAACAATATTCCGGTCCGTGCAATATCTGATATTTATTTATTTATTTATTTATTGGTGTTTAAGGTCACATACTTATGCACAATGGCTAATCGTGACCGTGACAGTTTTATGGGTGGAGGAAGCCGGAGTACCCGGAGAGAACCACCGAGCAACGACGAGCAGCTGTCAGCTCTCCAACATCGTAACTCTGAACTCTGCACCGCAGCACAGGCAGGGTTAGATTGGTTGAAGACATGCGCACCATCGACGTGCAGTACGCCTCAGTACACAGCGTCATCGTGCCCCCATGTAGGCAATCGTGGTGACGTGTCTTGCCCAAGGACACAACGCGGTTGCCGCAGGTGGGATTCGAACCGAGGACCTCTCGGTTTGCAGTCTGCACCTCTACCAACTGGGCCACCGCGCCCCGCAATATGTGATATACAGGTGTTTGAATGTTTTTCTATTTTTAGCTCCCGGTGTTTCCATAGGACTGCAAAAATGTTTTCTGAGCATCAGCCAAGTACTTATGGCCCAATTTGACTACTTCCACATTTGGTTCAAATCAGCCCATCGGTCCTTGAAACAGAAATTTCGGATTGATTCTAAAATGGGCATGCCCCGACAGGGAGTCCAAATATTGACCTACCACCTTGCCTTGAACAAACTTTAATCTTTACCACCGAAGAAATTTCCATTCCAAATATCAAAGCTCTCTTTGCGGTGGTGCACGAGAAGAAGATGTTTACAGATATTTTGGCTTTTTGGCCACTAACCCCAGTTCAAAGATGGCAGCAGCTTCATTTGAACCAAGTGTAAAGGGTGGACTCCAAAGATGGTCTGGGCCATATATGTATGAATTTGGGCCAGTGGCTTTAGAGAAGAGACAAGTTTCAGATTAGTTAGTGGAGTACAAGAAAGATGATGACTCAACATTTTCTCATTGCCAAACAGTGTTAAAATGTTCTTGTCCGTGCAGTTTTTGAAATGTGGGTGTTTGAATTGTTTTCCTATTTTTACCTCCTGGGGTTCCCACGGGACTTTGACAACATTTTAGGTCATGAATCAAGTACTTACGACCCAATTATATTTACATGACAAATTTGGTTCGAATGAACCCGTCGGTTCTTGAAATACAAATTTGGGTTAGAATCAGCCCATCGCTTCTTGAAATACAAATTTGGGGTGGAACCCCAAACCCCAGAGAGATCCTAAATATTTATTGATTTATTAATTTATTTGGGTTTTACAACACTTTAGTAGGTGAAAATTGAGAATTCAACCATCAAATGTACATGTACATGTACACGTACATCGATGTACGCCTCCATAGGGATTCAGTGTTAAAATCGTGTACCTGTACACGATTTCGTCGTTTTTTAGGGTGATTTAGAATCCGCTTGCGGATTCAAACATCACTGAATTCTATACACATCGCTCAAGAGTGAAAAGACGTAGATGAAATTTTAAGGAAAAAGAGGTGTATCGTCTGATTTTAGAATCCGCAGATGGGTTCCCCATAGGATTCAGTGTTAAATCGCGAGCAAAAAAACGTGTTGCGGATTCTAAATCATCGTCAAAAAGTGGTTTGTGGATTCTAACATCATCCTGTCTGTACACGATTTTAACACTGAATCCCTACGGAGGCGTACACGGAAATCCATTTGCGGATTTACGTCAGAAATCGAATCGTGTACAGACAGGATGTTAGAACCCGCAAACCCACTGTCACGTTTCCCGAGGAAATAAAAAAAGTGATGATATTATATAGGAGAAAAAAAAAATATAAATAAATAGTTATTTAAAAAAATAAATATATCAAATCGAATAGATAATAAAAAAAATAAATACGTAAATCATGAGCGCTTCCCAGACTATTAGAACAAGGTTTCTTTTAAAAATGCTGATGAAAGCCTACGCATTCTGTGTGAATGAACAACTAGGTCGCCTCTTGTTAGAACGATGCGTCGGATGTCGGGATCACCTAGACTTCGATCACGAGGATCATTCATGTCTGACGATGGAAAGGGAAGATATGGTCGTCAAGTATTTCGAACCGGCATTCGAACGCGTTCAAATCGACAAAGTGATCGCGTTTTGGAAGAGATTTCTCTTCTGTAAGGATCGAAGCAAGCCCACAGTTTCGGAAGAACTGAAATTGGCACGTAGAAGTCTGACTTTAGAAGACAAGGGATGCATCATGAAATTATTGTTCAGTGAAGCATACGACTAAGTTTCTCGTTGATATAAAATAAGGGAGAATAGAAAATAAAATAAATACACACATAAATTTTTTATCTAATATTAGAAGAAAAAAAAAACAAAAATGAGAACCAGAAATAAATTGTATCCGAAGTTAGATGATGACGAGGATGAGAAGCCGATCAGCATTTTGCCGACGGCACCATCGCTAGAAGAAAAAGAAAGAGGAGAGAGGTATCGCATCGATCAAATCAGTAGAATCCAAGAGTATCTAACTCGAGAGAGAGATTCTCGTCATTCTCTCAAGAAGAAGTATTCGCGTTTTGTGAAATTTGTCAACACGATCAACACGACACTCATCACGATTTCCATGGGTTTACACATGGCTGGCGTCGGATTGTTGTCGACCGCGGTCGGCATTCCGATCTTGTTGACCGTAGAAGGAGTGGCTCTCGCCGCCGGATTGTTTAACATGCTCGGAAACTTTTTGAGTGGGAAATTATATCTGAAGGCGAGGAAACACGACAAGATTCGCGTCTTGGCCGACTCCAAGATCGACACGATATCCGAAATGATCTCTATGGCGTTGAAAGATGGTAGGATATCAGACGGAGAATACTTCGCGATATTGAGCAAGAAAACGAAATACGATGCCATGAAAGAAGCTGTGAGAATCAAGACTCGTCAGATCATCAAAGAAGAGATGAACGATTCTCTCGTGGAAAAGGGGGGGAAAGAGGCCAGCGATTGGAAAAAAAAAAAATATATATATATAATAAGAACAGAATTAATTAATTATTAAATTTATATATAAAATAAAAACGAAATTAATTTAAATAACTCTTAAAAATGTATTGCGTAAGAACGCGAGCAAAGTTAAAGGCATCGTGAATAAAATGATCAATAATCTACCTTTCGAAATGCATCTGCCTGGTCACAGTTTCATGGGACCCGGAACGAAATTGAACAAGATACTCAACGCCGATCTGACTCCCAAATCTTGGAGCAAACCTGTGAATAGGGTGGACGCGGCCACGTATGATCACGATCTGTGCTACGCCGGACATCCCGACACCAAGACTCGCAACGACGTCTGCGATAAAAACATGTTGGGGAAATTGAGAGGCATATCGAATCTGAGCAGGAGAGAGAAGATAGAACGTTCGCTGGTTGGCAATCTGATCGGTGCAAAACGTCGATTCGGATGGGGCATTCAAAAAAAAAAAGGCGCATCAGAAAAGAAGAAGAAACAATTATTGATGAGCGAATTGGCCGAGGAGTTACACAAACCCATCGTGCGTAAATTTCGAAAGAGAAGGGTGTTCGTGAAGGGTTTGGATGATATTTGGTCTGCCGACTTGGTCGACATGAGATCGTTTTCGAGGTGGAACGAGGGCGTCAAATATCTATTGATGGTCATCGGCGTGTTTTCCAAATACGGTTGGATCAGAGCTTTGAAGAATAAATCGGGACCTTGCGTTGCCGAGGCTCTGAAGAGCGTGTTCGACTCGTCTTCTCGAAAACCGAGTAAATTGTGGGTGGATAAGGGAAAGGAATTCTACAACAAGCACGTTAATCGATTGGTCGACCTCTACTCGATCGAAAACGAAGAGAAAGCCAGCGTGGTGGAACGTTTTTTGGAATCGAACGATGAAGGAAAAGATGCACAGATACTTCACGGCGAATTCGACCAAGAAATACATATACGCTCTGAATGGTCTGGTCAAAGATTACAACAATACGCAACACAGGTCGATCAAGATGACTCCCGTGGAAGCTAGCGATCCCCGAAATGAAAAACGGGTCTACGCGAATCTATATCCTGAAAGATCTAAGATTAGAAAGAAGTCTAGAACGCCGAAATTTGCGGTCGGTGATCGAGTGAGAATCTACGCTTATAAGAAGCACTTCCAAAAGGGTTATACTCCTCAATGGACCTCGGAAATCTTCGTGATAATCAAAATATTTCACACTGATCCGGTGACTTACGAAATCGAAGCTTTGGATGGAGAAGACATCATCGGAAAGTTTTACGAACAACAATTACAGAAGACAAAGTTTTGATAAAGAAAACAAATTTCTTTTATTTACATTCTTTAACATTTTCTTGTTTACACATATATATAAGAGAGAAAAATAATAATAAAAAATAATTAAAAACTATTTTTAGATAAAGAAAGCAAGTTAATTAATAAGCAAAAAAAAACAACTAAAAATCCTTTAAAATGACAAATATACTAGATATAGCACAAAGCATAGTGAAAGATGAAAGTATTCAAGAATATGAGGTTCACGAGTACGAACTGGTAACCGGAACGTGTTTGAACAATGCAGGAGAGATAAGAATCAACGTCGAAACTCAAGATCTATTCATACATCCTAGCGAGAGTTACATAGTGGTGCAGGGACGTCTCACCAAGAAAGATGGGAGCGACTACGCCAACAGCGACACGGTTACTCTAGCCAATGATGGCATCATGCATCTATTCAGTAATATAAAATACATGCTATCCAGACAAGAGATAGAATCTGTGTTTCATCCCGGTCAGGCCACCACGATGTTCGGACTCTTGACGTATCCTGATGATTTTTTGAAATCCAGAGGACTTAATCAGTTGTGGTTGAAAGACACCGTCGGCCCTGCTAGCGCCGGCGCTGCCTTGATATTCGACTACGTCATCAAGACGTCCAGACCTAAAGGAACGTTTTCATTCAGGATACCTTTGAAACACATCTTCGGATTCGCGGACGATTACAACAAGATCATGTACGGATTCAAACACAATCTGACATTAATTCGAAAAGGAGATGATGACGCAATAGTGAGACTCACTGCGACCAATGCAGGTAAGATAACTCTACACAAGATATCGTGGTTCGTTCTGCATGTGGAGCCTTCGATCGTGGAAAAAGCGCGTCTCTACAAGATTATAGAATCCAAGAGTAAATTACCCGTGGGATTTAGAATGAGACAGTGCGACACGGCTAGCATTCCACCCTCCATGAATCACTTCGATTGGAGATTGATGGTGAAATCCGCTTCCGAGAGACCGCGTTTCATCGTGGTTGCATTTCAGACCGATAGGGACGGGCCTCAGGAAAAGAATGTGTCGTTGTTCGATCACTGCCATTTGAGAAACATGCAAGTGTTTCTGAACGCCACGAGATATCCAGCAATCGATTACAACGCGTCGTTCGACAAGAATGATTTCTGCAGACTGTACGGCGACGCCGATGATTTTAGAAAGAAGTATCACGGTCTAGACAAATTGATGAGCAACCCTAACATATCTCCCAGCGAATACAAGTTGATGTATCCCATGTTCGTATTCGACGTTAGTAAACAGAGTGAACGACTCAAGAGTAGCGTCTTAGACATTCAGATCAAGATGCAATTCGATAGGAACGTGCTGAGAAAAACCGAAGCCTTCACCCTGGTCCTGTCGGACAGAGAATTACAATTCAAATCGGATGGAAATAAGATGTCAATCATTCGATGAGAGATGAGTGTGAAAAAAAAAATATATATAAATAAAATTAAAAAAAATTATTATAAAAATGAATGATAAAGAAAGAGAATACTTAAGAAGAAACAGATGTGTTTTGATTAAAAATATTTCGCAAGATTCGTTAGCAATAATTCTAGATACTTTAGTCGAAACAGAACCTTTGATATTGACTGATTATATGAGACGTGAAATTGAAAGTAAAATCTTGATAGAAGATAAGACCAGAAAACTTTTAGACACATTGACGTATAGAGGACCGACTGCTTTTCGAGAATTTATAAAAGCTCTTCGAAATGCTAAAATAGATGTCGATGCGTGTTTTGAGATAGGTGATCCAATTTCACGAGATGAAACATTATGAGAAATAACGTATTAAACAAACCCCCCCCCTCAAAAAAAAATAAATAAATAAATAAAGTAATGTGATCTAGAGAGAGAGAACATCTTTCTAAATCTCATTACTTTTTTTTTTGTTATTAATAAATCACACATTATTTTTTTTTTAATTCATTATTTTCCACGTGTTCACTGTTTGTTCAAAGGAACTAATTCGAACAGTAGACTCACCACTGAAGTGGCGGCTTCGGGATTATTGGTTTTCGTAACGAAATTAATCCTGACTCCGGCGTTCACTTTGAGTGGCATGCCGAACGTGCTAACATTCGCGTGTTGATTCTCAGTCTTTTCGACACTGTATCTCTTATCTCTCTCTACTCCATTCACCATGAGATTGACGACCGCTCTGTTATTCAAATCCGAGGAAGCCAGACTCATTCGAAGGATTTCACCTCCCAGCGGCATGGTATATCCCACCTGACCATTTCCGAAAGACCACTCAGCTTTTCCCTCATCTAAGGTGCCGGCCTCCTCAGCCCACACAGTGATCAATTGTCTAGCATATTTTACTTTCTCCACCACCGAAATCAGGGTGCAGGCATCCGTCATGTTCTCGGGATCCGGTAGATTCGTGAGCGCGTGTCCACCCATGTCTAGTTTACCTTCCATTATGTCACCCTTTCTCCAGACCGAGCTGTCATCCACGTACTTTCTGCTGACCATGCTGGAATCGAATTCAGGATCGTGACTGAGTCAGAATAAATTCTTACCATTCATGTCGATACCACCCTCCATGGTTCCGCCAGATTGTTTGTTCAGGTAGAGATCGTCCACTTGCGATTCTAGGTATTCTTGTTATCGTATCATGGCAGAATCCACGTAGCCCTTGTTGACCGCGGTTGAGTCCACATCCGTGTCATCGACCTTTCACAGATTCAATATCTTGTTGAATCCCGCATTCAGATCCGATTTCATTTCTCGTCTGTCAGACTTTCTCTGTTCCAGATCTACGTAGTGTTTGGTCGCCACGTCCTTGGGATTCGTGGGAGTGGCCACATTCGTTATCTTGTTAGAATTGGCGTTCAATTCCGAGTGCATCGTTTTCTGAACGTATCTATTTATCAGGTGTTCGCTGAATCTCGCGTGAGAGTTGTCCGCATATTTCTTGGTAGTGGCATCGGTGAGATCTATGGGATTCACGACATTCACCAAATGTTTGGATTTCAGATCGAGATCGTCAGTCATGGTTTTATCCACGTAATTATCTAGCATGATTCATTCGAAATCGGCGTTCCCCCTGTCGACGTATTTTTTAGACGCAGCATCTGTGAGATCTATCGGCTCAGGATGATTGTAGAGCTTCTTATTGTTCATGTTCAAAGGTTCCTCTCGAGGTTCGTTTCTCCAAATGTAACGTTCGTCCAAGTTGGTAACGTCATAACCATCGTCGACTTCGAACGTCTTCCTCTTCTTTCTTATGTTGACTTTTTTGTCGTCACTTCTACTAAATTTATCGACTGGCATGTTGTTGTGAGATTTTTTTGTTTTTTAGAAAAAATATATTCAATACGCAGTTTATTAAAAATGAACTATTTTATTTTTATTTTTCGTTTTTATTCGATTAAAATTTTTTAAAATAATTTATTATCTTTTATATATACTATAAAAAAAGCTCTCTCTAATGTAAATCATTGAGAATGTCTTGAAACCGATCTCCTTCAGACCATCTCTTGAGAATGTAGAGACACAGGTGACCGCAAAACACTTGATCTGGTGATTGCACTTGTTCCGTGTTGTAACGAACCATCGATTTGTTGAAATAGTTCTTTATTTCCTTTGGCGGTGAGATTCCGTAGCTGTCGAAATAATAATTTTTCTTCTTCCCGTTCTTGATCCACGCCACCCAGTGAGTGCCTTCACCCGATGAATCGTCTAGATTTAAAATTCCACATTCCGATTGTTGAGGTCTTCTCTTCGGCAAGGCATCTCTGGAAAACACGCCTAGAAAATCTTTGATTTTCAAATCTTTTGCCGCATTCAACAGATCGATGTTGGATAGGGGTTCATTAGGTAAGGCGGCACCTTCTTTGGATATCTTTATTTTCTTATTCATAAATGCATATATATTTTTTTTTATTTATTTTATAATTCACTAAAATGACGTTATTTTTTTTTTTTTTTTTTTTTTTCTTTTTCTTTTTAAACTAACACTCTCGATGTCTCTATCGATTTCCATAATCTCGAATCCGTCTAATTCCTCTTGATTTTCTGGAATCCTATCATCCTTACTCATATCTGAAATCCAATCATCCACAATCATATTGTCTCTAATTAGATCCGAAATCCAATGCCAAAGTGCTTATTTTATCATCTAACACGAATCTCTTATCGTCATCGGCCATCAGCGAAATCTTGTTGACTATTTCGGTATACAAGTCGTGATTTTCAATTCGAATCGATTTCATAGTCTTATACACCCGACCACTTCCTAACAGACAATTTTTATACTCTTGGAAAGAGATGTTTTTCTTCACCACGCACGCTTTAATGCCTTTGCACTTCTTGATCTCTTCATCTTCTAGACGATAAGCATACAGTTTGGGTCTCAAGCCCACGAATTCGACGATTTGTTTACCGCCGCTCTCGTCCTTAAATTTACCCAACACCTTCTTGTTGTTGTTCCATTGAATGTTGGACAGGTGATCGACGGGATAATTGCTCATGTCGAACCTTGCGGCCACGTCCGGAGATATATCTCGGTAGACGTCTTTCGCCTCTATCTCGTAAAATAAACTGTCCGTGTCAGTGAACAGTAGTTTGGCTTTATCACCAAATTTTCATTTGACGTAATCGTAGTGAAACTCATACATCAATCGCTTGCTGATATCTAACATGATCGGTCCGAGATAATACGGTTTGTCGAACTTCAGGTGCATCTTTTGCATGTGAACGGCCACTAGATTTCGGTGTTTGTAATATGGTTCGGTGTTTGTAATTGGGTTTCGCCACTAATTTTTTAGCTCTTTTCTCAGACGTGACGAGTCGAACGTCGGTTCTCTTCCTGATGTTTTCCATCAATTTACCATACACGCAGTTGTTCATGAGTTTGAAGAAATCTTTTTCGAAATCGTTCTTGGCTCGAATTCTGAGATTCGTGTTGAGATCGATGTATTTTTTCATCCAAGGCTGTTCGTTGAATCGAATGATGCGATGTATGTCGACTAATTTCATCCCGTAATTGACGTACTGTTTCAAATTCTCGCTGTAGACGACGTAGTTACATTTGTTAAATAAATTGGAAATGAGTTTTTCCTCATCTCCTTCGTTCGGTTCCATTTGTTCGGGAGCCAGTGGATAATTGTTGTGTAGATCGTGTAATTCTTCCGGATAGTTCAAATTGACTTCTAAAATGCAAGGATAGTCTCTCCATTTTTGCATCTTTTCCGGTTCCTTCACCCATTCGAAATTTCCAATCGGTAAAGGATGACTCATAGCCCAACCGTACAGATTATTAGCGTCCCAATACTGTATGTATTTATTCAACCATTTCGAATCGAAACCTTCTTTCATGTAGGGATTGTTAGCTTCAGAATATCTGTGAGAGATCATCGAGACGCCACCTCTCGCAGCCCTTTCGAACATGAGCCACATGTTCACGTCGGATAATAATTCCAATTGGACTTCGGTGGTCTTCAACAGAGCGTCCCACGCCAGACCGGGTGCGGTGAAATACCAAGCAGGATCCAGATCGTAATTTCGATGACAGATGTCTCGAAAATTTTCGAACACGTCTGCCAAGAGCAGAACGTCGGTCTTCAGATAGAGATCGTGATAATCTCTCATGGTTTTCATATCAAATGATTTCCACACGTTTTTAGCATGTTCGTAATTCTCGTCGGAAATGTCGGATTCGTATAATTTCGAATAAAAATCTTCTTTCGAAGGTAGTGCGGTGTCTTTGAATCTCTTTAGATTGTTCATGTAATCGTAAGGATAGACTCCTTTCCTCAACATGACGTCTACTCATTCTCCAAAATGTTCGCTCATGATTTTAAATTTATCCTTGCTCATGTTATCGACTAATTTTTCCAGAGCGGTCGACATGAATTTAAAACTGTCGATGAAACGTATGCCTCTACGAATGGATTTCATTTTTTCTTCCAACGTATTTCTGTCGATTACTCTTTTGTTCTCCATGAGCTTCCATTTCGTGAAGGAAATGTATCTTTCTTCGATGTTCGCAATGCAATTTAATTCTTTGTGTGAGGTGCCGAGATTTTTCACGAACAGATGACTGTCGTAACCCGAGAGATTGTGAAACATCACCGGATAGAAAACGGCATCTCGATATTTTAAATTACACTTGCTGTAAGCCGGACCGCGATACAGACCCGTGTAATGATCATGGTCTCTAACCTTCTTATTTTCCTCCGAATTCTCGTCAAACGATTGTCTGCATATGTAACTTTCGGTGGCTCTGTTATTTTCGTCCTGCTGATCTCGCGTGATGATCATTTTTGCCGGAGTTTTGAATTTGTCGTATAACATTTGAATTTTCGATTCTAATTCTTCCACGAACCTTTGGGCCAGGTTGTCATCTTTGCACTGTTTCGTGTAGGTAAAGGGACCCATGTCGTGTTGCGAGTCAAAAGCGCATTTCACATAACTGCAATAGCCCAAAGGTATGTGTTTTTGATATCTTTCGACGTAACTTTGAAGAGCGTTGGGTTGACAGGAACTCATTTTCGCAGTGAAACATTCGAAATCGGCGTACACGATGTATGGTACTTTTAACCTTCTATTGTGATTTTCAAACTTCACGATGGTGTTGAGTTTGGGCATTTCGACGGCGACACCTTGATTTTCGTTGCAATATTCCTGATGTGTCGCTAACAATTTTTCGCTGTGAAACGCGTTCATGCAGTTGCAACATAAAGATATCTTTCCTTTATGTTTATTATTTTGTCTCGACAGTAATCGGCTTGGATGTTTAACCCAACAATAATGACAATTGTCACCATTCGAAATCAATAATAAAATAATCATCTTTTCTCTTTCGAGATACGAAGTCTGTCTGAGAGGACAGATCGTTTGTTTTTCGTCGTCGTATCCCAAGACATTCACCACTACGGTGGGATTTTGAACCTCGAAATGTTCGATGTGTTTTAACTCTGTTGGAAAAGTCACTCTGGTCCAATCAAGATTTTTAGAAGTCACCTCGTAACAAGAAACTCTTTCGGTGTTCATTTTGACAGGGTATAAAGCAGAGGTGATTGCCCATTTAAAACACTGATCATCTTTATTTTTCACGTTGACCACGGCGTGTTTTTTAACTAGGAAATACGGTAATTTCACATAGGAAGACCCTTTCAACGAATCGTTTTAGTTATATGAATTTCGAGTTTCAACACCTCATCAAACGTCCAATTACTACCTTCATGTTGATAATTCGCGAGAGACGTCAACATCTTGTCTTTCATCTTTTCGAAAACGTCCGATAAATCTGAACCTCGAATTAGATCTGAAATATGCATTTTTCACGATGCTCTCGCCGGACTTCACATCGATTTTATTCATCACGCAATGGAGTATCATCTTAATTTTTAGTCCCACATTCATGTGTTCGCGAAACAAATCCAATACTTTTTTCTTCACCCGTTCCATGAAAATTTCGGATCGATTTTCTTGAACGAGGGAACCCCGTCGAAAGTTTTAAAAACGCCTTTGATCGCACTCTCCCATTCTATGGGTTTCGATTGGAATAGTTCCACGACGAGTCATGCTACATATTCTTCTCCTTTTCCTTCATCGATTGCTCATCGAATTTTGCTCGATATATCTCGTTTGTCTAGAATCTGAAGTGCATCACTCATTTTCATTTTAGTTTTTCTTTTCTTTTCTTTTGAAACTTGAAGTTCTTCTTCAACGGCTTTTCGATTAGTCGTCTTCTTATTTTTCACAATCAAAACGTTTTTGGTTTTTTTCGACGTCGGCATTTCGATTCTTTTTACTATCTTTTTCTTCTTCTTCTTCTCATTTTTCACAACTGATGCATTTTTTGACATCGTTGCTATCGACATTTCGTTTGCCTTTCCATCATTTCACAAATTTATTTCTGTATGACTTCAATTTTTTTTGATTTAGTGAAAGTGAAATGTGAAATTTTTAATAGTTTACAAATCTCGTTTAACTGAGCTACAGTTTTCTCATTTAAATTTTTCAATTTTTTTTATCTGTTTGCTTCATTTGTAAGAATATTTTTTTTTCGAATTTTGTATTTAAATAATTTGTTTAAAAGTTTTGTTTTTTTACTCTTTATATATAAAAAGATCTCTTTTTTTAATTTAAATTTTTTTTTTCTTTAATGTGAAAAATGTTTTTTTTCATGAAATTAATCAATTTTTTATGTTTCTTAACGTGAAAAAAATTGAATTAATATGAGAAAAAAAGGATGTTGAAATTTAACTTTTTATTTATATATAAAGAGAAAAACAAACTTTTTTTTAACAAATTATTTAAATACAAATTTAAAATATACATTATTTGCAAGAATTCATAAAACAAAAAAAACCCAAATAATCGATCATGACAGCAACACCTAAAAGATGCGAATTGAAATTGAAACGAGTCGAAGCGTGTACAAAATTAGGTTTTAAAATCTATACATTACAACAACACGATCCCATCGAATTGAACGAGGTCGAGACGAAGGGCTTAGAGTGCTACTACAACAAATATCAGATGTGTTTGAAATTGGATGAAGCCATGCTTGATTTGTTTTACGAGTACCAGAGCGATCTGGTGAATAATATCATCGTCGCTGAAGACAGAAAATTCGACAAGGACGATTTGTTGTTGTTCTTTGGAAATTACATATATCCAATAATCTAACTCGAACTCGTGGACAAATCGGGTGGTGAGAGCGCGTTCACCAATGTAAAAAAACTCAAAAGAGTAAAGATAAACATACAAGACATTTTCGTAAGTGGAAAAATGACGAATGTCAACATGCTAATAACGGACTTGGAAATATAAACAATAGAGAGATTGATTTTTAGCGAAGAAGAAGGAAAAAAGTAATGAGATCTAAAGATGATCTCATTACTTTTTACAAAAAAATTTTCACATTAAAGAAATTAAAATTAAAAACTTTTTTTTTATATACATAAAGAGTAAAAAAAACAAAACTTTTTAAACAAATTATTAAAATACAAAATTTAAAATATACATTATTGCAAGAATTCATAAAACAAAACAAAAAAACCTAAATAATCGATCATGACAGCAACACCTAAAAGATGCGAATTGAAATTGAAACGAGTCGAAACGTATAAGAAATTCGGTCATAAAATCTATAGATTACAACAACACGATCCCATCAAATTGAACGAGGTCGAGATGAAGGACTTAGAGCATAAATACGACAGATATAAGATGACTTTGAAATTGGATGATGCCATGCTCGATTTGTTTTACGAGTACCAAAGCGATCTGCAGAAAATCGTCATTGCTGAAGATAAAAAATTCGACAAGGATGATTTGACGTTGTTCTATGGAAGTTACATATATCCAAGAATCTCAAGCGAACTCGTGGACAAATCGAGTGGTGAGAGCGCGTTCACCGATGTAAAAAAACTTAAAAGAGTAAAGATAAACATTCAACACATTTTCGAAAAAGGAGAAAACACGAGTGTTAACATGCAAATAACAGACTTGGAAATATAAACAATAGAGAGATTGAAATGTTAAAATTTAACTTTTTATTTATATATAAAGAGAAAAAAAACTTTTACTAAAAACATTTACATTAAAGAAAATTAAAAATTAAAAAAACAACTTTTTTTTTATATATATATAAAGAGCAAAAAAAAATAAACAAACTTTTTTAACAAATTATTATTTAAATACAAAATTTAAAATATACATTATTTGCAAGAATTCATAAAACAAAAAAAACCCCAAATAATTGATCATGACAACAACAACACCTAAAAGATGCGAATTGAAATTGAAACGAGTCGAAACGTGTAAGAAATTAGGTTTTAAAATCTATAGATTACAATGACACGATCCCATCGAATTGAACGAGGTCAAGACAAAGGGTTTAGAGCACAAATACGACAAATATTGCATGCCTTTGAAATTGGACGAAGCCGCGTTCGATTTGTTTTACGAGTACGAAAGCGATCTGCAGAACATCGTCATCGCCGAAGATAGAGAATTCGACAAGGACAATTTGTCGTTACTCTATGGAAGTTACATATTTCCAAACATCTCATTCGAACTCGTGAAGAAATTGGGTGGTGAGAGTGAGTTGACTGAAGTAACAAAACTCAAAAGAGTAAAGATAAACATTCAACACATTTGCGAAAAAGGAGAAAACATGAGTGTCAACATGCTAATAACAGACTTGGAAATATAAACAATAGAGAGATTGATTTTTTAGCGAAGAAGAAGGAAAACAAGTAATGAGATCATCTTTAGATCTAATTTTTTTTTTTTTTTTTTTTTTTTGTTTTCCTTCTTTACTATCACCATATATTATAATAACGTTTCCTTTTTTCTTAAATTTCAGCGTTGCTTCTTCTTTTCTATTTTTCTTTTTTTTTGTAATATGATACGTTTTTATAACAACACATTTGTTTATCTGAATCATAATTATGAACGAATGTTGTGCATCTCTTGGTAACACTTGCATCATTACCATTCTCTTCAGAAGGTAGTGGTGACGGTGGAAAGCGTCTCATTCTTTTCATTTCCAACCGTCTATCCCGCTGTTTATCTAACTCTTTCATCAGTTCTTTCCTTAGATATCCATCATTAGCGTCTAACCATTTTTCCACATCTTTTTTTTCACACTCTGTCTCGCGATATTCATCATTATCGTCTAATTGTTTCTCCACCTTTTTATCCATTTTATATATTATTTTGTACTTTCTATGATTTATATTTTATATAATTATATAATTTTATATTATAATAACATATTCAAAATCGGTATATTCTTAAACGGTGAATTCTCACCGAGCAACAAACCCTTGCCGAGTCGCTCAACATTCTGTCCACTCTTCAGATAGAGACCGTTTCCACTCAAAGAGTTGCCACCTCTAACGGGTTCTAAATACAATCCTTTACCGCTGTCGTCTACGTGGACGCGACACACGGCTCGTCCCTTCTTCAAAAACAGTCCGCTGCCACCCATTAATTTCTCAACTGCCGAACTCGCGAGTCCCGTGAGAGCTCCCATGCCGAGAGTCTTTCCGAGAAAGGGTAGTGCCTTTGCGGCGAAGGATAATGCTTTTGCGGCGATTCCTGCCAATAGCGGTAGGAAACCAGCTTTCATTCTCAAATTGTATCTCAATTGAGCAGGACTCAATCTCACCGTCAACCCTCTTCCATCGCGAATCACTTTCTCCATCCTTTTGATTTGACTTCTGGTCCAGGCGATCGAATCCTGACCGCCTCTCGTCAGATCTTCGTGAGTGAATTTGAATCTCACCACCTCGCCTCGAGTTGTTAACACTCTCTTAAGTTTCTTCCTCTGTCCTGCGGATATGTTCACGTTTTTAATCACGTATTCTGTCATAATTCTTTTTTTAAAATATATTTACTTCAATTGTTTTCTTGTTTAATTATAATTATTTATATTAAAATAATTTTGTAAAATTAATATTGCGTTTATTTTATTTTTGTTATCTATATATATACACAATATTTTTTTTTTGCTTTTATATTTCTCTTATGTGAAATCGTATCGTCACCCTCTCTCCGCGAAGATCTAACAGTTCACCATTTTGATCTGTCAACGTGGTTTTGAGACTATACAACGTGTCTAAAATCACTGGTAGATAAACTAAATTTCGAGGTCGCTCCACGATCTTATAACCCGGCGACACATTTGGAAAGAAGGAATAGATCGTCGGTTGAGCGCTACCATTCATGTAGCTTCCAGCAATCACATTCACGTTCACCAGAATGCTATTGACTGCGAGAATGTTGACCGTATTTTCAGATGCCACGTGGCCTCGATACATCTTTCGATCGAATCCCAACATCTTGCCTATAGAATCGTCCGTGTTGAAATCCACTCGAAAATTATCTTCCAAATCCAACATCGTCTGTAAGGTATTAGGATTAGGAGCGAGTCTGTTCTTGTTGCTTCCCTTTCCATCCGTCTTCATTCGCGTCTGAATGTAATTGTTCAAATCGTCTATATCGTAACTCCCTTTGAAAATTCGAATCTCCAACCAATCCACTCCGTCGGAATACTTGAACGAGTTATTCTTTTCAGTGACGTTGGGAAAGGAATAATGAGTCTCCAGATTCACCAACGCCATCTCGTATCTTTTCTCTCTATTCAATTCTATGGAAGGTTCGAATTTCGTAGCGAATCAAGTCGAATCGCCACTCACCACGATTTGAATGGATTGTTTTGCAGCCATATTCTCAGCTATCCGTTCGAACAATTCTCCTTGTTCCTACATTATATTTTAATTTTATTTTTTTAAATTTTTTTTTCAAAACTAATTATTTGAAGATTTATTATTTTCTAATTTTTTTTATTTTCACGCTCTATCTTATTATCATCAGAAACATAAAACTTGTCAAATCCGCACCGATATTTTCTGTGATTAAATTCGCTTGTCAAATCAATCACGACGAAATTGTAAAGTCCTCCATCCCAAACCCTCTTGCAGAATCTCCTGAATTCCGCCACGCTCATGTCGTTTGCGATGTGGTTGCCGTAGATGTGATTGAGATTCTTGAGATCTTGGCGAAAGAGACATAGAAAATTAGCATTCTCCCTTATCGTCTGTCTGGGCAATCGAAAATAATTCTGCGACAGGTAGAAACAGTCCACGTTGCTGTGTCGACCCCTAACATAATACGATTCACATCGGTTCTGTCTCTCCAAAAGAAGATCGTCGAAAATCATGAGATTCTTATCTTCCGATTTCAATTCTCTAGGATCCGGAACGTCACTAGCGTTCTCATAAAATCGACACTCGATGTTCGAAGATGCATTTCTCTTCATCAGCTCCATCGCCGCACCGTCCAAAATGGTCGAAAGTGGAGCTTCACTCTTGTCGAATTCCTCCCTACTGTCAAAGATTCTGGCTATGACGTCCTTGGGCAATCTACGATCCATGCACTCTCGAAGCAATCTGTATTCGGGTTGAAACAAGCTCTTGCCAAACATGAACAATCTGTCGTAATCCAACCAGTTGGGTCGGGACAACAGATTCATCAACAGATTGGTCTTTCCACAATTCGATTTTCCCACTATCAAGCCTCTTATGCTTTTAGGAAAGAACTCATTATTCGACCTCTTAGTCGCGGTGTCGTTCCAAGACATATCTTTAATGTTCATCTTTGTTTTATTTTTTTTGGTTTGTTATTTTAGATTCTTTTCAAACACAATTTTTATGTTTTTTCAAACTCAGTTTTTAATATTATTATTTATTTATATCATACCGTCGCGAGTTCTCTTCAATCCTGATCCACTCGTCATTTTGGCTAAATCTTGTATGGGTACCACAGCATCCTTAAAATCTTTCCAACTTTTCGGCGTTCGCTCTAACGCAGCTCGCTTCGCCGGCGGACTGATCAACTTGTCGATCAATGCATCGGCTGCCCTCTTGCCAGCCACAGAAGCTATCCTACCACTGGCTTCGGAAGCGGCTTTCTTACCAGCATCCAAAGCCGTCTTCTTACCGACCTCAAATGCAGTCGATGCGAGTTTTCTACCCGCATCGCTCGTGAACGCTCGCATTATAGAATCGACGATGCCAGAACCGCCTTGAACGTAAGTTCTGACGTATCCCCTGTTCTTTATCACCAACATATTTTATTTTTATAATATATATTTTTTTTTTCACTGGTAAATTGTTTTGTTGTTTAAATACTTTTATTATTCTAGTGTAAAAATTTACTGTTTTATTTTTGTTTGTTTGTTTGTTTCTCTCTACTTATTATATACACATCAATCCTTCAATTCGTTCATCAGCCTTTTATAATGGTTTTTATTCAAAACCTTCTGTCTTAACAATTCGTCAGATATAGTAACTATCTGATTATCTAATCCTGTGTTACCAGCCCGTCTGCTCGCCATCAACAAACTCAATCTCTGAGACAGAGCGTCAGAATCGCTTGGAAGAAAAGTGGTTTTCACCCCTTTGCCAGTCACCGATTCAACAAACTTCTTATTCATATCCCATATGGGTTTCACCAATTTCGTCCACTTGTAACCTCTGTTGGCGTTGAGTCTCGTCTCTCTGGCATCATTATTTCTCTTCATGGCGTGGGT
Source organism: Pictodentalium vernedei (assembly GCA_031216915.1). Lineage (NCBI taxonomy): Eukaryota > Metazoa > Mollusca > Scaphopoda > Dentaliida > Dentaliidae > Pictodentalium > Pictodentalium vernedei. Next base: position 665,840,784 of record CM062297.1, on the reverse strand, counting down.
CTGAACCAGAATGTCAAAATCCTGTTCCGTGTAATCACTAGGCTTGTCGTAAAGGAGCAATCTGCGCAGTCCATCAGTTAATTCGTATCTGTTCGAGCCTACAGTTAATTCATCATCACCTATTTCTACTTCTGTGTCTCCAATAAAAGTATTACCGTCTGAATCTTTATAAAATCCATACAACAGATCTCTCTTACCACCATCCTCAGACGATGCGACGCTATCAGTGGTGACTGTCGAAGCTGTATCGTCGGTCTCGCTCAAATCTGTTTGAATTCCCGTGGGAACGTAATCCGGTGTAGATTGAACAGAATGCCGATTTCCAAAACTACCGGGCAACGAACCCATTCTCAAAGAACTCTCTTTTGTGGGTCTCAATTCTTCGACTATCTCCTTCCTGCTTCGCTCTTGACCCTCCGTCACGGGTTTAAATATTTTTGCGGCTTCGCGTTTGAGTTCCATCTCACCAAGACATCTGCTTCTGTCAGCCGACTGAATGCCCTTCTTAGCACATTCATACTCGCCTAAAATTTGATCTCGGCGCCTAGAATCCATCTGTAAAAACATTTTTCGTTTTTAATTGTTAATGTTCCTTTAAGTATGCTAATGCGAGTTATTTTATTATTTTCAAAATTAAATGTATAATTATATTTTTATGTTTTAAGTTAATAAAAATCTTTCTGTCTTTAATATAATAACTAAAAATTCACATCTCAACTCAGTATTGATTGAATTGGGAAAGTTTAAAAACGTTTTAAGCACATGACAAACCAGTTTCTGATTTAACGCATTTGAGAGTAATTTATGTTTGTTAAAAGGAATTCCATTCACATATCAAAAAAACCATTCACTCAGCGTCGAATTAAGACAGAACCTTGAAGACAGTTAAAAACATTCTAGCACATAAAGAAACTGGTTTTTCTAATTTAACGTTAAAGGGATTCATTCATTCATTCATCCATTCATTCATTCATTCATTCATTCATTCAAATCTCTGATCATTATCATGAATATATTAAAAATTTACCACTCAAACCTAATTGAGTGGAAAATGCGTTTTATTATACATTATTAAAACGATCCATTAAAACGAACAACCTTCATTCACGCCACAACAAAAACATGAGCAAATTTTTTCATTCAAACATTCCATTAAGTGTTCATTAAGATTACTTCACAAGAATTAATACTGACAAACGCGAACAAACGATTTTTTACCTCTGATTTTTTTCTCTAATTGTCTCTAAACTCAATTTCTTTTCGTCACATCGAAACAAAACACGAATGTCTATTTTTACAGATCATATTTTATAGTCAGCTCTTTTGAACGAATGCCTTTCATTCACGCAGCTCTTTTTTAAAACTGACGCTCATATTTATAGTCTACCCTTTTAAACGAAAACCTCATTCAATCACAACAATAACATGTGTTAGTTTTACTATCATTGTGACAGTGGGTTTGCGGGTTCTAACATCCTGTCTGTACACGATTTGATTTCTGATGTAAATCTGCAAATGGATTTCCGTGTACGTCTCCGTAGGGATTCAGTGTTAAAATCGTATACAGACAGGATGATGTTAGAATCCGCAAACCACTTTTTGACGATGATTTAGAATCTGCAACACGTTTTTTTGCTCACGATTTAACACTGAATCCTATGGGGAAACCGATCTGCAGATTCTAAAATCAGACGATTCACCTCTTTTTTCTTAAAATTTCATCTATGTCTTTTCACTCTTGAGCGATGTGTATAGAATCCAGTGATGTTTGAATCCACAAGCGGATTCTAAATCACCCAAAAAACGACAAAATCGTGTACAGGTACACGATTTTAACACTGAATCCCTATGGAGGCGTACATCGATGTACGTGTACATGTACATGTACATGAACATTTGATGGTTGAATTCTCAATTATCACCTACTCACTTTCGACAACCAGGGTCACTTCGTGTAGGACAGTTTTACGGATGGAGGAAGCGGAGTAAGCAACGGTGAGCAACTGCCAGATTTCCCAACGTACTAACTCCGTACAAGCAGGTTTAGCAATGGTTGAAGACAAGTGCACTATCGACGTGCAGTGCGCCTTAATACACAGCGACACAGTGCCCCCATTTGGGCAATCGGGATGAAGTGCCTTGCCACAGGAAGTATTGACCCACAAACTTTCCTTGAACAAACTTTAATCTTCACCACCAGAGGCAGTTCCATACCAAATATCAAGGCACTCTCTCTGGTGGTTCACGAGAAGAAGATTTTTAAAGTGTTTTAGGTTTTTTGAGCATTAACCACAGCCTGAAGATGGCAGCAGCTTCATTTTAACAAAGTAGAAGGGGTATACTCCAAAGATGGTCGGTGCCTTATATGCTCAGATTTGGCCCAGTGGTTTGAAGAAGACAAATTTCTAAAAGTTATCAGGCAACGACGCCAAGTGATGGCAATAGCTCCTACTGACTTCGTGTCAGGTGAGTTAAAATAATAAACCAGCTTAACCCTTTACACAACAACGAGAAGATTAGTAAGCAGAAATTGCAAAAATACATTCCAATAATTTATCCAACTCATTTTACAGGCGACAGCTGCCCAAAAACCTTGAATCACCCTTTTTTAAATAATAATAATGAATTTATTGTATTTATTTGTTTATCTCAAAAACAGTATATGACGGCCCCTTGTAATGAGTTTCTTCCAGTGGAAGGGACTGGGGAGGAGGAGGGGGGGGGGGGCGGGGGTGGTAAACTATATTGTTTTTAGATCAAACACGAATGAGAAATGAAGCTGTCACTGTAGCTTAACTTGACTGTGTGTAGTATTTGATGAAAAGGATAATGTTTAATGTTTTTGAAAGGATTAAGGAATAGGACAAGAATTGTGATAATTGAGAATATGTTAATTTCTGTTCCTTATATGCTATGTTTTCAATAAGAACAATTTGAGGTGCAGGCTGTACTAAAGAAGTGAGGCCTTGGTTAATGTGGCCCTTACAGTTAATGTATGGCGAGCAAAGTTAACAAGTTACAGTAAAGTCATTCAAAACGAGTCATCATATCAAGTTACAATGAAATCCCTTCAAAAAATAACTCGTAGACTTTTTTAAATGAATCGAGGTCACGTGACGGTGCGGCGATCACGGTTGACCGATCATGACCAAAAGTAGGAGAGCCTCATCTAGATATCATACCAAGTTATCCCACCAAGTTACAATGAAATCCCTTCATAGAAACAACCTGTAGACAGTGCTAAAGCAATCTAGGTTACGTGACCAGGCGGCGGTAACGGCTGAACGATCGTGACCCAAATAGGACAGTCTCATCTAGACATGATACCGGGTTATCTTTCCAAGTTACAATCGAATCACTCCATAAATATGAACTGTAGACCAGGGTTTGAAAGTACCGTCGGTTCCGCTGTTGTCTGTACCGGTAACGTACAGGAGTTCAAAACCGGGTCGGTATCGGTACTGAGAACGGCACATCTAATATTCCGATAGTGCAAGTCGAAAGTCGATCACAGTTGATTCATGTAATCTCTATAATTGGTACAAAAGAGTGAACAGTGTTTTGGGGGACAAATTCAACCCATAAATGCGTGTTATTTAGGCTGAAAATCTATCTATAATTATCGATCTACCTGCCAGGCTGCCACAAATGCCGATCATGGATTGTCAGAAACACGCGGGTGGGGGTGTTACACGCGCAAACTACAAAGTTGTGAACAGTAGGTCCACTGCGCCTGATTTTCAAGTTGCCAAAATCAGTCACATGCTGTGTCTGATTCTGATCGTATTTACTATTTTTTTGTATTGGCACATTTTTATTACAAATTTAAATTTAAAAACAGAAAATATGCATTTTCAATTTGTTGTTTGCAGCAAATTCCATCAATATGCTGCAACCCCGCGTGTTCGAACTTGGAATCAATGAGCACCCGAAGACACAGTAATAATTTGAAGTAGACTATATAGACTTCACCTATCCGACATCTTATAGTCCGTTTCCAATGGGTGGCGGGACTCTAGTCTTTGAAGTTCCAACGTTATGGAAACATTCAATTAACTCTCTACTGCCCGTGTAGATCTCGTCGTGTTACTCGTGTATCACATTCACACATAATAACTGCGAGTATCTGAACCGTCGGTTCTGAAGGATGTGAATCAGTACCGATTAAAAGGTCGAGTGCCGCCGGTATCGGTATCGGCTCCAGTCCCGATTGCAAACCCTGCTGTAGACTGTGCTAAAGGAATCTAGATCACATGAGCGTGTGGCCGTCATGGTTGACTGAACCCGACCAAAATAGGACGTTCTCATCTAGACATTATGCAGAGTTATCCTACAAAGTTACAATAAATCTCTTTATAAATACGACCTGTAGACTGTGCTAAATGTTTTCGGGTTTCGGGCCCGTGCAGCCGTCACTGTTCGTCGATCGCGACCAAAAGGGGACTTTCTCATCTAGACCTTATACGGAGTCATCCTACCAAGTTACAATGAAATTCCTTCATAAATATGACCCGTAGACTGCGCTAAAGGTTTTCGGGTTTTGGGCTCGCAAGGCCTTCACGGTTGTTGACCGCAACCAAAAGGGGACGTTCTCATCTAGACATTATGCGGAGTCATCCTACCAAGTTACAATGAATCCTTTCATAAATACGACCTGTAGACAGTGCTAAAGGTTTTCAGGTTTCGGGCTCGCGCAGCTGTTACGGTTGACCGATCGCGACCAAAAGAGGGTGTTCTCATTTAGACATGACCTCCAACCTGCATATGAAATTTTGTGATGATCGGGCAAGAACTACGGGGTGCAGTCTGTGCTAAAAAAGTATGAACAGACTCACAGACTTCCACACGCGTGATGACAATAGCTTATCGTGACTTTGTAAAGTAAAGCTAAAAACAAAACATTTTTAACACTTTACCCAACAATCCGACGAGCAGACAAGAATTATGTAGAAGTGAAAAAATATATTCCGTGCCCTAGTCGATTCGGCAGACACTTTGGCGGTTCGCCAGAGCATACTATCTGGACGGTTCGAATGAATGGACGAGTTGGTTTTCCGATGGGTTGTCCTATATTCGTGAAGAAAACCACAACATTTGGATCTCAATTGAGACGCAAATGTTTGGACACGCAAATTGATCCGACGGAACACATCGCAGAATCGCAGATATCCAGAAAACACAAAGGACGGCGGAGTGAGGGGCAATTGCCCTTGTCCCCGACTAAGAGGGGAGGGGAGGAATCTAAACTCTTGCATGTGGATAGTGTGCGGAAGATGGGATAAATGGTTAAGATAAGCCTGCAATCACTGTCGAGTCATTTTTTTCAATATTTAAAGGATTTCTTTTTTCAAGCCCTCGGGATTTTAACTTCGGCGCAGATTTAGGCATTATACTTTGAATTCTCGATGTAGAATCAATGAACAGATTTAATGAGGCATTGATTCGTTCAAGTTGAACTAATCCTTGTGGACGTGATCTCCGTGCCTAGAAACTTCCTATAATATATCCAACTGAAGCAATCGGACCCTCTGTCCAGGTTGCCCTCCCAAGTTGTTTTGTCCTCCCAGGGGAGGGGTCCAGAAAAATTTTCAGTACCCGATGCCGGGGTGGGTGGGTGATCAAACGGCTCAAAAACACATTTTTTGCAACCCCTTGCAATTTTTTTCCTGGGGCCGTTTCATGTCCAACTAAACACTTTAAAATGATTTAGACTAATACACACACATTATAGCCCTATTTGGGGTTGTATCGATGGGTATGTTGAGTTCTGGCCAATCTGGGTCCAGTGCTGGGCCCATGATGTTTTGAACGAGTTGTCTGTTCGGTCTTGAATGTCTCGATTTCTATAATTGCATATCCTATTTGTGTATATAAACATTTCTTATAATCACAGATAATCAAAGGCCTTTTAGGTTCCTCATGGCTCTTAAGAAATGAAGAATGTAAGTGTAGGTAAAATATTTATAACATACATCAAGAATCAAGATACAACTATAGCAGTAAAACAAATGATTTATATAACAATTGCACCAACCGGTGTTAAAATAAAACAATAATAAATTTAACAAAAAATTAAAACAAAGCTCTCATGTCCCATTTGTATAAAATAGTCACAAATTAAAGGGCCTAAGCAGGTTCATGTGTCAAAAAGTGGGTTTCTATAAAACCAATCGCATGGCATTCCCGGTGTCAAAATACCTCTGGAAAATCTCGGGGTCACATAAGAAATGCCAAGAAACGCTAGAAAATGGTTCTCGACAATGCAATTTTTACCACATGAATAGATATAAGCCACAAATAGTGTTTTGGTCCCACGCAAAACATTATTTGAGTTTATTTATGTGGTAAATGATGGAAAGAGATGCTGTCTAAGCGACACCCTTACCCCTGTATCGCGTATAACCAGAGACATTTTACAAAAAGGGATTCTTTTAGCGGAATTACATAAAAAGATTCCATAAGTGGGATTCTGTAATACCATGACACGCCAGTTTTAACACCAGAGCAAAGACCTAGCGTGTGGTTAGTTTACTGGAAAAATCAGGAATTATGCCTAATGATACGGGCTATTACCAGCTAAATACATCACAATTTATGTATTATATTGGTGCAGGCTGCAAGCCGAGAGGTCCTCGGTTCGAATCCCACCTGCGGCAACCGCCTTGTGTCCTTGGGCAAGACACTTCACCCCGATTGCCTACATGGGGGCACGATGGCGCTGTGTACTGAGGCGTACTGCACGTCGATGGTGCGCATGTCTTCAACCAATCTAACCCTGCCTGTGCTGCGGTGCAGAGTTCAGAGTTACGATGTTGGAGAGCTGACAGCTGCTCGTCGTTGCTCGGTGGTTCTCTCCGGGTACTCCGGCTTCCTCCACCCGTAAAACTGTCACGGTCACGATTAGCCATTGTGCATAAGTATGTGACCTTAAAACACCAATAAATGTATTATATTATCACATATTGACAAGGAACAAAAGTCTAGAAAAGTGCTAAAAAAAAATTTGCTTTTGCAGGATATGGGGTGGGTGTTCAAAATGGCCGGAAAAAGTATGCGGAAAATAAAAAATCTTGCGATTTAGGGGTGGGTGGGTGTCCTGGAAGGTGGAATACAAAAACGGCATCGTGTACTGCAATTCCCCCCCCCCTCACCCCCCCCCCCCCCCGCTCGTCTTTCCGGCGTCCCTGGAAAAACACTGAAAGGAAGAGCCACTGGCGGTGTTCTCACCTGGAATCCCTAGATGGAAACGGACAACTTAAATACGTCATGTATCGGTTAATTTCGAGAGAATTCGATACCTGTTTCTGTCAGGAGGTGTGGTGTACCCCAGATAGTGTGGGGTGGGCGGAACTCATCCTGCCCTGTCATCACACGAAGGAGAGTGATAACCACCAAATCTCGAAGAATGGTGCAAAGCAGAGATATATCCAGGAGCAAAGGATGGAAACAGATGCAGTCTAAGCGACCCCCCCCCCCCCCCCCTCACCTATGTCGCGTATAACGAGAGACGTTTTTCAAAAAGGGATTCTTTCAGCGGGATTCCGTAAAAAGGATTCCATAAGAGGGATTCTGTAAATGGAATTCCAAGCTCCTACCTCACCCCCAACATAACAACCACTGATCTTCAGCACCCCATTTCATCGAATGTGGTCATGGGGAGAGGGAGGGGGGGGGGGGATCTCCCAGTGAGGTATTATCTACCATCTCTTATATCCCCATCTTGGAAAAAGGGATTCTATAACCACCGATGTTTCCCCAAAAGGATCCTTTTAGTGTGATTCCATAAAGGGATTCCATAAGTGGAATTCCAAGCTCCCATAGAGTTCTTTGTAGCTTCTGGTTTCTAGACCACCCCAAATCTTCATAGATCAAATAACACTAGCTCTGACTTATCCATTGTCATCACCATCTTTCCTATGACCAACTTTTATTAGGCTTTTCCCTCTGGAAAAGACTATTGTTTTTCTACGGATTATTATTTTTTTTTTTTTTTTTTTTTTAGGCTTTTCCCTCTGGAAAAGACTATTGTTTTTCTACGGATTATTATTTTTTTTTTTTTTTTTTTTGGGTTTTTTTTTTTTTTTTTTTTTCCACACATTTTTGTCCGTACGATTCAGAAGCCATTTTCGAACCGATTTTCACACAATTTGGCACACGCATAGAGTGGCAAAAAATCTAAAAATGTACCGAAGCGGAATTTTCGATTTAACCCTTATTTCGCCAGAATTGGTAAAAAACTGCCAAAATTGGGGTTTATCGGCACTTTCTCGAAACACGTCTTTAGGATTTTTTTTAAACATCCATCATTACTAGACCTACCTATGACACAACCTTTGATACACACGACATATTTGGCGATGCATATGGTAACCCTCCACAGGCTGCCAAACATCGACATTTTGATGAAATGGGCCCTTTTCAGGCCCCCACAACACCCAAACGATACCCGAGAGGTAAACATAACTTCCTTTATTGGAAGTGGAATTTACCGAAGATCATTTTTGTAAGTAATAAGGGTGTTCAGAAAACCAAGTGTTAACCCGTTTTGGGCTGGTTAAACAGCAATACCCCCAAAAAGCTCAAAACTTCATGTTTTCCGTGGATTTCTCTAAACGAGTCTTGTAGATTTTCAAGAAAAATTGGTCACTCTCAGGTCTTGGTGTGACATTACAAGTTGCATGGATAAAATATTCCGGTCAGCATTAGTTAACCCTCCCCGAGCTGCTAAACGTAAAAATTGTGATAAAATGGGATGTTTTTAGACACCAACAGCACCCAAACGATATACCACAGAGAAAGGGGCCTTCATTTATCGGACGCAAAATTGATCGGAAAATATTTTTGAAAGTGGTAAGGGTATTCAAAATTTGACGTCTTAACCCATTTTGGGATGGTTAAAGAGACATACCCATTAAAATCTTAAAATACCCGTTTTCTGTGGATTTCTCTAACAACATCTTGTAGGTTTTCAAGAAAAATCGGCTATTTGCAGGTCTTGGTGTGACATTACAAGTCGCATGAACAAAATATTCCGGTCAGCATTAGTTAACCCTCCCCGGGCTGCTGAAGGTCAAAATTGCGATAAAATGGGCTGTTTTTGCACACCAACAGCACCCAAAGGGTACACCACAAAGAAAAGTGCCTTTTTTTTTATCGCGCATACAATTTAAATGGAAACATTTTTGTAAGTAGTAAGGGTATTCAAAAGTCGACGTCTTAACCCATTTTGGGCAGGCTAAAGAGAGATATCCCTTGAAAGCTTTAAATTCCCATTTTCTGTGAATTTCCCTAACGGTAACTTGTAGGGTTTCAAGACAAATTGACTATTCGTAGGTCTTTATGTGACATTAAAAGTTGCATGGACAAAATACTCCGGTGAGCGTTTTTTAACCATCTACAAGCTGCCAAGCATCGTAATGTTGTTAACATGGGACTGTTTTCAGACACGCACATCACCTAATGTATACATGAGAGATAAACATAATCTCCTTTGTTTGAAGTGGAATTCACAGAGGACCATTTTTGTAAGTAATAAAGGTATTCAAAAAGCCAAGCGTTAACCCCTGTTGGGGACGTTAACAGGGATACCCATCAAAAGCTTAAAAAATCGTTTTCCCTGGATTTCTTTACAAACATTTTGGGGGGTTTTCAAGAGAAAATGGCCGTTGATAGGTCTTGGTGTCATATGACCAGTTGCATGAATCAATTATTCTGGTAGGCATTTGTTAACCCTTCATGGGCTGCTAAATGTAAAAAAAATTGAGGAAACAGTCTGTTTTTGGACACCAAGAACATCAAACGGAAATGCCACAGAGAAACGTAACTTCTTTTACCGGACGCAAAACTGATAGGGAAACATTGATATTGATATTAACCCATTCTACCATTAATGATGGGTTTTACCTAAACATTTTTTTTATCAAAACCAAACCGAATGATTTGAGACTACTTTACTCACCTTTCTCATAACATCAATGAAGGAACTTTAGTGAGACAGTTAAAAACAATTCATCAGACACAGTGGGGGTCAAGAAAAATCATGGAATCTAATTGGTGTTTAAGGTTTGTAAGTAGTAAGGGTATCTAAAAGAATGAAACTTAACCCATTTTGAACTGGATAAGGAGAGATGCCCCTTAAACGCTTAAAATTTACATTTTCCGTGGATTTCGCTAACTGCTTGTTGGGGATTTTCAAGAACAATTTGACATTGGCAGGTCTTACAAATTGCATAGATAGAATATTCCGCTAGTCGTTTGTTAATCCCTCTACAGGCTGCTAAACGTCAAAATTTTAATAAAATCGGCTGTTTTCGGGCAGCAAAATGGGTATGCAATAGATAAACATGACCTCTTTTATCAGACTTAGAATTCCTGAGGAATAATGTATGATAGTATTAAGGGTATTCAAGGGAGCGTGGTGGCTCAGTGGTAGACTGTTGTACTTCTATGCTAGAGGTCCCGAGTTCGATCCCCGTCCGGGACGACTCACGTTGTGTCCTTGGGCAAGGCACTTTGGCCCGGTTGCCGACATGGGGGCACGATGTCCCCGTGTACTAAGGCATACTGCACGTCGATGGTACACATGTCTTCAACCTCTGTAACCCTGCCTGAGCGGAGCCTGAACAGAGTGAGAATGTTGAGGAGCTGACAGTTGCTCGTCGATGCTTGGTGGTTCTCTCCGGGTACTCCGGCTTCCTCCACCTCTAAAACTGTCACGGTCACGATTAGCCATTGTGCAGAAGTACGTGACCTTAAACACCAATAAATAAATAAATAAATAAATAAATAAATAAATAAGGGTATTCAAAAAACCAAGCCTTAACCCTGTTTTGTCGGATTAAAGACAGACAGCCCATGCTGTGTACGCTGCCTACATTACTTGTAAAATCGACACCCCCCACTAAATCTTCTGCGAGGTGCGGTTTCGGACCCGACCACCTGACGGTTTTGACCACATCAAATAACACACCTTCGTTGTATTTAGCAGCAAGAAATTTCCCCAAGAAGCAAAGACAAAAATACGTCTGCGGAAAATGATGGCAAATATTTTATTTAGCCTGTATTTTGTCCGTATAGAAAATTTCTCACCCTCATATACCTGAAAATGATTCAATGATACAATTGGACATATTTCTCTCATAAAACGTGAAAAAACACTTGATTTATTGCATTTTAGGATTGCGCATGTATATTCTAGGAAGATTCTCTGTCTGTTATTAAACTACGGCGTGTCTTTGATCTCGTTTGGGACGATCAGTGATTAGCACCTTTTCGACAAGAGCCATCGAAATTGAAAATAAAAAAAATAATCAAATTTCACTAAAACCTTTTACAGAATCGTGTTTTTCAGAAAACGCTTTCGCGATTGCGTGTGTCGTTTTCAAAATTCGGATCAGTAAGCACGAAATTATAAATATGTTGTTGTCAATAACAAAATTGAAAGCATGTCGGTCAAACTTGCATGACGTCAGAACTCGAGTCGGGTAAAATACTGCGGTGTAGTGAAAGTACGAGAGTAAGAAACGCTGATATCGCAGTAGGCTTTAAAATGTCCATGGAATGGTCCTAAAATCAAGTTTATATTTGCAGCTTTATTGCAAATAAGTTTCCCGTTGTTTCTTGTTGAAATGTTATTTCCATCAAGGCCAAGTACCAGTGGGATAGGACACCTGCCCCATGAACAACTGCCTGCTATTAAAATTAATTAGCGGGAACATCCCCCCCCCCCCCCCATGCTGTTTATTTTACCTAGGACACCTGCCCCCTGCTGATTGTTTACGTAGGACACATGCCCCCCCCCCCCCCCCCCCACACACACCTACTGTTAGATTAGATTAAACATATTTTATTTGCCATTTGACAATGCAAATCAGGATTGGAGGACAAGTGCTTACCACTTAGAAGCCCCTCCGTTCCTGTACGGTGACTATGACTAATAATTTACAATATGGCAGAACGTATTCCATAAATAACATAATCTAGCAAAATCTAAATATTATAAACATTATAGACAAACACAAATTAAATAGAATATAAAGAAAACATGAAATATAACATTAGATCCAGTGATGATGCCCGCCACCCACCCATTTGCATTCTGTAGTATCTTGGCCGTAATGGGAGTCTAAATTAACATCTTGATTACAGCCACTGAGCATAGGTTTTCACTTCTGGGGATGTTCACACAACTGTTTTTTCACCAAGTACACCTGCCGTGCACCCGTTTGTTTGCTAACGGGCCCCTACTCATTGACCTTTCTATTTTTAGAAGCACCCGGGCCGACGGGGAGAGGGCGTTGTTGGGAGCATGGCTAGATTTTGCTATAAAATGGGGTTGAAGGAAGGTACTCTCAAATCTGGGGCGAAAGTGGCGAAAATGACAAAAGGCTACTTCAACGTATAGTAACGGTATAAACTACAGTCGATCTGGGCGATGTACAGACGAAAAATCATACCTTGGAGCCGGTTAGGCAATTTGGCACAAAAAACTCCGACTTCATGCTCAATCGCTGCTCTACAGTAGTTTACAACAGTCCTCAAGTCCATTCCAAACTGATAGAGTCGGGACGAATAGTACTCTCACTTTCCACGCGATGCGTGGTGTTCTTCACGTGGCCTCGACACTCGCGACAGATGCCAAAATGTCGGCCAGGGTGCGTAGAACAAGTTCTGAAAATTAGATGTCGCTGCCTTCAGCGATCTGGACACGCTTCATGTTTGTGAGAAGTGCAATTTTAATGTCTAATTGGCAAATTTTCGTTAATCGTTACCCGCCAAAAAACCTACTCACCGCCGATTTCTTTTCACTTCAACTTCTGAGGATTATCTAAGGTTTAAAGATAGTGTCAGGATACCCCTCCCCCGCCGCTCTTTTGGGGCTGGTTAGGCAATGTGGCACCGAAACCTGGGACGTTATGCTCAATCGCAGCTCTACAGTCGTCTACAACACTGCCGGTGTCCATTCGAAACTGATAGAGTCGGGACGAATAGTACTCTCACATTCCAAGCGATGCGTGATGTTTTCCACGCGGTCCGGACACTCCAAACAGATCCCAAAATGTCGGCCAGGGTTCGTAGAACAAGTTCTGAAAATTTCAAGTCGCTGCCTCCAGCGGTCTGAACACCGTTCGTGTATGTCTGAAGTGCTATTTTAATGTCCAATATGCAAATCTTCGTCAATCTTTTCCTGCCTGCCAGAAACCCAATCACCACCAATTTCTCTTGACTTTAAACTTCTGAGATTCTCGTAGGTTTAAAGGTTGTGTTGGGGTCCCTGGTGGCTGTCTTAAAGAAGCAACTTCCATTTACAGTCAACTCTCCACCAGTCACACACAATTGTAACATTTAAGTGGACTTACTCCAGCGAGGAGGCACTGAAGGATTCTGCGCCCATTCCCGACGTCTTTTTTCGAACTGGCTTGAAAAGGAAGGACCAAATTCAAACAATTACCTCCTCTCTCCAAAACACCATATCTCAACCAATTCTAGGCAGATTTCCATGAAATTTTCACTCCTTGTTCATGAATAGTTGTGGCATCACTTTCCATGAAGAGCGACATGAATGTCGCATTTCGTCACGTTGAATTGGAAAAGAGCATATGCGCAGGGATTTCTCTGAAAACATCTTGGAAGATTTTAAAGAAAAAATGGCCATTTGCAGTTCTTAGTGTGACATTACAAGTTGCATGGAAAAATATTCCTGTTAGTACTTGTTAACCCTCTACAAGCTGCCAGACATCAATATTTTGGATGCATTTGAGATAAAATGGACCATTTTCAAATAGACACAGCACTCAGTGGGTATGTGTGAAACAAACATAACTCCTTTTGTGGGTAATTAACTTGTCGGACGACGATATTGATATTAGCCCACTCCACCGTTAATGATGTTTTTTACCTAAACAATTTTCTTATCAACTGAGTCATTTGAGACGAACGAAATGGTTTGACGCGCCGAAGGCGCGCAGGGACGATTTGGAGGACAAGCCCCTTTCGACCCTCGTTAGCTGTTTGTTGTTGTTGTAGGACGTCAAGGCGCGGTGGAGGAGGAAAAGGAAGGAGGGAGGTGGCTTAACCCCATCTAGGCTTCTTCCGGCTCTTTTTCTTTGGAGTTGGTTGAGATTGTGATGTGGAAGTCGACGATGTTGAGTTTAGTGTTGAGTTTGGTGAATGGATTGCGTCTAATTTCTTTTTGAGATCTGCCTTGGATTGTTCCCTGAACTCGTGGGTTTCGGAGGCGATTCGGTTTCCCATCTCAACTGCTCGCCTTCCCATCTATATTATTCTCCTTAATTCTTCGGCGGTGACTGCAGACTTAGGTGGCTGTGTTGTTGAGATTGACACACCCGGGCTGTCCGGTAGAGAAGGAAGTGAGGAGTGAGTGGTGGAAGGTGGTGAAAAGGCAACCTCCGGTTCCTCCTCAGTCTCCACCAGACGTTCCTCATCCAACAGTACCGGCTCAGGAGCTGGCAGTTGGTTGGGTGTACTAGTGGGACTAGGACGGGAACTGGCAGCTGCCTCCAGGACCTCCATCCTCTCGCTCACCTCTTTCTTCCTATTCCGGAAGGCCTCCAGGCGCCTGGAATCCCGGCGCTTGGTGGACAGACTCTTCTTCTTCTTGCTCTTCTTCTTTTCAGGGCCAGGTCCACGCTTCTTCGGGTGAGGACCAGTGTGAGAGGGGTTCCTCTCACAAAAGGTGCCACCTCTCCCCGAAGAAGGTGTGGCGGTGTTGTGCTCTTCAATGACGAACCCCAAGTTCAGATGGACTCTCTTGCCTGTCTCCCGGACAGTCCAGGTGACAGGGCAAGAGATGCCCAGAGCTGCTATTGTTCTCTTCAGTCGCGCTGGTAATTCCAGTGTTTCCATAATTATGGTGTTAATTAGGATCGAGCCAAGTCATTTGAGACTACTATATTCACATTTCTCATAACATCAATGAAGGAACTTCAGTGAGACAGTTAAAAACAATTCATCAGACACTGTGGGGTCATGAAGAATCATGGAATCTCATCGGGAAAAGCCATGATTCTCCAGAATCATAAAGTCTAGTTTTTTTTTGGGTTTTTTCTTTTTTTTTTTTTTTTTTTTCCACACATTTTGTCCGTACGATTCAGAAGCCATTTTCGAACCGATTTTCACGAAATTTTGCACAAGCATAGAGGAGCACAAAATCTAAAAATGTACCGAAGCGGAATTTTCGATTTAACCCTTATTTCGTCAGAATTGGCAAAAAACTGCCAAAATTGGGGTTTATCGGCACTTTCTCGAAACATGTCTTGTAGATTTTTTTTATACATTCGTCATTGCTAGACCTGTCTGTGACACACCCTTTGGTACACATGACATATCAGGCGATGCATATGGTAACCCTCCACAGGCTGCCAAACATCGAAATTTTGATGAAATAGGCCGGTTTCAGGCCCCCACTGCACCCAAACAATACACGAGAGATAAACATAACTTCCTTTATTGGGAGTGGAATTCACCGTGGATCATTTTTGTCAGTAATAAGGGTGTTCAGAAAACCAAGCGTTAACCCATTTTGAGCTGGTTAAACAGCAATACCCCCATAATGCTCAAAAGTTCGTGTTTTCCGTGGATTTCTCTAAACGAGTCTTGTAGATTTTCAAGAAAAAATGGTCACTCTCAGGTCTTGGTGTGACATTACAAGTTGCATGGATAAAATATTCCGGTCAGCATTAGTTAACCCTCCCTGAGCTGCTAAACGTAAAAATTGTGATAAAAAGGGCTGTTTTTAGACGCCAACAGCACCCAAACGGTATACCAGAGAGAAAGGGGCCTTCATTTATCGGACGCAAAATTGATCGGAAAATATTTTTGAAAGTGGTAAGGGTATTCAAAATTTGACGTCTTAACCCATTTTGGGCTGGTTAAATAGAGA